>OZ002736.1:26227488-26613791 GCA_963924305.1 Polygonum maritimum
AGCAAGATATCGCAAAACCCTAGCCCTATGGGCCGGCTACCTCAGGGACGCGTGCCCCCTCGTCCCTCTCCTCTATAAATACACATGTATCCCATGTGAAAGGTAAGTTCAAGCTCTAAGTTCTAAGCCCTAGCTTTACCTGACGCCTTTGATCAACATTGCCCTTACTGACTTAAGCATCGGAGGTGGATTGGGGGTCGCTCGCCCCTTGGTCCATTGTTTTGCAGGTCTGTGGAGGGAAAGAGGCTCGTAGAGTGGAAGAACATTGAAGACCATTGAAGAAGGAATTGAGACCTGTACACTGACATATTTTGTGTACTAACATGGCTCTTTTCACTAATTTTACAGCCAGAAAAATTGGATCAATTTCTTCATACATCTAACTGCATATCGAAAACGAACCTAGCAATAATTCCAAATTCAGCAAAATTAGGGATAAGTTAATTTTCCAACTTTCAATTTCTAAATGTGTAAACCTAGGTAGTGATTCTAGAAACGAAATTGGGAAGCAGAAGAGTAACTGGACCGAATCGGAAACCTCGAGAAGGCGCTTGAGGAAATGGAGAGTGAGAGCCGATCGGAAGAGGAACCTAGAGTCGTCGTAGGCCGGAAAGACGAAGAAGGAGGAGGCAACGACGAGGAAGGCCGGCAATTAAAAGAGTGTCATGCCTGCAACTCTCCAAGAGGCTTCGCTCACCTGCAGCCGCAAGAAGGCCGTCGTCGCCCCCGCCCGCCTGCAGCTCGCCGCCTTGTCAGGCTCTTCGCTCGCCTGCCTACAGCTCGATCACCGCCCGTGCGTCGGTCGTCGCCTCCTCCCCGCCGCCGTTGTCGCCCGCCGCCGTCAATAGCCGTGGATGCCCTCGCCGCCCCGTCGTTCTTCGTTCTCCTTCCCTCGTCCGTCTTTTGTTCTTCTTCCTGCAATTGTTTTATTTTTATTTTTTTCATGAATATTAGGTAAAATTGAAAATGGGTGAAATAGTAGGATTTTTGTTTACCTTTTTTTTTAAACGGAAATTTGTATTTTTTTGGATGGAAAAGTACTGTATAATAACTTTTTGGGTACGGAAAGAACTATTTGTAAACTACGGGGGTACCAAAAGGAAAAAAAAACTTCATGGGACACCAAAAGGAAAAGTCGAAACCTCAGGGGTACCAAGAGGAATTTCCCTAAAATGTATTACTAAAACACAAATAAAAGAGCTTAACCACAATAAATACACAAATTTGACCAGTATGACTCGAACCATGGATCTGCATGACCAAGGAGAAGAGCTTAACCACCACGCTATGATGTTATTCCTATCAAGTTGTACATCTATCAAAAATAAAAGAATAAGGTTGAATCTGTGCATTAAGTGCACTATTTCTTCAAAAACGCCACATTTTTTACACTTTTAGAAAAATACCTAAACTCTCAAGTCCCAATTTTAATAAGCATGTTGATAACCAAGAAGTAACCAGTTCTAGCGCAGTTCCAGTTTTTCCGGTTCCGAGCAGGTTTCAGTTCTGATTTGAACCTACAATTTAAATATATTCATAAATTTGTGATCGCGGTTTAGTGAAGCGCAATCTTGGGTCGCTTTATTTTTATAAAAAGGTAAATCGTCGGTTTTCCCAGTCTAGAACCGCCAACTCAGCAGTTCCGAGAAGCCCCAAAGCGAAACCGAAACTGTGAGTTGACCGGAACCGCTGGTTTTAGGTGGTTCGGTTTCGATTCGGTTTGCCATTTCAAACCCAACCGGACCCATGACTACATTCAACTTGATTATGTACAGTAACTAGTACAAATCTTGTACCATGCACGGATAATGTGAATATAAATCCGACTTAATTGATCCGAGATCGAGTTTTGACCCGAGTTTGATTTTTACTCGATAATGTACATTGCAAATAAATTTATATCTTATTTAATAAAATATATTTTTATGTTTTATCTATAAATAAAAAAATTTATTTAGTTTGGTTAAGATTATTATGTAAGATATATTTAGAGAAATAATTTTTTGTATTATTTTAGTAAGATTTTCAATTATATTTAATAATAAAGCTAATTGTATTTGAATTTAATCTATAAATATACGAAATACAATCACTTCAATTACGAAATCCATTATTTTAATTAATTATACAAAATATTTATAGAAATAATTAAGAAAATCTTTTTTACCAAAAATTAAAAATAGCTTAATTATTTAAATAGAATTTTTTTTTTCAAAATAAAAAAAGTAGGTAAGATATCAAATTATTAAAAAAAATAACTATTTTATTTTATTCCATCTTAATGATGTGATCCAAATTTCTACAAAGATATGAATTCCACTCTATAGTGTATTATAGTAGACGTGGCTATCCTACAGATGTGGAAAATTCGTTCGTGGGGTTGGTCATGCTGTTGGGCTTGAGCCTACCAAGTGTTGTCGAATCAATTATATATATATTGGGCCCTCTATATCTCAGATACAGACACACAATCGTAATTGTAAAAAACAAAATTTGTTTATGAGACGTGATAACTCTTTTGTACAACCATACTGTCATATTGCCATATGCGAGTACGTATCAATAAACTGCTTCATGAAGTATTCATTTCACTTATAGTATATTTTTAAACTTTATCATCCAAGACGATTCGTCGGTTTTGATGTAGCAGGGTTTGAGGTGGTGAAATGGGACTTGGAGGCGGCTATCTCGTCACTTGTTAGGCTTAACTAGGGTGATTTTGGCATCGTATTTCCTTGATGCAAAAGCTCGAAAAGGGGAGCCTTTCGCAGAACGCTGATGCGTGTCTTCTTGGCCAAATTAAGTGAGGCCATCGTGTTCGGAGAGAAGCAGATGTCATTGTTCTTGCGTAGTTGGTGTTGAGGTCCTAGATCTCCTAGCCAGGGATGGAGCCAGGTTTGGATTATTGGGTGGGCTGTAATAAGGCTTAACAAAGGGAACAAAAAATTGACAAAGAATGAATTGGATCGGACATGGATTTTTTAGAAAAGGCAAAGTCAAACACAAACAACACTTCAGCCGTTCAACTCATTACTAATTTTTGATTTTTCTGTAAAACCAGGGTGGGCGCGCTGTATCATACCCAGTGCCGAACGCAAAACGAATTTAAAGGGAGGATACAACTCTTATATGAGATCCAATGATCCAAGAATAGTCGATAAATTTAGTTACTCATACTCTTAAATATTAAAAAATACATATTTAAAAAAACTACATTATGTATGAAATCTAATTTATGCAATAAATGACTACTTTATAAAAAAAATTAGAGAGGAGTGCATTAAATGTGAATAAAAAAACAAAATGATGCTATGGGAAATTAAACCCCGGTGCAATTCAAACAAAATTGAACAACAAACTATCTACACTAGTTGTACTTTTTGATAACTTCCGTATAAAATAAATTATTATCGTGTTTCCATTTAAAAAACATACATACCAATTATTAACACATTTATTTATTAAAAATCTTATAAATTACTTTAAGAGAATTATCATAATTTATAATAATCACACTGTATATCAATATCAATATAGATAAAGTACAAAATCAATGTTTTTTTTTTCTTTTCATTCATATAAAGAAACAAAGAATGTAAAAATAATTGGGGATATTGATAGCTAAATATTTAATTCAAAATCATATTATTACTTAGTTTTACTTTTGTAACAAACTACGATGAGTTTTGATAAGAATAGAATAAGATACGATTATATAGGTTTAACTTTTTAACATAATGAATTAAAGTGTGTATCCAAATGCAGAATATATAATCAATTTATGGACAATAAATACTCAATATCATAGAAATAAAATTTTAGTAAAATCTGTGCAAGGCGCGGGTAGCTATGCTAGTTAAAACAAAATTGAACAACAAACTATCTACACTAGTTATTTTTCATATCATATTAATACAAATTTATTTACAATATATTCATATTTAATTTAACATTCCATATACATACCAACTAGTTATAACCCCGGAAATTTTTTAAATAAATTTCAAAATATATTAATTTACAAATAATATTACTATTATAAATTATATACATAATTTATTTGAATCCGATAAATATTGTGAAAGATGTAACCTTTTGATTAAGTGAATTGGTTAATTTTAGGGACATGAATATATCTAGAGCATGATCGAATTGGATAATGTGAATCTAATTAATGACCCAATGTTTCTCCGATAACTCATTTAAAGTAAAAATATAATATATTAATTTACACATAATCTATGACTTAATGTCATATTTGTAACTTTAAAATTCAAAATGATCAACATACGAAACTAACCATAAATAGGTTTATTCTTCACATATAATAGTCGAAATGTATACTCAGTCTGAACTCAAAATGACCAACCTACAAAACCGGCACTATTAATTGGTGTATTCTTCATACATAACAGTTCAAACTTGTATTCAACTCAAAACCAAAAGGACCAACGTACTTACATAACCGACCCCAACAGTAGATTTATTCACCATGTATAATACCTCAACCTCAATCAAAATGGCCTACTCATCAAACCGGCTTAATTAATAGTTTTGTTTTTGATACATTGATAATTTTTTATAAAATTTTCAATTGTAAAGTCATCTCCATAGATATTTGATATTTTGTATTATTGTGATAAGTATCCACATTTAGGATTAAAAAATTATAAAATATTTTGTGTAGTTAAATATTTTTATATGAAAATTATTTATTCAATGTGTAAATAAAATGTTAATAATATTATAAAATAACATTCAACATTTCTATACACCGAATATTGCATCGGTAATTAGGCATAGATCAACTTGATGTCAATGGTTTTCTACCTTCCCTTTTAAGATCATAACAGAAATTATTAATTAAGGTTTTTAAGAGAAATTATGCATTATGAAGCAAAGTCAGTGCGTCTAGATAAGTAACTAAAAAAAGAAGGTAAAAGATATCATCACAGCTTATGTTTATTGCAATTAATTATTAATTGATATTTATTAGTGAACAATAAAGATAAAAATTACTTCGATATACGGAGTATATTAGTCTTGGATGATACAAAGATAAAATCTTGGATTAAAAGTAATTTACAACTTTATCACGTGAGATTTGTACATATATATTCTATTTAAAAAATTAAGATAGAAACTACCAGGTAAATATCTACTTATAATCTATTAAATCTAGATGGATAGAAAATTAAGATAATAATCCGTATTAAAAATATGATGCATGGTTTATAAAACGTTAATGACAAAACTGCCCTTAACTACTTCAGGTTTAGAAGTATACTAGCAGATGACCCGTACCTTGTACGGGGTTTTTATTTATTTATTTATTACTTTGTGTATGAATTTACTATAACAATTACAAACATTATCATATGTATACTTTGTTTTAAAACCAATCTTATTTTTTGGAGTATAAAATGACATAATAATTGTATATCATCATACATATAACTAAATTTTATTTGTATAATTTCTTTTTATACATACATAAATATATATTTAAATAATTGGGGAAGAATGACATAAGATATATAAGATGCATTATCACATTTATCAACAATTGATACAAATGTTTTGGCATAAAATTAAATTATGTAAACTAACTTATAGAATAAAATCATTAAGTTTAAATAAAAACTCGGATTAATATATTATAATATTGAAGATACAGATATTATTTAATAAGTTAAATAGAAAACCAAATTATCTCGTATGTATATTATTGTTTTTTGAAAAAATAATTAAATAATACATATATAAATATGTGATGAAAATGTTATCGAATTATTATCTTAATTAAGAAATCTATCTTTTTTTTTCTAAAGCGTAATCAATATGCAATATTAGCGATATATATGATAAATATAACATCTACTTTTTTATTGATATTTTTATATGATATGATAGTATAAATGTATTTAATATATTATTTTAATAGAATGAATATTTTTCTTAAATATAGTTGTAGAATTTGCTATAATTGATGATTTTAAAAAAATACCATAATAAAATTACGAAAAATAATTTAAAGTTAATAGGATATTTAATTAAATGGGTAAAATATTATGATTATGATTTATAGATTATGGCGAAAAACATATTTTTTTAAATAAAACGTTTATGATAGATCTATGTTTTAATAAAATGTGTACAATGATAAGATAGAGATTTATATATTTGGATAGAATTATTAATTAAACAACTCAAATTCTAAGATAGAACTAATATCTTAATTAAGTGTGTATAAGATTATGATAAAATCAAGACTTAATAAGATAGATTTTTAAATAAATGGGTGATGTGGCGCAATATGATTGCAGAATTTGCTTCCGCTTTAATATATAGTAATAGATAGATAGATAGATATTGATTGATACTGATCATAAACCCGATGGGAGGGACACAAGCCATACCCCAGCCCACTGTGTTCTCCCCGTGCCTGCTCCTAGCCCGGCCCTTGTGATTTCGTTTTTTCTTCCTAATGATATTTTGGCGAACGATTTTGGTGATGTGATTATTTGATGTTTGTTATATAAAAAAAAATGGTCAACCTTCATGTCGGAAATGAGAATATGTGCTCAAAACGCTACTCCCTCCGTTAATTAATACTTGTCGTTTTAGCTTGATTTGGTTGTTAAGAAATACTTGTCATTTTAGATACTTTAACACACTTTTTCCAATATTATCCTCACTTATTGAAAAAAATTACCAAAAAATATAATTAAAAATAAAAGATCTTCATAAGATTGAGGGTATTTAAGTAAAATCATTTGACTTCTTAATTTTTAAGACAAGCTCTAAAACGACATGTATTACTTAACGGAGGGAGTATTTTTTTTTGGTTGAAGTGCTCAAAACGCTATTAGGTTGACCCTAGTTGGTTGATTTTATATGTTAGTCAACCAAGGGAATTACGTTAAAAATATGCATACGAATTTACTAGAAAGCGACGTGCGACATACCTACATGTACATACGTACGTTCTTGCCTTATCCGCATATTACTACCATGTCAGTGCGCATCAAAGATACATACTCTTTCAATAAGTAACAGAAAAATTTGATCACAATGAAGTCGATCATGTTCAACCAAACAAGTTATATAAAATTGTTCTGATAAATTATGCGAGTGATAAATAAATATGGGTCAGTATCGATCACTATTTACTAATATCGTGCATTAAAATGTTCGAACCCAAAAAAATCGATATATGATAACTACTAATCGAGTGATCGAAGTCAACTTGTAGAACAGCTAGGTAGCAGGTGCATTTACCAGCTGTTAAGGCTAACGATTTTGTTCCTAAAAAAATACTTTTTTATTTGGTAATCATGTACAAATTGTGTAGTTAGGCCGGAATTGCAGGGTCAATGGGTTCAAGTCTAGCCACTATATATGCACTCAACCTTGATCAAACAATAATTTATCCAAGTGGGATTAATTTGGGTTCCATTCAGTGGACTTTTGACCGCTGACTTTTTATCTAACACCAAACGATCGAGAGCAGGAACGTACATTATGCGCATATGTATCTCTACGTACACTTACAAATTATATCTTAATCAATTAGCTAATTATATATCAAGGTCTAAGAATACATAGTACAAATTAATACTTAGTATAAATAGATGAACATAAATTTTCAATCAAAATGATGCACATCTTGCATAAACTATATATACATGCAATATAACTACTTGAACACATAATAACATGTGGTTTTTCGATATGATACGACTATGGTATATTTTTCTTGATGTATGTGTTTAGTTATTTGTACTGTATATGTGTGTTTATGCTCTCAAGTGTTCACGTACGTATAAGCGTCGGTTCTCACATTATAATCCTATTAAATGTTAAGTCATTTTTCTTGTTTCAATTTACATCATTACATAAAATAATTGGATACCTGCATATAATTAAAGGTTGAATTCGGTGAAAACTTTTCTTATCCTATAAACTAAAAACATGAACAAAATACATAAATATGTGAACAACAAGATGAAATATGTGAAAAAAATCATGTTTTTATTATAGATCGTATTAATATATATAATAACAAAATTTCTCAATGTCATGTGTTATGAATCAAATTACTACACATAATAACACAATATCACAAAATCACAAATATTTTTTGGAGTCCACGAATTTCATGCATGATTTGTGTTCACGTAATTTTATTTTATGTTCATGGTTTTTAAATTACAGATTAAGAAAAGTTTTCATTTAATTCAAATCCTTATAATTATAGGGTTCACATAGCCAATTAATCCTATCACAATATACATGACTCTATTGTTAAAATAACTCCACCGGATTCGACCCACAAGTTTGATGTCATCCTACCTAGAAGTCAGAAGAGTTACCAAAAAAACAAACACTAACCGTGCATGTCGATCGGTCAACTTAATCACATTTCAATAAAAATAATACGCAAAAAAAATCTACGTCCTTCTCATTGCAACTGGTCTATATATACGCTTAGGAGTTTAGCCTATTTCTACGTGTTAGTTCTGATCGATCTTGCTTACTTTCTCTAAGAACACCGTTTCACTTAACCAAGAAAAACCAATCTAGTTGTTTTGCAATGCATAATTCAATGGACATGGAATCAGCCGGGCCTCAGCCAACGGCTCCATCTCCATATCCACCGGTGAGTCCCCCACCGTATCCAACAGTGAGCCCTCAGCCGCTGGCGCCTTCTCATGCATCGCCTTCAAAACCTTCGTTTTCGTTCGTTTTTGGCATCGGAAATCTTGTCATTCGAATCCTTACTCTCGTCCTTCTCTTCATCGGCCTCATTGTGCTTGCAATCAACAACGTCACCGTCCTCTATACTTACACAACTGTAACCCATCATTTTGGGGACATCATAAGTTATAGGTACTACGACTCGATGATTCGTTATATAAGAAGGTAGAGAAGTTATGATTTTATAGTATTCTTATTACATTTGTGTGTGGATTTATTGTACACAACAGGTACACATTTTCAGCAATCGTGATTGGGTTCTTGTACACGCTGGTACAGATTGGATTCGCAGTCTATCGGTTGATCAGGGGTGCACAAAGAGGCAAGATCATGCTCATCTTCGACTTCTATGGCGACAAGGTTAGACATCTTACCAAAAAAGTTACCTAAATATTGCATACTTGTAACACCCACATGATCATAGTAGGAAGCAAAGCTGGTTGATAAATTAAATGGATAGTGATCTGGACCAAATTGTGGAAAAAATGCAGGTTTTATCATACCTTTTGGCAACCGGAGCAGCAGCTGGATTTGGAGCCGGAATAGACATGAACAGATCATTAGGCTTGGATGGTTTCTTCGGCAAAGGAAATGCAGCTACAAGTATGGTATTCATGGCTTTCGTCTTCAGCATCGCCTCTTCCATCATCTCTTCTTATAGTCTTCCCAGATGCACCAGCTGCAAATAAAACCAGTCTCTCTCCAAGAACCTACAAACTACAAGACACTGATCTCCTTTTTTTTTGTCCCTCTTGTTTTGTTTTCTTAAGTGTGATTTTTCACAAAGAATTGTCAAATATTTGTATTTCCTGTTACTGTGCAGTATGTAATCAATGCTTGTAATGCCAAACTTGAATGGAAAAAAGGTGTACCGTTTTTTATCTCTACTTTCTTGCAATGCTGCAAAATGCAACTTGCCAACAGTTATTTCCTCCAAAACAGCTCTTAAGTAAAATACCCAGATGAGTAGATTGGGAAAGAGATGGTTACATCACATGTTACATAAGCTTGAAATACACACGATTTTTCCACTTGACATGTACTTTAGTTTCATCTAAGTTGATGAAATGTAGATAATCATGCCAGACGTATATGGTGGTTACATTACAATCAGATGACATCTAACGAGTGTGCTAACTTTGGTTGATATTATTCTGCCATGTTCCAAGCACAATAAAGTATACAATTACATCAGAATCGAGTCTTGTATTTAAATCTGGCAAGGTATCCTACACTAACGTATAAGTTGAGCAATACAACTTACAGATTCAATCCAGCTCATCAAGATCAATAAACTGGAAAACTCGTTCACCCAGACGGTTGAATTCCTCCATCATTATTGTGTTCCTCCTCAACAAGTAATGATCTGGCTGTTGTAATTGATTGTTATGACGGTGACTCGACAATGATGTACAAGGTTGGCTGAGGAGACGAGTAGCATATTTTCGCAGAACAGGAACATTGTTGCCGAACTTGTCCCACCATATAACTGCATTTACCATTCATCTCAGTAAGCATATCATAATAATGTCTTTCTAGCTAGGCCAGAATCCCCTTTTCAGAAACTTAGCCAGAAGAGTAAATATAGAACCTACTTTTAATGAGACAAACTACATACAGTCTATGATAATCTTTCCAAATTAGGGTTCTTAACCTCTGGTACATAGGTTAGAAAAACGGATCATAATATATCATATATAACGAATTAAGAAAAGATTATGAACTCAAAACTACAGCTCAAAGGAAAGATACTTGTAATTACCAGGATGGTATTGTTTCAACATTGATGTTGACATTCCATTGAATATAAGTGGATCTTTACTGTCATACTGCTGTAGCTGTTCTTGAAATGCTTCTTTGTCTTCCTCTCTGACTAATTTCTCCAGCATATATTTTTTCCCTAGCCCTATCTCATGATTCTCCATGAAGTTTTCGCTCATCATGAAATCTGGATTTAAGTATGCAGCTGCTGCATGAATTGGATATAATATAGAGTTCGCCCTCCTTTCTTCAAAGAATCTCCAGATCTCGTCGAATTTAGGGTTGGTATCACAATGTGCCTTAATTCTACCTTCAGCCTTCTGAATTGCTGGGAAAAAGTATCCCAATGTTGGAGTTAAACTGTCGAGCAAATAAGGGATCCGGATTAGGGGGCTTAAAGCATGTAGCACCTCCTTCCCTTCTTCCCAGAATTCATTTCTTTCAATGATTTCCAATATACTTTCATCCAATTGACCATTCCTTTTCAGCTGTGTCCGCAGTTCAGTTTCAAGTGCCAGAACTGACTGAAGTTGAGATAAGAAGTTAGCATGAATCCCTGTAGAGTGCTGATCCAGCCTGTCCCTTCTCAAAGATTTACACCATGACTCACTTAGATGAGATCTACTAGCATATGCATACAGAGAATTGGCTTCTGCAACCAAGTCGGACAGCCACTCAGATCCACAACAAAGTTCGCGCAATAGCATCTGAATCTCACACTGTACACACTTAGTCTTGGATATCCAGGGGCATTTCTCAACCAAAATGTGTGTAGCATTTTCCAAATCTATTTGTACAATTTCTTCACCATGAACAGGCAGATCACAAATAAGTACTTGTATAACATCAGTAATGTACACACTCTCATGATCCAGGATCTCTGTGACAAGATTCTTGACATTTTGAATAGTCATCTGACCATGTGTCACAGGAACTTCTAGAAAAGTTATTCCTTTGGGTGAATATGCAGTAAAAACAAAGTTGCATTTACCAGGCGAGGTTGACTGGATACCTTCTGAGTCCATTATCAAAGTACATCCTGTCATGCCCCATGACTTTTGGACAGTTCGTACAAAGCGCTTGACTTCCTTCTCGTAACTTGGGAGCGATTCAGTCACAAGAGTTGAATAACTTGGCGGTTCATATCTAGGCCCAAGCTTAGCCACATCCCGTAGCAAGTTAAGCAAGGACGGTTCTTTGATAATATCTAAAGGAACATTATTCAGAATGAGATGCTTTACAAGCTTTTCATTGACTTCAATCATATCCATCCTTCTAAATAAATCAGATGATGCAGATTGATGTAACCCGGAAAGTATCATAGAAGTGGTAGCAACTGTCTCTTCCCTAGACCGTTTTTGTGGAGTGCCAATTGCACAAAGTGCAGCTTCTTGAACATCTCTAGGTACTTCAGGGCATGTCGTAACATCTCTTCCCTTGATCCCAGATAAGTGTGACTTGATCCTTGAGCTTCCCCCAGAAAATTCTTTCTTACAGAATTTACATGACAAGCCCCCATTCTCTTGAACTTCTACGTAGTTCCAAAACAAATCCTTCTGTCTGCCCATAGTTGCTTCCTCCCCTGTGAGCACTGAGAGATAAATCCATCTTGAAATCACAATAGTTTCATTTTTAAAGGCAAGAATAATGTCCTATATAGGGTCATAAGAAAAGGGTGCAATCCAAAAGGGAAAAATATAACAAAACCAATCGCGCTAACCTTTAATCACAATGCATCATGACTTTTATGAAATATCCAGCTATTCCTAATTCACATAATCCAACAATTTTAAGTCTCATTTCCTGCACAGCTTGAGCAAAAGGTTCTGTTGTTCAGTGGTCAACTTTTGATATGGTTTATTAGAGGGAGTCTACTCATTTTGTAACCAGCTTACTAGTTCTGGCTGCTCTGCAAATAGGACATCAATACAAGGACCCCCTTGGATTTGCTGAGATAGTGAGGTATTTTAGAAATTACAAGGAAAATTGTGGCTTTATTGTAATTTTCCTATTTTTTTTACTAGAAATTTGTTGAGATCTGTCTGTGAAATAGTTGAGAGACACGATAATCACAATGTAACTGTATAGATCTAGATAGCTAGAAATTCAATCGAAATTCAGTTAAATTTTCGTCTTCCTACAACAATTCACAATACTCAATCCACATCCGAACAGAATAACCTGAACCAAAATCCCAAACTATGCAAAGAGCAAAAGGGGGAAAACCTAATACTTCACCAATAATCAAAAAGATTCAGTCATTCGATTTCGTAGATATAATTTTCATTCGAATCTCACAAATCGAACGCCTTTTGACTGAACAACAACAATAATTGAAACGGATTCGAAACTGTTATTAATAGGGATCCGGAGACAAAACTGACCTTGAGAGAGCCAGAAGAAACGCCAACGGAGCCTAGATACTGACCGGCGTCGTTGTTCGGAATTCAGATCTGGCGCCTGTTGAAGCCGGAAGTATTATTCGGACGGCGACGGAGCCAAAATCGGCGATACGCGATTCCTAAAAGCCAAGAGGAGGGAGAATAGTACGGAGGAAACTGGACGGTGCTCCCTTGTTTGATTCGGCCGAATTAAACTTCATTCCAATATGTTCAAAATAATAATTATAAGATATTCCACGTAGTATATGATATCCAAATTTAATTTTTTGTTTTTTGGTTGAAGGATATCCAAATTTATTTTATTAGCATTGTATCAGAACAAATTCATTTTTTATTTAGTATATGATATACTACATTACTACATTTGGGTAAGGAATACTTAAATTGAGTTATACTAGCTTAGTTTAATAACGTGTTTTCAAACAAAATATTTATCAAGGTTTTAGTGTGAAAATTTGTCACATTTTCTATTGAAAGAGGTAGTTTAGCAAATTGACCACCGAAAGCTAGGGATTTATGTGGACGAATTAAACTTCCTTTCCTCCTTGACCTTTTTTTGGTCGAAGGAGAGGCGGCACTCTCCGGCTCCTCGAGGGAGCGTTTTATTAATATGAAAAAAGAGGGCTAAGTAGTCATCACGCGGGGGATAGCCCGACCCCTTACATCGTTATTAAGCAATAAAGTAATCCCCTCGGGAGGGGCACCCAATACATGAGGACTTATCGGAAAGCTAAAAGCAATCGACGCGAGGCAATCCGCTACCGAATTAGCCTCGCGAAACACATGACGGAATTGGATAAACCAATCCCTACTAATAAAGCCTTGGCAACTAGATACCAGGCTAAGGAGAGGGTGATTTTGTTTGACCCCAGACTTTAGGAATTGTATGACTAGGTTAGAATCCGACTCGAGGGAGACCTTGCGGTATCCACTCTCCCAAGCCAATTTCAACCCATCATACACCCCCCAAAGTTCAGCCATTGGCACCGTACAAGCACCAATGTTGTGGACAAAACCATCCAACCACTTACCATTGCTATCCCTAATGGAACCTCCAGCCGACGCCAAGCCCTCCCTCACGGCCCCGTCGGTGTTGACCTTGACCCACTCAGCACTTGGCTTCTCCCACGAAATCTCTTGGACCCTCTGCTCCGCAGCCCTGACCTTTCCGCCCATTGTAGTCGAGGCCCGCACCACATCCCTAGCCTGCTCCACAACGAACGAAGCTTTTTCCATGGAGTTCTTAACACCCTCAAAGACAAATTCATTCCGCCACTTCCAAAGCCACCAAATACCTGTAAAAAAATTGAACTCCAAGGGGTACCATTAATATCCCTAGCAAGCATAATATTTTCACGAAACCAACAAGCAAAGTTCCCATGAAAAAACTGGGAGTAATAGTTAGTGGCGTTGAGGCTGTTCCACATGCAACGGGCCTCCCCACAATCACGAAACAAATGCTCATAGGTCTCGTCCTCCCTGCATCCATACGCACAGCTCGCATGCCCCGTCAAGTGCCTACGAGCACGCTCCTTGTTTGAAAGAACGCCCCCATTACAGAGGAGCCATCCGAAATGACGGGCACGCTCCTGGGCCACCATTCTCCAGAACCTGCATCAGAAGTAGCCATATGCGAGTAACCACTGATAAGATTGTACCCCGACGCCGCGGTATAGGCACCATCGGCGGTCGACAACCAAGAAATTTCATCCTCCCCAGCGTCCTCATCAACCACCACAGCAGCCAGCTTAAGAATCACATTGACCGGAAGTTTATTGCTCAGTAAATCCCACTTCCAGCTCCCCTCGTCATAGCAATACTCCTTCACAACACAGTTTAGCTCCCCCTGATCAATAGTAGTGGTAGCTAAATTCGCCAGGGGCTCGTCCGTAAGCCAAACGTCTAACCAGAATTTGATGGACTCGCCGTCCCTCAGCAACCAGCGCGAACCCTTCAACACGACCTCGTTGACCCCGACTTTGATGCCCTTCCAAATGTACGAGCAACCCGACGAGTTTCCCATAGCCCGATCGACATATTTATGCTTAAGAACCGAGATCCAGAGCCCCCCGTCCTCCATGACAAACCTCCATCCCAATTTACCAAGCAAGGCGACATTGAATTCCCGCATAGACTTGATGCCGAGACCCCCCAGCCAACGCGGTTTTGTAACTGTCGACCAAGCGGCCTTGTGCAGCTTACGGTGATCACTTGAGCTTCCCCAAATAAATCTTCTGTTGATCTTGTCGATGCTCTTACAAACACTTGAGGGGAGCAACACCGACGACATCAAGTACACCGGGATAGACGACAGGACAGATTTCACAAGGGTGGTTCTCCCGGCGAAACTCAACATCTTTGACTTCCATCCGGAAAGTTTCGAGTTGAATTTATCAATCAAGTTTGAGAACGTGGCCTTGGTAACCCGTTTGTGGAGAATAGGCATCCTAAGGTACTTCCCCAAATCAGACGTAACCGAGAAACCACTTGCTCTCTTCAAATCCCTCTTCAAGCGCCATCCAACATTTTTCGACACGAAGAGTCTCGACTTACTCTTGCTGATCTTCTGCCCTGAAGCAGCACAGAATTTGTCCAAACAATCTCTAATCACACCAATCTGTTCCACAGAGGCCTCGGCAAAAAAGTAAGACATCATCCGCAAAAAACATATGGGAAAGCGACGGACCGCTTCTAGTCAACTTAATAGGCTTCCAGCGGCCCTGATTAACCGCTTCCGAAATGACATGACTCAACCTTTCAACGCTAAGCAAAAACAAATACGGAGATATAGGGTCCCCTTGCCTAACCCCACGAGAAGCCGTAAATTGAGTAGTGGTCTCTCCGTTCCAAAGAACCTGCATCTTAGGGGAACGCACACATGACATAACCCACTGAATCCTACGATCCGGGAGGTCCGCCGCATGGAGAGAGTCCTCAATGAAGTCCCAGCTTAACCGGTCATAGGCTTTTTCGAGATCCAACTTTAAAATCATCCATCCCTTCGCCCCGGAATGAAACGCCCCGGAATGAAGCTTCCCTGAGTGGGACCAATGAGGTCTGACATGAGCGGCTGAATTCTACTAGCAAGCACCTTAGTGATGACTTTATAGATAACATTGCACAAGCTAATAGAACGGAAATGGCCAATTCGCTCCGGTTTGGAAACCTTAGCAATAAGAACAATTAAAGTGTCGTTAACTCCTTCCGGAAGAGATGCCGATCTGAAAAAATCTTTGACAAAGTTTACCATAGACGAGCCCACGGTAGACCAACACTTTTGGAAGAAACCCGGATTGAAGCCATCCATACCTGGCGATTCAGCGCACCCATCGCCCGGATAGCCTTCCAAACCTCCTCACACGAGACCTTAGCCACCAGCTTACTGTAATGCTCACTATCCAAACGAGGAAAACCAACCGACAAAGAAGAGATACTAGTCAAATCGGTGGGCTCCTCGGTATACAGCTTACGAAAAAAATTCACAGCCAGCCCCTCGTGCTCCTCCTTCTGATCAATCCAAGTGTCCGACTCATCCTGAAAGCAAACAATTTTATTTGACTGCCGTCTAACGATCGTCGAAGCATGGAAGAAAGACGTGTTACGGTTGCCGTCTTTGAGCCAAAGCTCCCTCGACTTCTGATGCCACAACGCTTCCTCTTGCTCAAGAGTAAGATTTAGCTCCTGTTGTAACTTACTTTCTTCATCTAATAAATCTTGAGAAGCACTACAAGAAACCAGATATTGCACTCTTTCCAGCCTATCAACTAACTATTTCTTCCGATGGTGGATATTACCGAACGTATCTCTGTTCCATTAAAGCAGATCACTCTTCAGTATAGAGAGGGCAGCCGGCGTTTCCACAGAATCCTGCCAGCTACTTTGGACCTTCTCGTTAAAACCCGGGTGCGTAAGCCAAGCCGCTTCAAAACGAAACAGCCTACGTTTCCTGTTAGCTTCAACAATCGGGCAAAGCTCCAAAAGAAGAGGACAGTGATCTGAGGAGAATTTAGGGAGATGGCGCACCCTAGCATCAGTCCACAACATTCTGCCTTCCACACTCACGAAGACCCGATCAAGTCTCTTGTGCACCACAGAGGACGGGGAAAGCCTACAGCTCCAAGTAAAAGCCGGGCCAACCGAATCGAGATCCACAAGATCAAGGGTGTTCTGCCACTTCTGAAACACAGTAGAGTCGGTATGCAGACCACCCGAACACCCCTACGCTCATGTAGATACATAATGAAGTTAAAATCACCACCCACCACAATTGGACCCGACAGCCCTTTGACAAGGGTTTCAAGGTCTCTCCAGAAAACAGCCCTTCTAGCCACAGAGGGGGGGCCATAAACCACAATGAGGTGCCCGACCACGCCACCCAGCAAAAACGAAGCGTGAATGAAGTGATCGTTCTTAGAGACAACCCAAAGATTGACCTTATTCTGATTCCATATAAGGCAAACGCCGCCAACAAAGCCCCTGGCCTCAACTCTATCTCAGCCATCAAAACCGATTCTCGCAAGCTTGCCACAGATCTTGTCGGCCTGAGCCCCCGAAATCCTGGTCTCGAAAAGCGCGATCACATCCACCTTATTATGCTTACACATATACCTCATAGCTCTACGAAAACCTGGTTTACCTGCACCAAAGCAATTCCACATGAGAGCATTCATGGATAAAACAAAGGTCAAAGAAGAGGAAACAAGGGAAACAAAAAAACTCAGCGGGACGAGCCCATGTGGGCATCGCCGCTATCACCCATATTCGTGTCGGACAGCTCCTGAGGGCCTCCCTCCAACATAACAAACAGAGGATTCGAGTTGACGACCGTCGCATTCCTCTCCGCAACAACTTCTTGAGAGTTCTCAGGATCTCCAGGATCAAACCCCTGCTGTTCGGGAACTATCAACTCCATGGAAATAGGCCGATGATCCCCGTCGAGATTAGGAACATCAGCCTGCCTCCGTCTTTTACCACTTAAGATCCTCGCTGCCAGTTTCACATCTTCCCTCTTCTCGTTGATAGCGGCCACCAATCCCAAATCGTTACCGCCTTTCGACGAGTTTGTCGTCTGCCTACGGTTAACTTTTCCACGCTTCCCTTGCAATTTTGACTTCAGAACCGGTTCTATAGCAAGCTGCCCGGTCGAAAGGAAAACCGGGTTTATCTTTTCCGTAACGCTTTCTGTCCCCACCGAGTTCACATGCTCCGAAATAACCGCCACGGAAACGTGGTCTTCCCGCACAATTTTGACCTGGCCAATCTCTTCCGCGGAAACTGTAACCACTTTCAAATCTTTTTCCTTATTTACCTTACTCATATCCGAAAAAACATTGGCAGAATCTTTCCCCTTATTCTCCTCTTCCATCTCCACGTTGTTATCTCCCTCCGACACCGATAAAGCACCAAATCTGTTAGCTTCCATAATAACCGACGAGGCAATCGATTTCCCTTTCGCATGATTACCTCCACTTGCCTTAGATGCCTGCTTATTAAGCCCGTTCTTGCCTTCTTTGTTCCCCGCTCCAGATTTGGCAATTTCTTTCCCTTTCCCGTCCTTGGAATCAGCCCCGGATTTAGCGGTTTCCTTTGGAGGACGAACTTTCCTAATCGTCTTCATCCACTCCCCGTAGGTGCCCTTGCCGGTCCGGGCAGCTTCGTGGGCGGTCATCGGCATCGAAGACGCGACGGTCGTTGACGCGGCACTGGTTCCCTCGGACCCAGCCTTCTCACCTTCTTTTGGAGCCTCCACAGCAGGACTTAACTGAGCAGCCGGAATAGGAGTAGAACGGTAAGGACAACTCGTCTTGAGATGGCCAAATCTTCCACAGTCGAAGCATATCGTTGGCAAACCCTCATACTCAACAAAGAATTTCTCGCCGTTGACGCTAACAGTTCCTTTCAAGGGCTTCTTCAGATCAACTTCAACACATATGCGAGCAAATTTCCCTCTATTAGTGAACGTGGTCTTGGTATCCACTTTAATTGGATTGCCAACACCTTCCGCAAGCCCCAACAGCACATGTTCCTCATACATGGAAACCGGCAGATCTAAAATTCGCACCCAAGTCGGAGTTGTGGTAATAGGATCAGTAGTACGGAAGGTCGGCGACCACCTACGGACTGTGAGACAACGGCCAAAAACAGTCCATGGACCCAGCATTAGCGCCTTCATACAATCCTCTTCGCGTTCAAAACGGACGAGGAAACAACCCCTGGTCAGATCCAATATTTGCAGCGCGTTGTCCGTTCGCCACATATCCCGTATCTTCCGATCCATAACCGGGAAAGCAACCGGATGGCCCAAGAGCTTCACCACCACCGAAGACGTCCACACACTGGCAAGGGCATCCATCAGATCACCGGCGATCAGAAACGCAGGATCACCCTCGTTCCCATCGGGAAAAGATAGAGACATCCTTTCCTTCACAAAACTTTCATTAATTTCGGTTTTCAACTGCACAGCCCCTCCAGAGATGACCACATCCTTCCACGAAGACCGCGGGTCGGGGGGTTTATCCGGCGGCCGGACCCCGGCGGTATGATCGATGATCATGGCCGTCGGAGTGGCCTGAGTCGACGAACCTTCAGCACCAGAAGAAGAACTAGCAGACATAGAGAGCGTTTTCTTCCTCCTTGACCTTCTACGTTAAACTAAAAAAATACACAGAGAGAACCACCAAAACAAATGTTTATTTACAATCGTATAAAATAAAGGTGGGTTCTAATAACATAAGTATAATAATGATACAAAAGAGTATAGAGTATTAGATCTAAATAGAAAGAATGAACCAGAATTAATAGTAAAAAAATTCTGTAGGAATATGTACAGTAGTTTGAAAACATGTAAGTTTAGATAAGGTACATTTTAATAGTAAAAATTGATGAGATCTATAATTGGTAAGAATTAAAAAGATTCAGGAAACAAAATGAATTACAAAGAGACAGAGCAAACTGGAGTGGAGATGAAGTTGGGGAATAATGGAAAGGAGAAGCTGGGTTCATATGATTTTTGAAGGATATTCAATTTCAGTCACTTCAATTTTGCAGAGATAATTCCATCAGAACTCATATAACCCAAACACGTTTTGAATAACAACAGCAGGAATCATTTTGAACAGCTAGAACAACATGAATCACACAAGTTACAAAGATGATTAAGGAGATGGCATAAGTTTTCAGCTAAGATCCTAGTAGAAGAATATGTAGATAAGTACAAGACATGGTCAGTTCATCAACAAAATATTTCACCTAACAAAGAGTGCTAACATAACAACACTTAAATATAGTTGATATTCACAGACGTGTTAAGGAGCAAGATACTAAGATGAAGGAAGCAAGGGAGCAAAGCCTCAGCGATCATAATAACAAGAAACGGTAACATACAGCCTGATACGACCATCCTGGTCATAGAACGGCTCAAGAAGCGGCAGCAAGTCGTCGTCGTCGTTAGAGTTAGCAGAGGCCGCACTGGTCCCAGCCGCGATGCCATCTGTGTTACGTTGCGGACGAATAACTCGCGTAGAGCTAAAAGTAGTGCTCTTGTGTTGAACCCGGAGTGAACACCGAAACGAAAGAACCTTGGAAAGGATGGAATCCAGAATAGAGCTGATCCTCATTGTTGTAGCGTCGAAGATGAAGATAAATCCCTCATTGCCCTTTTTCAGAAGGGCAACCAACTCATCGGACTTGCTAATACAGAGATCGAAATTGAATCCAATGGTAAAGGTGTTAAGAACCACAGAGCTGGAATGCTGATTCTTTAAGTGCAGATACAGCTTGGAAATCAGTCACCCCTATTTTGTTTAATGACTGAAGAAGAAATTCAAGTATGAGATCGATAAGAAGAAATGTGGGTACCTGAAAGACAGGCTTGGTCAAGGGATTGAAGCAGATGGGGCAATCGAGCACGGATTTGTCGTAGAGCTTGAGAATGAGGTTGTCGTCATCATCAGAATTGTCATCACACCTTCTCCTCTTTTTTGACCGTTCGCCGACGCCGGGTTCGCCGTTCATCGTATTAATCTTTTTTCTTGTCCAAGGGATGACGGTCCAAATCAATTAGCAGTGATTTTTATACTACTTCCTCTCTCTCTCTCCTTTCGTAGTTTGCCCCTGATTTGCGCTAGGGCTGAACATTCAGATTATCCGGTCCGATCCGATCCAAAAACTCGGATATCCGATTTTTTTTTTTTTTGCAAAAAGCTCGATTCATATCTGATCCGTATCCGGCTGGATATCCGCTAAAAATTATCCGATTGGATCGGATATCCCGGATATCCAAACTATCCATTTTAATTTTTAAGCAAAAAAATCTAATATAATTTTATATTGAATGAATTAATTATATGGCATTGGGAAAATGCCATATAGCAACAACATGTCACATTTGCATACATAGCATAACCTACTAACAGTTGACTGACTATTGACCGGTGTTGACCGACCGTTGACCGGTCATTAACTGTCATCACTTGTCACCACAAAGTGACAATATTCACACTTAATTGTCACTACAAGTGGCAATATTCACACCTAATTGTCACCACAATGACAATGTTCACACCTAATTGTCACCACAAGTGACAATGTTCACACCTAATTGTCATTACAAGTGACAATATTCACATCTAGCTAATTGTCACCACAAGTGACAATATTTATACCTAATTGTCACCACAAGTGACACCTAATTGTCATCACAAGTGACACTATTTAACAATTAACTAGAAGATTATAGTAAGCACGCCGAATAATTATAGTTAAAACAAGACTTATGCACACAAATCCAAATTATCACACAAGTGACAAATATATATATCATCACCAATGTTATCAAAGGATTCTTGATACCACCTAATTGTCATTACAAGTGACAATATTTAGCAGATAACTAGAAAATTATAGTAATCACACCGAATATGTATAGGTAAAACAAGACTTATGCACACTAATCCAAATTATCATCACAAGTGACAATATATGTCAACACCAATGTTATCAAAGGATCTTCTTGATAAGACCTAATTGTCATCACAAGTGATAGTATTTGGCAAATAACTAGAAGATTACACATAATAAGTATAGCAAAAACACGACTTGTGCACAAGTGACAAAACGATTATCATCACAAGTGACAAAACGAAGTGTCATCACATAATCAATCAATCAAGTATCATCTAAAATTATCATCACAAGTGACAAAACGAAGTGTCATCTCGTTACAATCTAACTAGCAAATAAACACACAAGACAAACACAAACAATCTACTAGATTAAGCAATTAATTCAAATTGCATTTTCCTTCTCATTCAAATTGTAGCTTGTAATATATAGTGTGGTGAATCTAGTTCTATACGTACGTTGACCTTGACTTGACAAATTCATCCAAGTGAATCACACTCAAAGGAGGACCACAAGTTTGGGGCTCGACAAATGTATCAACATTAAGAAAATGAGGTTAGCAGTGAAAGAAAGAGCCCGGCCAAACTTCCATTCATCAGTGTAATATCCAGTGACAGTACTCAAAACCAGACACACACATACTAAGCCAAAAATCATTCTTCTACAAACACTGAGAGGTGGAAGGGAAGCCATTCGTCACCTTATTGACAGTCAAACCACCATTGTTGAAGCCTTCACTCTTCTCGCCGCCTTAAACCCTTGCATTCCATTCACCGGAGCCATGACGGCCTCATCAAAGCCTTCTCTCAGCCTCATCTTCTCCGATTCCTTAAGCCAAACGTCTGCAACTCTCGCCAATGCTTCGTTGGACCTCTTCCTGGCAGAAACCGCCTCCTTCTCCTTCCTCGACCTCGGCCTTGGCCTACTCGGCGGTGTCATTGAGCGAATTGGCGGCGATCAAGGCGGCGGTGCGGAGCGTCTTGGCCATACGGATTTTCCGATGCAGGAAAATTGGTTGCCATCGGGCGACGAGTGAAGGAATCCGACGAAGATGAGGAGTAGCCCTGGTTGGAGGCGGTGGTGATCGACGGGAAAGAAAAGTCTCAAATTAGGGTTTAATTATTATTGGAGGAGAGAAAAATACATTTATATATAATGTTAATATGCCATTCACCTAATTACACCCAAAATGAACCACAAGCATAATTACATGTGTCATCTGTGACGCTATGTCTAATTTAATTTTTTATATTCAATTCATGTCCAAAAATCTACCTAACTATAAAAAAGTATATGAAATTAAATGTAAAGTTATAAACAATAAATAATATTAACCTGCTTAGGCTATAATCAAACTTATAGTCAAAATTACATCCCATAAACTTCTGCTTAAGCTATAATTAGTAGTAACTTGCGTTAAGAACTAAGAAAGTGGTAAAGGTAAGCTTAGGGTTTTGACCTAATAGTATTTTCTTTTCCCTTTCTATAAACATTATATATATATATATATATATTTTCGGATATCCGAGAGACTCAAAACCTCTATCCGTATCCGGTTCAAATATCCTGAAAAATTAGCGGATCGGACCGGATACGGATCAATTTTGAATGGATCATTTTGGATGCGGATATTTTTGGATCGGATCGGATCGGCGGATCGTATAACTTTGCTCAACCCTAATTTGCGCACACTGATTTTTACCTTTCGCACTCCCAGATGTGTGATTCTGTAACCTGCACAAGACTAGATGGCCGGTTCAGCAAAATACCGGTCCATCTGAGCGAACTACGAAGCGCACAAAGAAATATAGGTTCACCGTCCACACAAATCCGGGTCGCCGTCGTTGCCGGTTCAGTTGGTGCAATCTCGATACTCGATAGGTGCAGCCGTTGCCGGGTCATGTGCCGCTGATAATGCGAGTTCAGAACCCGTCGTTTCCTCGTCCGACGCACGGTGCAACGGCGCCGGATCTTCGTCCGATGACACGCTGAGAGTCGCCGCTACAATGCTCGCTGGATTTAGCTATTTATGTTTGAATAGGATGAAATCATCGGGTCGCTTGGTATCGATTCTTAAAAAAAAATTGGAGTGTGCTACAGTGCTTGCCGGATTTAGCCATTGAGCCCGGTTCTTAAAGAAAAAGTTGTGCGAGTTTAGATACCGCATATGAGGGAGTGGGAAGCCGGAATATAGGAGTGTGCAAATCTTGCCCGTTTGTAGTTTTGTTTATCCCATTTTCCTTTTCATCTGTCTTCTTTTCTTTCTAAAATATTTAAAGATATATAAGCATGAGACATAGGCCTAGATATAAGCATGAGACACTCAAATGCAAGATCTCAGGTGTTTAGCGCATTAGCTTACTAGTTCAACACTCATGGTATTACCAGACGGCGATTTGTCCTATTCTCCTTAGAGGTGGACCCTAATACAATCTGATCGTAAGCTTCTCATGAACAACACAAGGTAGGGTCGGCTATATCATATCAGCAGTCTGATCGACTAGCAACCGGGTCCCTTCTTCCCCATGTCAACGAACCTCAATCCGACTATATAAGTATAAATGTGATCAACTAGCCGACGCTCTCCCACTCTGATAATCTGGGGCTCATTTTGGTTACTTTGTTTGTAATTTCCATTCTTTCAACAATTTTACAAGTATTGGATAGCAAAAGCGTTGCCATGGCGTGATGGATACGTAAGGAAACGCTACTCAGACATCTGACAGTGTTTACAACTATGTACACAGAAGCCTTGGCATGTAAATATACAGGTGATGTGCACATAGTTCAGGGATAATGAGATCCGTAATGAGAACTAAAAAGAAACAGCATAAATTAGATTGGAGATGAAGGTAATCTATATCTGAGAGGAGAAGCTGGGTTCATATGATTTTTGGCAGGATACACAAGTTCAGTAATTTCAATTTTGTTCAGATAAAAGGAAGTCATAAATCCAACAACTTTCGAGTAACAACAAGATGAATCATAGTCCATCTAGCCTCAGCGAAATATTTCACCTAACAAGGAGTGTTATCATAAAAGCCTCAACGATCATAATAGCAAGAAATGGTAAGATGCAGCCTGATACGCCCATCATGGTCATAGAACGGCTCAAGAAGCGGTACCAAGTCGTCGTCGTTAGAGTTAGCAGAGCCCACGCTAGCCCCAGCCGCCACTACATCTGTGTTACGGCGTGGACGAATAACTCGCGGAGAGCTAAAAGTAATGCTCTTGTGCTTTACCCTGAGTGAACACCGAAACGAAAGAACCTTGGAAAGGATGGGATCTAGAATAGAGCTGACACTCATTGTTGTAGCGTCGAAGATAAAGATAAAGCCCTCATTGCCCTTGCCCTTTTTCAGAAGGGCAACCAGCTCATCGGACTTGCTAGTACAGAGATCGAAACTGAATCCAGTGTCAAAGCTGTTTAGAAGGACGGAGGTGGAATGCTGATTCTTGAAGTGCGGATAGAGCTTGGAGTGAGGACCCGAGAAGTTGCAGTCTTTGAAGGGGCAGTCGTAAGGGGCGTAAGCACAGGTCTGCTCGTGGGAAAGCTTAGAAGGATAGGTGAGTTGTGCCGAACAGCCAGAGGCTTCGTAGAAACAGGGGAGCCTGATCGACTCCAGAATTGTCTCAATGGCTCGATTCCGGATGTTGCCTAGAGGCCGAGAGCAAGAAGGGCATCTTTTGGGTTTGAGGGGACTTTTGGGTTTGAGGGTACCGAGACAGGACGAACAGATTATATGCCCAAAAATGCACTGGAAAATCAGTCGGCATTGGAAATCAGTCACCCCTATTTATTTTGTTTAATGATTGAAGAATTCAAGTATGAGTTTGAGGAAATTAGGGTACGTACCTGAAAGACAGGGGTGGTCAAGGGATTGTAGCAGATGGGGCAATCGAGCACGGATTTGTCGGAGAGCTTGAGAATGAGGCCGTCATCGTCGTCGGAAGTTTCATCACACTTTCTCCTCTTGTTCGACTGTTTGCCCACGCCGGGTTCCCCGTTCATCCTATTAATCTGAATCCTTCGATGGTTTTTCTGGTTGAACAAAACAGAAGCAAGAGAATATACTGTATGTGTTTGTGCGTGAAAACTGAACTGCTTTGGTTACCAAAGGATTTACAATATATAGCTTGACTTGGGCTAAAACCTAATAAGATAATACTCCCTCCGTTTCACAATAAGTGTCGTTTTAGCTCCTCACACAGTTTTTAAGAAAAGCAATCATTCACTTTAAAACTTACAACTTTTTCTTAATTTTACCACTCATTATATTTTTTTGGCCAATGAATGAACAACTTTAGTCAACAAATACACATTCCAATAAAAATTATCATTATTCACCCCTAATAAATCACTTTGAAGACCTAAAACGACACATATTATGAAACAAGTTTTAAGTGCTAAAACGACACTTATTGTGAAACGGAGGGAGTACAAAGATATTTACGTGAAATCAATTAGGATAGAGATATATCATATTATATCATATCATATCAAATAATCAAAACTATCATCATCGTCCTATCATAATTATAATCATCATCATAACTATATACAAAACGGATATTAAAAAAAATATTTTGGCACGACCTATCTTTATTTAAACAATATATCATGTCAACTCCTTATTGAACCGCATCATCTATCTTTATTTAAACAGTTTAATTTATTTAATTGAATTTCATTGTAAACCCCACATTAAATTGTACACATGATAAATCTATCAAAATCTTTAAAAAATCTATCCAAAATTGTACACATAATGAAAATCCACTATTTATAATTTTCAATAGATATATTTTTATTTAGTTGTATTTTTAACCTAGAATCTATCTAATATGTATGCATCTTATCATTTCCTTATACAATAATTGTAAACCTTTGATATTTATGTATGTCAATAAATAAAGCTAAACGCCTTATATATGAAGTTCGAATTGCATATTTATAAAAATGCAAAATTTGTATGATATTTGAATACATATGTCAATAATTGTAGAATCTATCCAAAATTATATAAAACTTAAAGTGAATTTTTGTTGAATCAAAATCATATTATTAAAGATATAATAAACCACATAACTATTTTATTAAATCATATTGATTAGTTGACATTTATTTGACTTATTTTTTATTGGTTAAAATTTTTATCGTAGATTCATCATATGTATAAAAAAATTATATATATATATAATTCTTATACAAAAATTATTATTATTAAGAAATAAAAATCCTTATTGATAGAAAACAAGTATTCAATTCTTATACAAAAATTATAATCCTCCAAATCTTTGTTTCATTATAAGAATGTATTAAAACACAAATAATCTATCATTAAAATAAATCCTATAAGAAGTAATTAAATAAAACAATACAAGATTTTATAATATCAAACTATTCTCTCGAATAACTTATACAAAACTTCAAGTGAGTATTTTGGTAAATCAAAGCAATCAAGGTGCACGGGGAGACTAAAAGATATGACTTCCAATACCAGTTAGTAGTGAGTTTATCACATTCCCCCCTTTTCTTTATCCCGTGGTCGTCTTTTTTTCTTTCTAAAATGACACAAAAAAAATGTTCCAATAACTAAGCATGAAAGTAAAAGACACAACTGACACAAGCATAAGACATACTAGCTCGAATGCACGAGCTTAGCACAGAAGGATGGTTTCAGTTGTAAAACTGCCAAAAAAAAATAATGATTTTAAGTTTCTCATGAACAACACAAGGTGAGCAGCTAGGAACGAACTTCTCCTCAGCGGTTTGACTGACAAGAGACCGGGTCCCTTCTTCCCCATGTCAATCATCAACGAACCTCAATCCGACTGGCCAAACATATGTTTGTTCAGATAAAACAAAGTCATAAATGCAACTCCTTTCGAGTAACAACAACAAGATGAGTCATTTTGATCACCAAAAAAAACAAGAACTATGCAAGTTAAAGACCATTAAGGAGATTGCATCAGACTTCAGCTAAGTCCTTATATCAAAATATAGGTAAGTACATGAAAGGCTCAGTCCTTCTAACCTGATCGATATCAACAAAACTTTTCCCCTAACAGAGTGTCATCATAGTCCATCTACTCCGATATCAACAAAATATTTCCCCTAATTGAGTGTTACCATAAAACTATAAAAAGGACTTACAAAATATACTTCCGGGTAGCCAAAAAGTGATGTTTCCCAGTTCTAGTTTGATGAAGAAGCCTCCATTAATGAACTTAATTAACACCAAGGTGTCAGCACTTGTAGTAACAATACAACTTAATTTGCAGCCTGATACGCCCATCGTGGTCAAAAAACGGATCAAGAACCGGCAGCACGTCGCTGGAATTAACAGATTTCACACTTGCCATTGCGCCATGGATGAGTATCGCGCTTGAAATCGAAAGAACCGCCCTTGTGGTCAACGGTGAGCGAGTAGCGGAACCCGAGGACCTTGGAAAGGCTGGGCTCTATGATATAGCCTATCACCATTGTCCTAGGGTTCAGGATAAAGATAGCACCATCATCCGTGTTCTCCAGAGACACGACGACCTTATCAGCCTTGCTCAAGCAGAAATCGACATGGCAGAAAGTCGAGAAGCTGGATTTCAGAGGGATCACGGAGCCCGTGTGCTGTTGGTTCAAGTGGAGATAGAGCTTGGTCTGTGATCCCAGAAAGTTGCAGCCTTTGAAGGGGCAATCGTAAGGGGCGTAAGCGCAGGTCTGCTCGTGTGAGAGCTTAGCGGAGTAGGCGAACTCCGTGGCCGATTAGAGCACGAGAACCTTCTCGATGGCTCGGTTTCGCAGGTCGCCTAGATTCGCCGAGCAAAGAGCGCACTTTTTCTTGGGTTTGAGAGTTCCGTGGCAGGACGAGCAGTGTGTGTGGCCATTAGAGCACGGGAATGGACTCAGCACAGGATTAATATGTAGTTAATCGAACGAGAAATTGAAGGCTGGTGTTCATGGGAAGAAGAAATTAGGGTTTTGGATACCTAGAAGGCGGGGATGGTCAGGGAAGGTAGCAGAAGGGGCAATCGAGCACTGATTTGTCGGAGAGCTTGAGAGTGAGCTCGTCTTCGTCATCAGACCTCCTCCTCTTGGAATGGTGGCGGACGGATGCATCGGCCATCTTCTGAGAATGCGAAATTCTGCGAGGAAGACGAAGAGGCAAAAGAGAAGCATCCGAGCCACGTCACCGTTTGTTTATATTAAACACGAGCGCCAGAAATGGCAGATGGAATTAAGCGTGGGAAACACCGAAACAGAACGTGGGAGTGTTACTTATAGATGATTACTTACCTTATAAGTTATCAAATTTTTTGGGGTAAGTTTTTAGTCACTATTTTTTAAATCTAAAAATATGATTATTTTTTTTACAATTTTAACTTAGAAAAATACTAATAATGATTTTTTAATAATTATAATGTAAAAATATACGAGACTTATCTTTTAGAATGTGTATATCAATCTGTAGTACTGTTTTAAATAATTAAGTGGAGCATAGAGAGTTGTAGGAAGTACGTGTTATAGATGATCTTGGTTGCATTTTTATAACCA
Organism: Polygonum maritimum; assembly: GCA_963924305.1. NCBI lineage: Eukaryota > Viridiplantae > Streptophyta > Magnoliopsida > Caryophyllales > Polygonaceae > Polygonum > Polygonum maritimum. Next base: position 26,256,865 of record OZ002736.1, read on the forward strand.
ACAACAATTTAACGTGAAACACATGGATCAAGTCTTCAAGGGTGCTTAAGCTGGTTTCTCGAGTAAGTGCACGAAAAGTAATCGCACTTTTACCTAATTAATGCACACTTCCACATACTTAATTACGATATAGAAATTAAGCTTTCGCTCCTGAGGTACGAGCGATCGCGTACACTAGGATCGATCATTTATATATACTAGAATTCAATAGCACGGGTTTTTAAAAACTATTTTGAAGCTTTATTAATCAACTTCAATTGAAAAACTGCATGAATGTGAAAAATAGACCAATGTATGATAATATAAAATATAATAGATTATATTAAGTATAAAGTAAATAAATATTCCATAAGAAATAAATCAATTGAAAATAAAATTCACTTGCGAGAGAAGCACGTCTAAATGCAATTACGTACATATGAAAGATATAGAAAACTATAGAAAGCATATGAAAGATTAAAAATAGTATTGTTGGCTATTCAAAATATTTTTATATACATGAAAACTATAGAAGTTTAATGAAAAAATACCGGTATAAATATATTTTATGATTTTTGTTAAAAAAATACATATATTTTATGATTTATGGTATTCACATATTTTGTGAATTACGTTAAAAAAATTCACGTTAAGAAAGTATTCATATATACACATAATACAACAAATACCCACAGAACACTTTTAAAAAAATACACATATTTTTATGATTTAGGGTATAAAAATATTTTGTGATTTACATTAAAAAAATAAATTATTGATTTATTTATATACTTGAATCATATATACAAATAATAAACAAATACACACAAAACACACTTAAAAAAATACACATGTTTCATGATTTAGGCTATAAATATATTTTGTGATTTAGGTACAAAAATACACATATTTTATTATTTATAGTATTCACATATTTTGTGATTTACATTAAAAAAAGTACACTTTAAAAAAATATGCAAACAACACAAAAATGTTGGGTAATTAGAGGAAGAGTTTACCACTATGCTATTGTGGTTGTTTTGATTATGATTGCATAGTGTTTATTATATAGGGATGATTGCAATGTAGACTAAATGGAGCATTTAATGGGGACACCACCTAAATTTTATATATATATATATAGATTGGCAAATAAAATGTGAGAGAATTGAACAAACATTATTTTCATAGGAACTGGCAAATGCCATAACTAAGTTTTATTCTTCATAGGCAAATAAGTAATCATTTGTGAGTATTTTCATATCTATATTCCCAAATAAAATATGAGAGAGGATTGAACAAAAAATATTTCCATAGGAACGGGCAAATGCTCATAACTAAGTTTTATTTTTCATAGGCAAATAAGTAATCAATTTTAAACTATAGGTAGTTATAGATATAGGTTTCAAAAAAATATTTGAACAAAAATGTTGCTAGAGTGGATTGAACCTCAGACCATTGGGTAATTAGAGTAAGGCTTTACCACTATGCTATTGTGGTTATTTTGATTATGATTGCATAGTGTTTATTATATAGGGATAATTGCAACCAACACTAAATGGAGCAATAAATGGTGACACCACCTAACTATTATATATATAGATAGTTCATGCAATTAAAAACTTGTCGCGTACAAATATTTAAGCACTTGGATAACTTGTAGTGGTTGCTATTCCATATACTTGATTTGCGTACGTTCTTAATAAAGCCTTTGCAACCCCACCCAAAAGTGAAGATACCTCTAAGAAAATGACACAACATGAAACACGTACAACATACACCAAATCTTAGATATATAGATTTCCCAGAAACTCAATCAACCCGATCGAGTGGACAAATGTCGATAGAGTCGCCGCCAAGGGAGCAACAACAGCCGGATCAACCTCCGCCTCAGCCACCACCACCACCACCACCACCACCACCACCTCTCGATCAACGACGTCGGGCAAAGCCACCAACTAAAGTTCTTGTAAGCAGATCGTACACTATCGCCGTCCTCTTAATCTCTCTTGTCATTCTCTACGCCCTCAAGAACACCGACAAAGAAAACAAGGGCGAAGTGATCGGAGCACCACTGCCGTCACCTCCCAAGAAAGGCAGTCCTGAAAAGTATCAGCCACCACCCGGTATTACCCAACCTAGCTTCAAAATCTCCGAGCTCGGCTCCCTACGGTTCGTGCAACTTGAATCCATTATATATCGATTTTAGTTTAATGTGCTTGTACGTACGTACGTCAGGGTACGTGTTTGTATAGTTATCATAGATTAATTGTATGTACGTAGATCTGTGCTGACAGTAGCTGTGATTGGGATTGGATGCAACCTTTATCAATTGGGGATGCTCATACATTGGATGGTTACGGGCAAAGACTTGGCACAAAACAAGTACAACATCTTTTTTAACTATTACTGTGACAAGGTAAACTCATAACTGTACGTGTAGGTGCATTTGCTTAATTATATGAAATTAATACTTATTTTTGCCTAAGTATTGGATTGATTAATTACGTGTGTATATATAGGCGGTTGCGTTGTTGCTAGCGGCTAGCGTCGGAGCGGGAATAGGGTCAATGCTTGACATCAAGCAAGTTCACCCGTCGTTTCAGTACGTGAAGAGCTTCTTCTCGGTGGGGCAGATTTCGACAACTCTGCTGGCAACGGCAATGATCTCGACGTCGGTATCGTCGACTAGCTCGTCGGAAGCCATGCAAGAGTACAAGAGGACGTTAGAGAAAGGAGAGAAGGCTGTTGGGATGCTGGGTCCGCTGGGAACTTGGGCTAACAAAGCCTATCACTGTTGCTGTGCCTGTTGTTAAACTTATATGGCTTCTTGTTTTGTGAAATTGGACGAGGTTTCCCCGTGCAAATGTTGTTGTTTGATTTTGGTGTATGTGATTTTTGTATTCAAATTATTAGAATCTTAATTCGTTAATAAAGTTAGCCCTATGATTGGGGTAAATCCAGAATTAATTAAGGTGACCAGCACTTGTTCAAAGTTCAACCCCCTATGATTTTTGTATGTGATTATTGAATCTTCGTTGATATAAAGTTTGGATTGTTTTTCAAGAAGTAACCAATATGCTAGGTGAATTTTGTATTGATCCTATTTTTTCATTTTCTAAAAGTATTTATACTATATATTAAAGTTATGTCTTTTTAAACCGACCTCCACGTTGATTCTGACCCACCTTGTATTAAATTAGTTATAAATCAATTACATTTTGACAATTTATATATCTTTATTAATTTTATAATTAAAAATTTTCATTTATCTATATCTAATCCTTATATATCAATATATCAAAATAGTACTCCCTCCGTTTTTAATGTTTGATGTTTTAGCCTATGATTGTTGATACCCGGATCTGTCATCGCGTTGACGCGCAAGGTGAATAATAGTAAGGCACTAAGTATGTTTTAACGCGCGAAATAAACAAAATGCCCAAAATTATACGCGTGCATGTATGTGGACACGGTTTACTAGCTAGCAGGGGCCTCTCTCTTCAATGTTTCACATGGTATTCGTGATCAAGAGGTAATATCTTTTACTGGTGAAGTCTTTTATCCTTCCCACTAATTATGCATGGCATGCATCGCGATCAAGTACCCTTGGATATGTTCACACCTTTTGTGCGTACACACATGCATGATGGTGATGATCGGCTTGGCTTGCGCACTGCCCCTTCACCGCCGAGGTTGCTCTCGATCCCGTTGTGGATCTTGCGCGATGCCTCTTCATCGCCGAGACCACTCTCGATCCCATTGTGGGTCTTGCCCACTCCTTACACATATGTGTGATGGAGGATGTGCTCTACGTAAGCATCAAAATCCCAAAATGGCAAGTTTGTGCACAGTACCCAAATGGAGGTGCTTTGTTGGGAGATCTATTTCTATCCCACATCGACATGGGGAAAGGTAAGCTGGCAGGTCCATTTTCTATATATAGTGGTACAAGGCAAGGTTAAAAGGGATCGGAAAAAGGCCGGTCCCGAGACGTGTTCTCGAAGGACGGGCCCCGACGTGTTTGAGTCTCCGAGGAGCTCGCACTATTTTACGGGAAAGACCTTAAAAAGTCTTATAAGCCTCCGAAAAGAGAATAAAATAATACGCGGGGGGTGGGAGAGCTCGAAGCAAGACGAGCCGGTTTCGAGCACGCCAAAAGGCCCGAGAGTTTAAAATTTTGTCCCGTAGTTAGTTCGAGATTTTCGGACTTCAACAATGATGTCTTACACTTTTACGTATCCGTTTTTCCAAATTTACCCATATAAATCTTTCCTTAACAAATTGTTTCCTTAAACCACTATGAAATTAAAACAATTTATTGGGGATAATTAAGTAATTTTATAGGCTTTCTTAATTTCAAGTTGAAAGGCTAAAACATCAAACATTAAAAAATGAAGGGAATATTATATTCATAATATATCAAAATAGAAAACGCATCACGTGCGTACGGTTAATAGAGAAAGAATTGAGAATGCTCCCCAGCTGTCGATGTGTTTCAATCTAACGGCGAGAAATGTGATGCGCGTGCATGGGACGGTTTTAGTAGGAACGCGCTATCCTTCTTGCTTACATTACACTCGCTTTTATATTTCCCTCGTAAAACCACCAACAATCAAATCAGTTTTGCTTTTTTCGTTTCTCTCTCTCTCTCTCTCTCTCTCTCTCTGCTTTCTCTCTGTGGCGATTCACCTTCTTCTTCAGGCGATTTTTGCTTCGTTCTTCATATCTCACTACGCTCGCCTTCGATTTCGACGTGTCTTCGTCTCGGAGTTCAAGCAAAGGTGATATCGAGTTCCTTGCTAGGATTTAATTCGTTTTGAATTTTTTCTCCATCGTTCTCTTATTACATTCGATTAAGAGTTGAAGTAGATGTTCAAAATTAGGGTTTTAGATAATCTAATGTTGTAGATGTTCGTTTTTCTCTTATGTTATGAAGCCGATGTTGCTGCATCGAGCGGTGTTTTGTTTGATAGAGAAAAACGAGCCATGAGGACAGAAGATCATCGGTTGCATATTGAACCTGGTATTGATTTTTGTGTTGTTTGCTGTATGGTGTTGTGTTGTATAATGTGTTGCATGTCGAATATTTTGTGTTGTATTATATTGAACCTGGTATTAAACTCAAGTGAAACTCATGTCTGTGTATTCCAGTTTGAATGTTTGTGCATTCCAGATCAAGTGACTGAGTATTATTTGTAATGTGTTTGTGTATTGTGTTTTTCCTTGGTGTACATATTATATAGTTTTGTATTAAGTGTATGTGAGGTTCCTTATAAAGTGTCAGTGTCTTTTTTTACCATTGTCCGTGTGTTCCATATAATGTGTTTGTGTATTGTATTTTTCTAAGTTGGACATAGTAGGACCTAAGTGTGTTTTTTCGAATTTCATGTCTGTGTATTCCAGATTATGTGTCTATGTGTTTTTTAAATAAGTGTTTGTGTGTCTTAGGTATAGTGTATGAATACATGTCTTTGTGTTTAGGTAAATGTGTAATTCATACAGTTTATATTTGTTTGTGTGTTTTCAAAAACGTCCAATGTTGTAGTAACCATTGATGACGAAGGAGTAATCAAATCTCCAACTGAATCCCAAGTTGTTTTCTACAATTGGGTCGTTGGAGATAATGGTTTGAAAGAGTAAGTTTTTATATTTTGCTGTGTTGATTGATCTTATATTTGGATGTGTAATACGTCTTTTGCTTTTGTTTATTAGGGATTTGCTTTTCAAGATGAGTTCAACGAAGCTATCAAGGAATGATATGACAGTGATGAAGGATCATGTTTATATTGTGCTGGACTGATGTTCCCTCGGGATCAGTCGAACAATCCAGTGATCTCTCGGGATCAATCCCATGAGTTTTGATGATGATAAAAGCCATAAGGTTTAATGGTTTGAGTTTTGCCAAAGTGTTTCAAGATAAAACAGGTGCAAAGGGAACAAGAGAACCAAAGAACAAGAGAAGAAAGAGAGATTGGTCCCAGAGGGATCAATGTGTTAGTCAGCCACGTGATAGAGGTCTATTTAAGGAAGGAGCGTGTTTCCTTCATTAAGGACGTGTATCTACGGTTGGAAGAAGTTGTTATTATCTTTAAAGGGATGATAATAATTGTGGGAAGCATATCTTTTAAATTTGGTCATTACTTGGAGCCCAAGGAGTCAAGAAGATATGATAGAAGATCTTATTGAAGATTTGATTGTCTAAATCCGTGTATGGTTAATTATTAGGTGGAAAGATATTATTTTATGGCAAGAAAATAATATCATATCAGACCTAATCGTTTACTATAAATTAGGATAGAGTTTAAGATTTTTCTAAGGTCGCTTGGAGTGCTTCTACTAGAGAGAAAAGGAGACTTCGTTTGGAGAAGAAAGGTGGCGATTTTAAGGAGTTCTGAAAGCTTCTTAACCAGTCATTGGAGCTCTAAGAGGAGAGCTTCATCGTCGTTGTTCAGAGGATCAACGATCTGCACAGTCTTAGGGATCAGTAACAACAGACGCACTTGTTGATACTGAAGAAGAACTCGAACCCATCGAAGCTTTAGAGGTCAGGTTTCTGAGGTATAGTTGGTCTACTTTGAGTTGCTTATACATTCTAAGGGCTAGAAGTTAGGAGAGTAGTCTAGGAGGAGTCTAGTTTAAGTTGGTATCCTAACTTGCCGTTGTAGTCCGTGATAATCAATAAAAGTAAGTAAGCCATTGAAAATCCTTCTAAGGTAGAGGTTTTACTAAAGTGACTAGTTGGTTGCTTTGGGTTTCCTCTCTAAATATTGTGTCCTTTGTGTGTGTTGTTTTCGTTTTGTGATAGATTGATCCATGCTAAGGATCAGTGATCTGTTTACTAGTTGTTTCTTGTTGCTTTCGTCGTCCAGTTCTTTGATCCCCCAAGGATCAAGGTCTGTATTTTAACACGTGGATCCTACATATTGATACGAACATGATTGATGCATGGAGTGGTTTTCTGAACGAGAATGAAGAAAATAGAAACCCTCATCCCCTATGAGGTTTTTCACATCAACGAATCCTTTGGTATGTCACATCATCTTATTTTTTTGATTGTGTTTGTTTTTGGTGACATTTTTTGGATTTGTAAATTTTTCCGTTTAATACTTGCAGATTCTCTCTGTTTTTATAACTTTGGTGATTTGAAAGAAAGAAGTTTGCTCTTCAGCGAGGGTTTGGCTGAAAGTTTCAATTCTTGTGCCTTCTTCAAGAAATCTAAGAAAACGTGATCTGATGTGAACATGGTATTAATTTTTGATTGTGCCCTGCTTTCAATCATGAATATGTACCCTCTATGTATTAAGTGTGTGTTTTTGTTTATACGTATGAATGCAGTATGTATTCCCAATCGTCCATTCAGAACATTGGTTCATCATTGTCATTGATGTGGTTAAATTAAAGTTTCATATCATTGACAATTCTGATGCCAAGATTATTGTCCAAGACATATATGGTGGGATTCCAGATCGGTTGGTAAGTTTAAATTTTTGTTTTCACCAATGTTCCTGTGTTTGTGTTGCTTTTTAAACATGTATGTGTGTTATTTATAAGCATGAATGTGTACTGTTTCAAGTTATGTCTGTGTTTTGTTTAATACATATGTGTTCCAAATGTTCATTGACTGTGTTGTTTTTAAAAACATGAATGTGTGTTGTTTATAACCATGTGTGTGTTCTATATAGAGTTATGTTTGTGGAGTTTATAACTATATCTCTTTGTGTCTCTTTTAACATGACTATATATTTACTTGTAAATGTCTGTGTATTATATATGCATAATGATGACTGTGTGATTTGTGTTTTTACAAAGAGAAGTGTTTGTGGAATTCCTTCTGGCTCAAAAGATGTCCATATTGGCTAAATCATTCAGAGATCCAACACAGACTCCTGCTATAAGAATGATGATGTCATGAAGGAACAGTAAGAATTCCTCGAACTGTGATGTATATGCCATCATCAACAGGTAGGGATACTCAACGGTTCGGGTGACTTGTAACCCGGACCGGACCGACCCGTAATGTACGGGTCGGGCGCCCGACCCGTAATTTACGGGCCGGGTCACGGTCCATAATTTTCAGAGATTACAAGTTACGGGTCGGGTACGGGTCGACCCACCGTGTTACGGGTCGACACGTAAGACCCGTAAGTTTTTTAAACGTTTAATATTTTTTTGGAATAACACATTCATTAACCCTAAAGACTGAAGAGACCCGTGTTTCCGTCACTTCCTCTCAAGTCTCAAACTTCACCCCCTCAAGTCCTCAACTCAACCCTAGATTTGAGGGTGAGACCCGTCGCTTCCTCTTGTGTTCTGCTCGGCGGCTCGGTGCCCTCGACCTGTCCATCGGGCTTTGCCCTCGACCCGCCGCTCCTCTACCCGTCTCCGCTCGTTGGTCCGGTCCTCGACTCCTTGCTGTTATACGCCTCGACTCCTTGCTCGTTGGTCCGGTTCTGCATCGCCCTCGACTTGTCCGGTCCTGTCGAGTGTCAAGCGACTCCTTGCTTGCCGGCGGCCACGACTCCAATATCTCGCCTAGCCTCTTTGCATCTCCTGTCTTCAATTGTTTGTTGTTCTCTGTTGCTTGACTTGCTTCGCTGTTCACTGTCTTCTTCAATTGTTCTCCTGTCTTGACTTGACTTGCTTCTTCAATTGACTTGCTTCGCCTGTTGCTGTTATACGTCTTCAATTGTTCATTGTCTTTTGGTTAACTTGGTCTTATATTTGCTGTTATACGCCTCTCAGTCTCTCACAAAATACCAAAAGCTTGGTTAACTTAATGTTGCATATCTCTGAAATCTGGATACTGTAAACGTTTGAATGGGTAAAAAATAGGTTGTTTGACCGGTCAAACGGATCTAACGGTCTGACCCGTGACCCGACCCGTAATCCGGGTCACGGGTCGGGTCGCGAGTCGAATTTTTTGAGATTACGGGTCATCGGGTCGACCCGTAACCCGTAATCCGGGTCATGGGTTGGGTCGGGTCGACCCGTTGACCAACCCTATCAACAGGGGTTTGGAATTTTTGCTCTATGTAAGGTTTAAATTCAGGGACACATCTTGGAATATAATGCTTTGTATTTCCAGGAGAAATACTCATCACAGAATTGTTCTCTCCATCTTCAAGGCATTGAAGCTTATTATGATCACCTAGATAAAAAGGGAAGGCAAAGACATACGCAAATGTTATACACACTGAATTTAACATACAACACACAATCAAGTAAATATATGTTACACAGTCATAATTATATTTGATAGACATCCATAATACAACTCTCAAATAATGCAGCACACACACGTGTAATCTACTACACATTCATGCACACCAGTAACGCACAGTCATGTTGAAATGCTTACACAGTCAGAAACTAACGCTATGCACATTCATGTATTTCACACTAAAATTAGGGCCTAATACATGTACGGCTCCCTGACCTTTTACAAAATGGTCACTTTAATACTTGATCTTTGAGTTTTACCTATTAAATACCTAAGTTATACACATTGAAACCTATTAAATACCTCTTGTGATGACATGTAAAAAAAAAAAATTGCCATGTAGATGCCAGATCTGTGCCACGTATGCTCCACATAAATACAGTATTTTCCCTTTAATAAAAAACAATTTTTAAACACTAAAAACAATAAGAAAAAGATTTAAAAAACAAAAATAAAAAATGTCAGCCCTCTTCCTCATCCCTCCCTGCCGCCGTCGGAGCCACCTGCCCGTCCCCACTCTCGCTCCTCCTCCCACCACTCTGCCACATTACCCAACCTCATCATCGCCGCCGTCGTCATCTCCCCGTCGCCGTCTCCCTCCTCATCCGCCACCGCTGCCCTGATCGAAGCCCTCCGCACCACTTCTTCAAGCAGCCGCCGCCTCCGCCGGAGCAAACTCTGAACTCCGACAACGCCTCGCTCTCTATACGGGGTACTCCTCCACCTCCGACGGCCTCCCTCCCAAACTCCCCCTCCAATCCGCCAACAACTCCAAATCCCTCTACACGTCGGAACCCTAGCCGCTTCCGACTCCACCGAACTCAATCCCTTCTCAGCCACGAAATCCGACCTCTCCCTCCTCTGCGGCCCCTCCACAGCCTCCAGATCTGACCACCCTCATCCCGACGAGCGGCGAGACCCCCGCTCGCTCGCCAGAGCATCTGGAAGGGATCTCCGCCGCTCAAGAGGACGATGAGGAGGTGTCCACTCTCCTCGAGGCTCCGCTAGCGGCCCGGAAAGCGTTCGCCGCCATTGACGCTTCTTCGGTGTTGAAGACACGGGGGAGATGGGTTTTTTTCTTTTATCTTTTTTGTTTTTCTTTTTTCTTTTATCTTATTGTTTTTATGTTTAAAAATTGTTTATTATTAGAGGAAAAATATAGTATTTATGTGGTGTACACGTGGCGTAGATGTGGTATCTACGTGGTAAATTTTTTTTACATGTCATCATAAGAGTTATCTAATAGGTCTCAATGTGTATAATTTAGGTATTCAATAGGTAAAACTTAAAGATGAGGTATTAAAGTGACCATTTTGTAAAAGGTCGGGGAGCCGTATATGTATTAGGCCCTAAAATTAGAGCACACACTCAAATGTAATATACTACACAGTCATATGCTATTACAAAACACATTCAACTAACGATCTATCACACATTTATTCTCCGTGTTATACACAATGTAATTTACTTTTTTTTCCGAACCAAAAACATGATTTTACACTTGTTAAAAAGTTAAACTTGATCGAAAAAGTTAGCATGAGCTTGAGCAGACAACTAATGTCATGTATAGTTCATATTAAAAGTGAGAGAAAGTAAGAAGAATTGAGCATGAGATTTTTTGTGAGAGAAAGCGAGCATGAACATTGAGAAATCGAAAGTACACAGCAATATTGCTTCTCGATCTAGTATGTTTTTGTAGCGAATTGAGATTTTAATTTCGATTGTAAAACGATGACGATCGATCGAGTATGTCTGTGTAGCGAATTGCTTCTCGATCTTTAAAAACGGAAATTGGAGTTGACTATGCGAGATCAAAAACAACGAATGAAATCGAAAGCACACAACGATATTCATCATATGCATCACCTGTTTTATTAGATCGTAGTACAATTTGATTGTCTTCCATGGGAGATTGAGTTTGAATTTTGAATTGATTGTCGTGCACGAAACCCTCGCTTTTCGCTGAAAACATGGAAGAGAGTTGAGAAACTGTTTTTTTGGAGGAAGGTCTTGCGAGCTTTTATAGGGCGGTTTCACGCGCGTGGAACGCGCGCGCTAGCGCGCCGTTGGATCTGGAAGATCCAATGGTTATTATTTGGTCTTAGGCCTTTCTTAGAGACCCGTACGCACCTGAAGCGCCCTCATGAGGGATATCTATAATTCTATATTTATATAATATCAAAACAATATCTATCTATACAATCTATGAATATCTTACTAATTACGAAAACATTTAGCATATTAATGGATCTATCTACATGAAATATATAAAATTTTCTATTTATCTATAATAAAAATATGGTTTTGGATTACATGGTAAAGTTATATATTTAGAAAATATGATCCGCTATGACATCAATATTATATTTATATGTTCAAAGCTTGATCAGAAAATATGATCTGCTTGGACATTGGTACTATTTTTATATTTTATATTATAGGTTGATTTATAAGAGAAATCAAGCATTAATATTACAAAAAGTTTATAAATAAGGAAATATATTACGATCAAAATTTATATGGGAAAAACAAGTTAATTAAAATTAAATATAATAGTACCATTGTTGCATTTTATTAGTCAATGGAATTAAATGTGCGTAAATTCAATAATATAATGCATTCAAAATAATTTTAATATTTATCGCATAGTCGTACATGATACGACGGTTTAAGTTAGTATACTCAATGTTCTAAAAACGCTAGGCGGCTTCTAGGCGGAGAGGGACCGCCTAGCGTCTAGACAGCCTAAACGGTTGCCTAAGCGGCTTAGACGGACACCTAAGCACCGCCTAGGCGGGTTAAAAGGTTAGACAGAGGGAGATCGCCTAGAGCCTAAACAGGGCTTAGGTGGGGGCTAGAAGAGATTTTTAGAACCTCGAGTATACTACTACTCCCTCCGTCCCTAAATATAAGTCCCATTTCTATTTTGGGCGTCCCAAAAAATTCTTCCCATTTCCATATTTGGTTACCCCTCTCTCCTCTCCTTTTACCATATTACCCTCATAAAACCACACCTTTTTATCACTTTCCTATCTTCTTTACCATATTACCCTCATTAAACCTTTCAAATCACCCCTTTTTATCTCTCTCTCCTCTCTTTTCTACACTTCCTTAATTATTGTGTCCATTCTCAAATGAGACTTATATTTAGGGAGGGAGGGAGTATAAGGTTGGATCCAAATAAGATCAAGGTCTGAAATAAAATAACCAAAATTTACGACTCGGTTTCTGTTCCAATTTTACTGTCCGGTTGAGTTTGTTCAGTGCCTGATAATAATAAAGTCACGTCACGTTGATATTTTGCAACGAGTGGTTGGCAATTCTTCCAAACAATCCTGGAACAAATTTCCTCCAACGGGTTGGATTTCGGATTATGTGACTTTATTTTAGATTTTTTTAATTTAAGGGGAAAATAGAACCGGCCATTTACATCAGCCAGAGGCTCATCGTCAATCTGCAGATTTCCGATCTTTCTCTTCACTAGCACAATCACAAAATTCATCGTCATGGGAACTCTTCAAGCTTCCACCTCGTACAGCCTTGGCATTCCGTCTTTCTCCTCCTCTCCCCCAACGCGATGCCACCGCCATCGTCTCGTCGTTCGTGCCCAAGGTATTTCTAGGTCATTTTCTCGATTGCCTTTTCTTCAATTCTCCGAGTAGTGGATAATTGGCCAGTTCAAGGATTTAGATTCGCAAAACCCTAGGTCTTGTAATAGATCATTTAGTCTTGTGTTTGGTTCCATTTTTTGAGCTCCAAGTTTCAGTGTGTTCGGTGCTTGGTGCATTTGGATGAACTTGAACGCAAAATTCCTTGATTGAACTATGAGCGCCTCGAAGTTGCTAAGATGATCTGTAGTGATTATTGTGAAACCAAGGTTATTGTGTTCGATTCTTGGTGGATTTGATGTAATTAGGTGAACTTTGAGTGAAATGATCCGTGAAGGACTATACTGAAGCTGCCAAGAATTCTCAGTCCTGATTTGCTCAATCTGCATAGTTTCTATGAATTATTTGAGTCGGAAGTATTTCATTGAAGGGAGTATTGCGTTAATCATCTGTTTTAACAGTTTTTTTTTGGAAAATTATAAGAGAAAGGCTGACTGAGTGATTAGGGATGTTCTGTCCGAATTGAAGCCCACCAAACCTAACATCCTGCTTGCCATATGCTGCACTGTGTTTGGTTGCATTTGTAGTTTCCTGTCTAATGTATTCAGCACTTTGGCCCTAATATATGTGTGCTTATACCAGTTGAGCCATCGGATAAATCTGTTGAGATCATGCGGAAATTCTCAGAGCAGTATGCTCGTAAGTCAGGAACATACTTTTGTGTTGACAAAGGAGTCACCTCTGTTGTTATCAAGGTACAGTCATGAAACTGTGCTATGCAAATTCTTCACTCTTCATTAAATTAGATTCTATCACATGTCATCTATTATGAAAGATGTTAATTCTCGCCCAGCACTTCATACAACCTTACCATAATTTGCCTCAATGAGAATTGTCATGAATGTGACTATTGTATCTCTATATGACAACTCCTTCATGTGTTTGGAAATTAGATGCATCTTTTATAGACCTTGTTGCCAAGTACTGTATCAATATGAATATACTTTAGATGCATCTTTTTAAATGGTCTGTTCTAGGATGATTCAGATGTATATCTTTCTAAGCATAGTTGGCATTTCAGATTTCTATTTAGTGCAGTACTGCAGTTACTGAATTGCTTAAATAGTCTCATCAGATAGAATCACACTTAATTTTCAGTAATGTGTTGTAATATCTGTACGATTTCTAATTCACACTCCACGAAATGTGATGTCTAAGGGGAATTGGATTCTGTGATGCCTATGTATGCAGGGTCTAGCTGACCATAAGGACACATTGGGAGCCCCACTTTGTCCTTGCAGGTAAGTGCTGATTTAAGGTCATTCAGGCATTCTGCCTCTCTTAGTCAAAATTTTTATCTCATCTAACTGCTAACTAATCCACCCCAGGCATTATGATGATAAAGCAGCTGAGGCTACTCAGGGATTTTGGAACTGCCCATGCGTGCCAATGAGAGAGAGGTGATTGGATATACTTACCATCTATATCTGCCACCGCACTTATACGGTTATACCAAATAGATTTTCTATAATCAGTCAGATTTATAGTTGAATCATTGAACGCACAAAAGAAGCAGGTTGCCACTTAGATAATTTAATGATATCAGTGGAATAAGTAAAAAGGAATTTGAGCAGTCATAAGAAGTCACTCCTTTTAAAAACTTTTAAGCATCCCACTTGTACATAGTAAAATGGTATAAGGTATGAGGCTAAACTGAAATACAACAGTAATTCTGTAAACTGAAGTTACTGAACTGACTACCAGGCTGACTGTTTTTTAGCCATGATCCTTACATAAGAATATTTTGAAGTCATCTGTATTCGTACTGTAGGTTTTTTTCTTTGTGTTGTGGTGTATTAGCTGAGCGGGAGCGGGGATTTAAGAATAACTTGAACTTTTGGTCAGATACGGAACTTTCTTGCATCCATTAGTAATAGGACATGAGGTGCGTCCACTTGTGGCTTTTTAAGATTTGATGCTGCTGTGTGAGGAACTCTATTTTGAAACACAATATACGAGCTCGGTCAACAGTTGTGCAAAGCCTCTACCTTATCATTTAGTTCTTGTGTTGATGGTTGATTAACTCATGGCTAACATAGAAGCTGAAATGATATATGAACATTCTTCTCAGTATTAGCTTTCACTTGGAGATGCATTAACTTGCAAGGCATCCCTTGTTCCCCTCTTCAAATCAAATATCTTTACAAATATAGATTAGTGATCCTATCTTGTGTCATGATTAGGAAGTAACTATGTTTCATGACTTATTTTGTTTGCTTCACGTTCTAGGCAAGTTACTGGAATTCACTTGTATAGTTGTATGCTAACAAAAATCATATTACTTTTTATTTCTAAGTGCTTGTTTGCCTAATTCTGAGTGTCTATTGCAATTGACAGGAAAGAGTGTCACTGTATGCTTTTCCTCACCCCTGAGAATGACTTTGCTGGAAAGGAACAGGTATATTATTTTATACACAGTTGAGCTATTTGGCTGGTAAAGAATCTTTCATGGGCAAAAGATCATGTGAGAATCATAGTGGTAGTGTATGGTTGGTCATTTTGTCCAAGATCTTCATAAAGATGGGTTTAGACTTTTAGGTGAAACGGTATTTCGAAACAACTTAACTAGAGCCTTGAAAAGAATGTTCAGATATTGGAATGCAGATTAAACCCTCAAAGAAAATACAAGTGTGAACTTGTTTGTAGTTCCAGTTAATCTGAGGGCTAAATTTTCTGTGCAGACTATCACCTTGGATGAAATCAAGGAAACAACGTCAAATATGTGATCCTGCTGAGCACCAGAGTTGCCTTATAGATATAATAACACATGTCTGTACATTGTCTATTGTAACAGGAAGCTAAACACTATTTTCAATACATTTTTTTTTGTTACCATGGTTACATACGTGGCTTGTATTTGCTCTCAACAGGCTCTGTAATTGCTATGTCTAACCTTTTCCCTTGAAAAAGTGCTCAGCTGAAATGTTCTGGGGGCGACTTGAACACAATGTTTTGCTCAGAGGGAGTCAAAACTTTATGTAGAGGGTGATTCGTTATTCACTGTGGCAGACGACAAATAGATAACCCCGTGATTTTGATCAGAAATAACTGATTGTGGCTGAGAAATTTCCTTGGAATGTCTACCATAGTTCATAGGTAACTTGAACCCATCTAAAGAAACACCATATTGTTGTCACTTGCAATCTAAATCAGCGTGCAAGGCACCTAAACCCTTTAATAAGAAATTTCATAGAGTATGCTCTTAA
This sequence comes from Polygonum maritimum, assembly GCA_963924305.1. Taxonomy (NCBI): domain Eukaryota; kingdom Viridiplantae; phylum Streptophyta; class Magnoliopsida; order Caryophyllales; family Polygonaceae; genus Polygonum; species Polygonum maritimum. The sequence continues at coordinate 26,272,941 of OZ002736.1, forward strand.
TAAGAGGAACAGGGTTTATATAAAGGGCTGAGAATCCACAATCACGTGTAACACATACATATATATCTCCATAATTCCGAGTTCTAAACTCTGAAGTACTTGCACATCAAAATGCTACAACCATATATATATAGATCACACAGAATCCACATAGCTAACCACAAAAACACGACAAACTGAAGTTCCTCATAAGTCACACGCACAGGTAATGTAAAATCTAAAGGAAGCTAGGCTTGATCCATCATCAAGGGCACTTGGGGCGGTCGCCGTGGGTACGCATGTCGGTGTAGCACTTGCCGCAGACTTCGCGGTTGCCGTAAGTGCCCGGGGGCACGCATTTGCACCGGACGCAGCACGTTGAGCAGGCTCTCACGCACAGCCCCGGCCGAGAGTGAAGCTTGCACCTTGCTGAGCACAGTGTCCCACACTCTGCACATTTTCCATTCACCACCCCAACTCTCAATTAATCAGCGCATTGGTACCATCCCTGGGCCCACCCATCTTTATTATAGGCCCACCTTATTAAGCCCATGTTTGGTCTAGATTGGATGCATTTACGTTACATGGTCGAGTTGTCTAGCCCCATTCCTTACATTCATCTTTTAGGTCAAACCCATATTTAATTTCAAGATATGCAATAGACACCTAAGTTTGCAATATAGGTTTTTATATCATGCGTTCTAAAGACGTGTCCTAAATATGAAAATTCTACCTAGTGAACTTGTCACACAAAATTTATTGTACTATTTCCTTAGAGTACGTGATAGAAAAATCGTTGCAATGTTACATGTGAGTAATTACGTTATATTCTATTTTCTATCGTGTCTATATAAGTACAGTTTAAGTCTTTGTCCAAAGAAAGTTACCTTCTGCCTTAACGGGTGGACGGTACGGTGTGGGAGGAGTAGCAACAGGCGGAGTTGGGGCCGGAGTGTAGGGCGCCTTGACCGACGGAGTTGGTGGCTTTGTTACTGCCGGTGGGGTTGGCGTGGAGGGTTTGGCCGGAGGCTTAATTGGCTGGGTCACCGGCGCGGAAAGGGGCTTTGTAGTCACCGGAGCTTGGGACGGTGGGTACGTCACAACATCCTTCACACAATAACATATCGACAAAAGAGTTACAAAACCGAGCGAGCATGAGGTATCTAAGTAAATTTGAGTATACTTTTGTAACTTTGTGAAGTTGAGCCGACATCAAAAAAGGACAAAGACAATTCATTTCAACATGTTATATGTTTACTCTAAAGAAAGAAGAATATTAAGTACGGGACAGTTGTTGATAACTTTTCAGAAAGTTATATGAGCTATATAGTAACAGAGTGAAAAAAAAAAAGCTCACATAAAATTAGCAGAAATAGAGAAATACCTGTTGTAGAAGTTGAGGATGTTGGTTCTCAGCTGAGACGACCTGCACGTACTGAAGAAGGTTTCATGAATTAGTTAGTTAAAAAACCATTTTGATTGTGATTGCAAGTTCATATAAAAAAAAGGATGAAAGAAATTAAGGTTGCTTGCTTACTGAAGTTGCTGTGAACAGGAGAAATGAGAGAAGGAGAAGGGAGAAATGGGTCGAAGTTGAAGGTGCCATTGTTTTGGGTGAAGATTGAGAATGCAGATGAAGATTTATGAGGAGGGTTTTATTTTATTTATAGACCGAAGGAGAAAGAGAAAGAGGTGTTGGTAGGTACGTAGTTTACTATGCTTGTGATGTGTTTAGTAAGTGAGCTCACCACTTGGGCCATGCTAAATGGTGGGCACTAGCAGAGTGTGATTTTGCAACCTGCCAAGCTAGTACAAGATTATAATCTCCTCAAGGCCTAAAGAAAAAAAAAAGATTAATTAAGGCTTCGTTCGTCACTAGCATCTCTCTCGGCAAAACGCAAGAATAGGGGTAGATTTTTACCGTTCATCCACTTGGGTTTGTACCCTAATACTCCCAGGGACAACGTCTCCGTCAGGTAACACAGAGATGTTATGCCCCGCCGAACGCTAAATCTCCTCTTAAACCGAACTTGCTTATCTTTGTAACTTATGAAGAACCTATTATACATAAACTCATAAAATAGGAAGAAATATCTACTACTCTAAGCAAATTGTTGTCACTGACGTTTAATACAGAAATCACTACACCAAGTGCATTCTTTTCGCTAATAGTTAGTTAATGCTACCAATTATCTAATTAAGTACGAACTCGATGTAGACTAAACTTTCATGTTAAAGGGTCGGTGTATCGGTGAGCATTAATTGATTTTTGCGTAGACAATTAATGGTGCGGAAATCTCTGGCAACTTAATTAAGTCCAGCTGCTATATCTCTCTCTATATATATAGTACGTAGTGGACACTGGACACCGCACCGCCACACCGGCATTATCTTCAACTTGTTTGACTTGATGACTTCGCCTTGTTTTACCAAGTTAATTTGGCAGTTTGCAAAATACACATGGCCTGCTGAGGATCTCTCTTTTTAGAGTTTAGAGTGAGTGATTGTGTGTGTAAAATTATATAGTTATTGCTAAATTAGGAAAGTGAAAAGTTGGATGAATGAGTAAATCCTGAAAAAATTGAAAAGAAATTATAATCGAGTAGGAAAAAGTAATAAAATAAAGGTATTGTTTTTCACTCATGGAGCTCACAATAAGAGATGCCATTTGCGAAATCCAGCTATTACTCAGCTTTATTGGACATTACCACATGGTGGATTGGTGGGTGGCATTTTACCTTTTGCAACTCCATCTTGTTTTTAATTTTTGTTGGGGCAGTTTCTTCTTTTGGTAACAAAAAATGAATACAAACTTCAACTTGTAAGACCTGTAGCAAGGTGGGTTAAATAAAAATTGAAGTCTAAAAATCGGTATTAGAATGCAGAGTTCACATTGTACGTTACGCCTCTTTCATATAGAGGCTGATTGTCCAAAGGCATCCTTGTAATAAAGTCCACTAAAGTGTTGATTTTGTTGAATGTATTAGACCGTCTGTACATATCATGTTCATGGTCATGATATGAATCTTTATAGTGTTACATCTTAAAATTCATTAGTGCATGAAAGGAATAATTCAAGTTATAAGATACTTTTTTTAATGAGAAAGATTAATGAGTCTTACCATAAGAAATATGAATGAATCTACACCGTTGGATTAATCTCGATCAGATACGCGTCTATAATCAACCTGTAAAAAAAATAAAAAATTTGAACGAAGACGGAAGACGAAAGACGAAAAGGAACGCTCCCAATCTTCGCCTCCCCCAAATCCTCCTCCGCCTTTTCCAGACCTCCGTCCAGCCCATCGACCTCGCCACCTGCCACCTCCTCCGTCTTCTCCCGTTCCTCCGCCACCCTCCCCTCTCCCTACACCGGCTCCGCCAAGGTTTCAGATCGATAGCCAGATCTCGGCCGTCCGATTGGCCGAGAAATTGGCCCGGAAGAAATCCGAGCGGTTCACGTACTTGGCGCCGCCGTGATGTCGACTCTCGGGATTAGCTCCATGGCCGTCTTCGTTGTGATGTCGGCGTGGTGAAGGTGAATCGTCCGACTCCGGATCTAGATTCCTCCGTCTTCTCCAAGCTCATAATCGGAACTCGGACTGTGAAGACGACGAAATCGCAGGCGGGAGCCGTTGTTGACGGTGTGAAATCCGCCGTTGTCTCCAGCGGCGAGAGCGAGGTTCGCGGAGGTCGCCGGAGGGACTCCGCCGCCGTAGCGTGTTGTTGCCCTGCGTTCTCGTGAATCTTCTTCTTCTGGCGGTGTACAAGCTTCCCGCGGCGATGAGGTGCCGGCGCTGGAAGATTGATTTACTTCTGATCTGGACTCGAGAATTTGATTGTGATTCCTTTGTGTAAACTTGATTTCTGGTTCGTTTGATGATGGAGTAGTACATTCCTTTGTTGATTGTTTGATTTCTGGCTCTTTATTGGTTTGTTTGATTTCTTGATTTCTGATTTCCTAATTGATGCCTCTGTTGATTGAAGTGTTGATGCATGTGTTGATTGAACTGTCCAGAAAGTTGTAAGAATCAGGCTTAGGCCTTGGGCTCTTTGGAGAGGGATCCTCAATTGAAATAGTTAGCTCAATTTGGGTGGATTTGTCATCCATTTGGGATTTTATCTTGTTATTTCAGTTTAATAAACTAGTTGTTCTTGGTGATTTGTGTGTTTCCTGATTTGTACTCTAACAGTGGTTAATTTGCTTGTTGTACTTGTTTTTGGTTGTTCGCTCTATGACCGTATATAGAAGAAAAAATGGACCAACTTGATTCATTGTCAGACAGAATTTCACTTTACTCTGTTGTATTGTTAAGTAATGAATTTTAGAGGTTGAAACCCTTCTGTTGGTTTTGATGGTTAATGGGGCTAGTTATTATAACAGATGCAATGACCTGATTTTTGGTGGTGTCTAATTTGGTTTGAATCTGTTTAGTTCTTCATATGCTTGATTTCTTCTTTGAAATGATTGTTGTTAGAGACTAGTACGGTTGACCATAGAGTTGTACAAATTTGGTCATTGAGTTGCACAAATTTGACCATTGAGTTGCACAAATATTGATGAACAAATTGACCATAGAATTCAACACATTGACAATAGAGTTGAACAAATATGAATGAACAAATTGTCCATAGAGTTGTACAAATTTGACCATTGAGTTGCACGAATTTGACCATAGAGTTGCACAAATACTGATGAACAAATTGACCATAGAATTCACACATATTGGCAATAGAGTTGAACAAATATTAATGAACAAATTGACCATAGAGTTGAACAAATTGGCAATAGAGTTGCACAAATTGCCAAAGCGAAATAAACTATACGAACTTCGACTACTATAAAATATGACATGAATGCAAAATTAATCATAGAGTTGCACAAATAAGCAATAGAGTTGAACAAATATGGCTGCACAAATCGGCCATAGAGTTGCACAAATCGGCCATAGAGTTGCACAAATACGGTTGCACAAATTGGCCATAGAGTTGTACAAAGTCTGGACGCCCGTGCCATTTTCCGAAAAATACACCCGTGCCGTTTTTTTCCCTCTTTTTTCTTGAGCACTTGATCTCTCCTCATCCAATGGCTATGATTCATTCCTATTTCCTACCATAATAATCATTCCTACCGGATCCGGACCCTTTTTTTATACATACATAAACATATATATATATATATAATGCAATAAGATGAGATGGATTATTAACTTTTATAAAAAATTGATTTAAATCTTTTGAAATTTAAACTAATTATGTGAACTAAATTATATAAATAAATCAATCTTGTAAAATAAAAATTTGGATTAATATAGCATTATATTTTAGAAAATAGAGAATATTAGATAAAAAATAAAACCAAATTATATTGTATATATGTTATTATATTGTAAAAAATTAATTAAATAAGAAGTATTTAAATATCATATAAAAATATTAACAAATCATTATCTTAATAAGATATCTATCTTTTATCTAAAACATGATCAATATGTAATGTTCCAGACATACTTAGGGTAAATATATCATCTAAGCTTTTTATTAATATAGTTATTGGATTTCAATATAATACGGTAGAAAAAAATATCTAATATATTATTTTAATAAAAAAAAGATGTGGCGTAAATACTACGGTAGAACTTGTTATTAATGATGAATTTTAGAACATAATTACGAAATAATACTTATTATTAATATACTATTAACTAAATAGGTAACCATATATTATACAATGATAAGATTAAGATTTATGTATTAGGATAGAATTACTTAAGTAACTTAAAATTAAGATAGAACTAATTTTTTAATTATATATGTATAAGATGATATATTATAATAGAACTAAGATTGATAAAATAATTTTTTTAATAATGGGGTGATGTGGTGCAATATAATGGCATAATTTACTTCTGCTTTACTATATATGAATAGCATATACTAATAATATATAGGTTCGGATCCGGGAATGATTATTATGGTAGGAAATAGGAATGAATCATAGCCATTGGATGAGAAGAGATCAAGGGCTCAAGAAAAAAAAGGGAAAAAAACGACACGGGCGTATTTTTCGGAAAACGGCACGGGCGTCCAGATTTGTGCAACCGTATGGCCTATTTGTGCAACCGTATTTGTGCAACTCTATGGTCGATTTGTGCAACTTTATGGCCGATTTGTGCAACCATATTTGTGCAACTCTATTGCTTATTTGTGCAACTCTATGATCAATTTTGCATTCATGTCATATTTTATAGCAGTCGAAGTTCGTATAGTTTGTTTCGCTTTGGCAATTTGTGCAAGTCTATTGCCAATGTGTTGAATTCTATGGTTAATTTATTCATCAATATTTGTGCAACTCAATGGTCAAGTTTGTGCAACTCAATGGTCAATTTGTTCATTCATATTTGTTCAACTCTATTGCCAATGTGTTGAATTCTATGGTCAATTCATTCATCAATATTTGTGCAACTCAATGGTCAAATTTGTGCAACTATAAACTAGGCTAACATTCAAATGTCGCCGCAAGAAAGCCAAATCGATGAGCATATAATCCAATTTGCGAATTTCAAGATCAATATCCAATTCCATAACTCTATTTTTGTGCATCCAAACATTTGCCCCATATATAACAACTCCTACTTCATGTAACTCTAATTGGAGATCACATCGACTAATTGATCCAATTCCAAGAATTGATTGCAAACCGAACAACAAGCAACCATCGCAAAGTCCATAAGCTACACACAAAAAGGCATAACAAAACACTTTTGCAAATACAGTAGTTATTAGTCTAGAAATGAGCAAACTTTTGCTATCCAAAGCTGTGGATCTTGGAATCAGAACAAAAGAACCAATTCATTAAAGAAGTCAATTATCCATTCAAGCACAAAAGATACCAAGCAAACAAATCAAAGCTTGGAATCAGAACAAAACGAAGGAGCTAGGCAACAGAGAAAGAGAGAGATGCAGAGCAAAGGGACGAACTCGAGCGAGAGTCCTTCCGGATCTGACCTTGAGCACCAGATCTGACCTTGAGCTTGACAGTCGGCGGGGTACGCCGCCTCGGCCTACGGATCTGACCTTGAGCATCGGGAGTCCTTCCGGATCTGACGTGAACGACTCCGGCGACCATCTCTTTCGGCCGGTTCCGAGGCCTAATGCAGTCCGGATGGATGCGGATTCGACCAAGCAGGCTCAAGCGAACACCGCCGCCTCGGTCAGATCCGGCCACGAGGAGCTTGGATCTATGCTCCGGTTTAGTGATGGACCGATCTCCGTGCGAATCTCGTCGTTTTGAGGACGGCGAGCTTGAACTCGTGGGAATCCAGATCTGACATCGACGCCAGAGACGGAGGATGAACGCCGGAGCTCCTTAGCCATTCTTATCGCTATCATCAACAATCGTTGTATCTTCTACAAAATCGAAAGCCAAATCTCCATTTTCAGAGACACGAGCAAAGCAGAGCAGAAATAAACGAAGAACAAATCAAATTATGAGTAGCGTACCTAGGGATTTATGGTCGCTCGTAAGGGAAGAGCAAAGTTTGGAGGAAGAACGCGCCGCCTCCGGAGTGATCGTCGTCCGGATTGTCCGGATCCTCGCTGGAATTCGCTATGCTTATCGTGAAGGCCAACGGCCATGGCCGATCTTCTGCTCCGTCTACAGGGACTCGATTCATGTCCAGATTTACAGCCCACGCCACCGGAAACGACTGCAATCGCCGACAGGAAGGACAAGAAGAAGAAGTTGTGGCCGTCGTCGTCGTCGAGGCAGTCGAATCCAGCACCGACGAGGAGGTAGTGGACGGTGACGGAGGCGGTGGAGGAGAGTGTGAGGTCGGCGTTGGCGTCGTTGCAGGAATGAAGATCTCGCCGATGGCCGCGTCGGTGAGGAAACGGCCGGCCAGGTGCGGGAAGAGAGAGAGGGCTCTTGAGAGGTCGGATTTGATTTGAGGTGGACACCGATTTCAGGGTCGGCGAGACTCACAAAGAAGAAGCACGGAAAACCTGTTGCAATTTTTTTTTATTTGTGTTGAGCGGATGATCTTGACCGTACAAACTGTTATAATTCAAGGGATGAGAATTATTCCTATTTCTCACCATAATAATCCTTCTTACATGGCTCTTTCTCGTAATATATAATAGGTAGATAGATACTTATATATTATGCTTGGCCAAACAAAGTTGACTTTCCTAAGAACATTTACTTGCTCCAAATACAAATATCGAACCACCAAGAAACAGTGTTTAACATAAACAGAACAAAATGGCAGAGTCATTTGCATGTGGAGTAGTCAAATTCAAGTCGATTATTTCATCTTAGGATCCCTGGTTTTTAGCTTTGACTTAGTTGCACCTAGTCCATACATACGCAAACGCCCAGCATGCTCCTCTTTCCCCATAACATCATAATAAGGATCAGATTTTTCACTTCCATCACCATGCATCAATGCTTTCATTTTCTCCTACAACAACACAAAAAAGGATTCAATATCAGAATTGCAACAACTTAAATAGACAACCCAACGACTTCAAGAAATTTAAATGTATAGATATCTTACAATATTTTGTTGTGTCTCATGACCCTGTGTCAAATATGTTCGTCCAGATTTCCTCTCTCTAGATTTACAATACAGATCTGCTTGTGTGGGACACCTCTTCTCTGGATCACTTTGTTGCTATATTATAAAAAAAAATACAAGTTCAAACTAATTTAATTAATAGAACTAAAAACAAGATATCAATATAGGACTATACCAGAAATGTGAATTGCTAATAAATGTAATTAAGTAAAGTACCAACTCGTGACGCAGCAAAGCAATTGATGTTGGACCTAAAGTATGCATGTCACCTTGCTTTGCTCGGTTTTCTTTGTTTTTCTTACTTAATGCCTGTAACACTGCAAAGTCAGTACACATACTAAATTGCATAAAGTGACATCTTAATAACCTCAAGTAAGAATGTATATGTACCTTAGATTCTTCTGTGCACCAGAAATCTAGAAGTTCTTCAAATTGACACTCTGGAATATCATTAGGTCTCATGTCCCACATTTCTTCCCATGTTTTATCTTCAAAAAAGTGTGCACCCTTCAAATCTGATTTGTGATTGCGCCACTTATTCCCAATATTTGATAAAATTGAATCCTTTGCGTCATCAGCGATAATATACTTACTCTAAACAACCAAGAATACAAACTCAGTGTTTCATGCTAACAAATGTTTAACCTCCAGAATTAGATTATTAATTTACCTGAACGTACTCCCAAATTTTATCCTTTAAAGTTGTAGGCATATCGTGCCAAGTTAAGATGTTCAGAGGTGCCAAAGTATGGTTTCTGGCCACAGTTCCTAAGAACCGAGGAAATTTCAATGCTATATCTCTTGTAGATCATTCAAAATAACAACTTCACGTTCTTCCAAAGTTCGCATATGTATATCTTCCAAATGAGTTCTCCCACGATGCTTCTTATTTTCTGTAGCTAAATAATCAAGACAAGTATCAAGTAGTGACTATAAAATATGAAAATGTAAAAAACTGAATTTTTATATATAAAAAAAGGGGGAAATTACCTCTATTGTCATTCTCATCAACTTCATTTGGTACATCTGCTATTATATCAGGAGAGCTTTCATCTTCTTCTCCAGGATCCATCTCACCATCACATAAATGTGAGTCATTATTTGGCTGTTCAATAGAGCTGACGAGATTAATGCCTTGGTCACTCAAGCATTGTTTTTTTCTCATGTTTACATATCGGCTCATAGCCCCTGGAGCACAGTAGCTTTTCTGATGTTGACGTTTCAAACTTGGTTGAGATGGTTTCTTTTGCTGAGGTTGACTTTCTATTTGCCGAGACAAATTATTTGATGGTTGTTGAGATTGTTGAGATTGCTGATTTGCTTGACTTTGAGATGGTAACTTTCTTGCTTCATTCTCTTTATGCTGGGCCACATTAGTCTTAGATTGATTTGTTTTTTGCTGTCGCTTTCTAGATCTCAGCTTCGTCATCTCTGCCATGGGTAGAGTTTGGATAAGTGGGTTTTTACCAGACTTAGCTTTTGAGCAGTCCACATCGCTTGGAACCTACAATAATATAATGATACAATTACAGACATGTAAATAATGTGTTACAAAATTAAACAAATATTTTTGGCTGCACAATTTCATAAACCTGGGCACACTGGGGCTCAATAAGCTGTTCATTCCCAGATACTTCAGCACCAACAGTTATTGGAACTTGTGCATTCTTATTTCTCAAAGTCTTGGAATATAAGCTTTTGTGAAAACCCAAAGCCTCCATTTTTGCAGCATTGGCTTGAAGTGTTTCCATCCTTTGCTTTTCATATGGATGGATTGTTTCATTTTCACTAGAAGACTTGTACTTGTTTCGCATCTGTTCAACATAATAGTCAGTCAGATTACATAATAGGTGAATAACAAAATTATTCTCTGCAGGCAAATTAATTGATTCATGTCACAATCAGTTTCATTTTCACTAAATAATGGGTTACATAATAGTCAGGATCTCATGATCACACACATTTCTCATCAAAACTGAGTTTTAGAAACTACACAAAAAGGGAGTAGATTTCATTATTGAACCAATAAGCAGAGCAAATCTCAGCAAAACAGTTTGGTGTTTATGTTGGTGATAATTCAACAATACAAGAGAGTAGTTTTGATCACACACATTTCCAGAATCAGTTCATTTATAGATAAGTGTTTATGTTCATTATTGACTCATCTTCTAGCTCTACAATTCGACCATGAAGGACATTTACAACAAACCAGATTAGTAATACTATATAAATGAAGCATTACAGTCAGACTATCACCTGGCTATGCAAAATCATCTACAACATTTCCAGACAAATCAACTATTGTTGTTTGTACATCATCTCTCGTACGACTTATTTCTACATCATCAGTTGCATTTTCAGACCTATTCCGATGAGACCAGTGACGTTCCATCCAATACATCTCAGCAGCTTGATCAAAATTTTCATTCTCAAACTCATAATGTTCCTTGGGAAGTTCTTTTACCACATAATAATAATCAGTTGCTTGTAGGTCTTGAACATAAAAAATCTGACTTGCTTGAGATGCCAAAATATATGGCTCATGTTGATAAATCAGTTTCTTTCGATTGATTCGAGCAAGCCCATTGGTATCTTCCTCATGTTGGAACCAAACACACCCAAATAAGACAACACTAAACTGATCTTCATAAAATACCTCTATAATTTCTTCAATAGAACCATAGTAGGTGACATCTCCCATAATAGGGTATTGGTCCTTAGTACTAGCAAAGCTTGGGGTTAAGGCCGATAATGTCACTCCACTATTTTCAGTCACACAATTTTTATCGCGCTTCATGGTGTGAAATTTATATCCATTGATCGAATACCCACTGTAGCTTTTCACAATGAAAGAAGGGCCAGCAGACAAGGACTTAACAAAAGCTGGCAATTTCTGTCCTTATGCAAACTTTGGCTCACACAGACGGGCAGCAGATATTGCATCAGGAAATGGGCATCATGACTTTTGTAACCCATAATTTTTCTTTGTTGGAGATTAACACAACGTGCTATATTTGAATCACAAACCTGAGGAAGTTTAGCATTCTTAATCACAGCACAAAATCTGACTCTTTCAGCCACTGTCATCCAAAAACGAGCCTTGGCAAATTCAATATGTTGACCATCATTAAGATATGTTGGATGAAGTTCTGGCATCAAATCAAGTTCGGCCAAATCCATTCGGGCTTTCACATGGTCTTTTGTCTTCCCGAAAATATCCAACAATGTCCCAATAACATTATCACAAAAGTTCTTTTCTATATGCATTACATCAAGACAATGCCGACAATCAATATGCATCCAGTATGGTAAATCAAAAAATATTGACTTCTTTTTCCAGGGGCAAATATCATCTTTAGTTTTCTGACCAATCTTCTTCTTGGGCCTGTTCTTTCCAAACTGATTTTCGAATCCAGCCAACAATTCTAAAGCATCAGTACCCGACAACCGGATTGGAGCAGATTCTGTATCAATATTCCCATCAAAATTCTTCTTATCACGGCGATATGGATGATTCATTCTCAGAAACCTTCGGTATTTCGTGTAGCACATTTTTCTACTATTCCTCAAATACATTGATCGATTCTCATAATGACAAACAGGACATGCTAATGATCCTTTTGTGCTCCATCCAGATAGCATTGCCAATCCCGGAAAATCACTTATGGTGAACATTAAAGCTACACGCATATTAAACATTTGATTGCTTGAAGCATCATATGTTTCTATGCCACACTCCCAGAGTTCTTTTAAATCCTTTACTAAAGGCTGCAAGTACACATCTATGTCGTTGCCTGGGGATGAGGGACCCGGAATAAGTAAAGCCAACATTAAAAATTCTGGTTTCATAGACAACCATGGTGGTAAATTGTAAGTGCTTAGTATAACTGGCCAAGTACTATGCACAATACTCATTGAATTAAATGGATTAAATCCATCACTAGATAAACCCAATCTAACATTACGAGGATCTTCAGAAAAAGACGGGTATAACATATCAAAATTCTGCCAGTCTTTACCGTCAGCCGGATGTCTCAAGAGCCCATCCTTTGGGCGTCCACTTTCATGCCACTTCATTTTGCAAGCAGTCTTCGGACACATGAACAGCCTCTGCAGCCTTGGCTTGATGGGGAAATACCTCAGAATTTTTGCTGGAATTCGACGAATCTTGCCAGTTTCTTCATCCTTTTCATCAGATTTCCACCGAGAAGTTTTACAAGTACCACAGGCTGTGGCATTAACATTCTCTTCCCAATACAACATGCAATCATTAGGGCATGCATCTATCTTAACATAGTCAAGACCTAAGAGCCTAAGCAACTTCTTGGCATCATTAAAAGAACTAGGCAATCTTGCATCTGGTTGCATGACTTTTAAAATTTTCAGCAAATCAGTAATTGCACCATTGCTTAAGTTATGGTCTCTCTTATAAACAAATAGCTGAATTATGAAGGACAGCTTTGAAAAGTTCTTGCAACCTGGGTACAACTCCTCTTCCCCTTCTTTAACTAGTTGGTAAAATTTCTTTGCATCATCATTTGGTCCATTTCTAAATGTATCATGCAGCAAATCATCCATATTGTCATCAAAAATACCCCCACTGTCACTAACTGCACCATTTGTTGCACTTGTTTCCCCCTCTACTTGGTCTACATATTCTGGCACTCGATGAAACCCCTTTGCAATCATATGATCTTTCACAATATTTCCTCGCAACCATTTCCTACGACGACACAGTTTACACGGGCAAGGAATTTCATTCCGTTGTGCTTCATTCACAAATGCTTTTTCTATATACTCATCTACACCTTTTCCATACTCTGTACTCCATCTAGGAAGCATCCACCACTTTGATCCACTTTTATCCATCCCTAAAGTAGTTTAATTACCCAAAGTGCAATCATTATAAACTAATCTCAAAACTAAAAGAAAACAGCCACTATCTGTAATAAGCTATAAGAAGGCTGATTTTATAATGCAGAAATTAAGGTTGTTTTTGATTGGCATAGAAGGAGAAACAGAAAGTGCAAATAACTATCAAGGGATTTTATTTAGCAGGAACATTCTAGTTTAAAAAAAGGACTAAGGAAGAGAGTATTAATTTACCTCCAAAAAGAAAACCCCTCAGCTGCTGGAATGCAAACACAACAATGTAGTTGTACCCCTAAGAAACAAACCATTATGATATTAACTTAAAAGGCAAAAACAAGTTCTGTAACACAACCATACATTGCACTGATAACTTTGGAGAAAGGCAAAAACAAGTTCTTTTCAAATCATTCTTTTCAATTCATATACACATGCATGAATGTTGATAATTCTTAAGAAAATAATAAAAAAACAAATAAAAATTAAGACTAACTTCCTATGATGCAGAACTTGCTGATTGGTGAAAATTACATAGTAATGGTCCCCAAGAAGAAAAATAAGAGGAGAAGAAAGCTACGGGTGGATCAAATGGTCAACTTAAGTACAGAATTTTATGCACAAATCAATTACATTAATTCGACACTATAGAAGAAATAATAAGGAGAGATCAGCCAAATTTTACACATAGCAAGTTGATCGCTATCAACATGAAAAATGTACAATGCTCAAGATGATTTCGTTCTCACAAATCACAACGGTGCAATATTCAAGCTTTGTGATCAAGTTTCATGATTAGTACAAGCATTTTATTAGTATTGGTTGGATTACTTTTTTAATTAAGTTTACGGTATAAGGCCAGTATCTAAGTAAAACTATGTGAGTTTAGATACTTCAAAGTCCTTGCTTAATTACTTAAATTAAAGTTTATGAATCTACATATAGCTATATATTCACCAAAAGCAAATTAAAAAAACATCACTGTTAATCTTCTATGTAATGTAGTACACTAGTAGAAACAACACAATGAGAAGGGTAAGAAAAAAAAACGATCAGGGACATAAGTAAAGGGAAGCTAGAAACACGCGTACTATAATAAATTAGCATATAGTATGTTTGCAAATTCTTGTGATCCATTTATTATTTTGTTTAAAGTATAGTTCCATTGGGCCTGCTATATTATATAACCAAGGAAATACTGACAGGGAAGATACTCACGGGGACTTGGCAGCTCACAAGTCACAACAAAAATGCAATGACTGAATAAAAGAAAAAAAAAGAAGGAAAGAAAGAACTACAAAGTTCAAAGGTAGGAGGCTGTCTTTCTTTGTGGCTTATATTGTTTGATGTGAATAGTGCAGTTTGATGTCATTAGAGATGCACCCGTGAACCTCTCTCACTTCATCCCTTTACCCCACCAATCACCCAAAAGCACAAAACTAGCTTTCCACGCACTACAAACAGCCAAACTCCTGTATTTGCCACACCTCTCATTTTCTCCACCACCTTCAAAATTACAGTGGTTAGCTGTTCAATCAAACAAATTCTAAAATCTATAGTGCTCTCTACAAAAGCTGATTAAAGAAAGCAAGGATTTGCTTCAGCTCTAAATTGATGGAAGTATGCTTATCACCTATAATTTTGTTGACTAATCATTCTATGGAACAGCAAGTTATGTGAAGGGATAATGATTTTCAAACTCAAAAGACATTTTTAAGGGAAAACATAATTCAGGGGAAAAAACTAACAGCTTTCACACAGACTAGTAGCTTATGCATGCATAAAACTCAATTCAGTAGCAGACTTGTCTCTTTTATGAGCAAAGGCAACAGAAACCAGAGTAAGAACGGCAAGACAAGACTTAATGGACAAACACACTAACTAGTACATTTTATCCTAGGCTAATTTCATCTCTGAAAGTTCCTACGCATCACATTTTTCTTTTTTTTCTTTCACTTTTACTTGCTCTAATCTGACGTATTTCCAGAGGCTTTCATTTAAACTCAATTCGTTTTCTTAAGGTTCTCATTTACAAAGGCTTTATCACTGATGAGGAGTGCAACCATCTCATATCTCTGGTAATCCCCTCAGTGGTTGTTCTCAATTGCTTGATTGAACTTAATATTTTTTGCTCTTATAATAAATTCAGGATCGTGAAAAGCACAAAGCGATTCACAAAATCTGAGAGCATAGTCAATACCAAATCTGAAAGCATAAGTTCACAAAATAAGCACTGACTTGAGATGTGAAGAGCATAGTCAGTGTTTACAAACACTGACTAGAGATCTGAAGAGCTCACCTCTTGAGATGTCGAGCTTGGAAGAAGTGTGAGAGCAGAAGCGTTCTCCTTCAATCGACGGCCTCCGGCAAAGCGATTCTTCGTACCGTGCTCTTTCAATCGCCGGCGAAAGGGATTCCAATGTGAGGAGATCTTCGTGCCACAACAACACCTAAACACATTCAAGAGCCCTAATCAGCAACAAAAAGTGAGGACTCAACAATCAGCAACCCTAATGTGAGGAGATCTTCGTACCGTTCTCTTTCTCAGATTGGCGAGCTCAAACCCCAGCCTCTTTCTCAGATGATTCGAATGTGAGGAGATCTGCGCGACCTCTTTCTCTGGTGACCTAATTTCTCCCTCAAAAAAATTTCGCGGCCCGCGAAACTTAATTAATTTTTGGCTCAAAAAGGCCGCTTTTTTTTAGCGCTTTTTTTAGTGCTAAAAAACCGCCCTTGTAGGGTTAAAACCGCCGGCAATTCTCAAGGAGTAATAAACCGCCACCAAAAGCGCCACTAATAATCTGAACCGCCATCAAAATCGCCAGGATAGTTTTGACCGCCGGCAAAAACTGTCGCCTTTGTCAAACCGCCACCACAACCCGCCATAAAAGACCCTTAATTGTAGTAGTGTCATGTTCTCTATCTACCAATTATTGAATTTCAGCCCTCAAAAGTACTTCAATTGTTTACGTACATTATATATATTGAGTTTTTTTTTTAAATATGCATGTAACACCACATTTTAATTGAAGTCGAAACAAATTGAGAGCTAAAGATCGATACCTAAGAACAAGGCAAAATGTTAAACAAGTAAATTGACACAAAATAAGTCAAGTTTTCACATCAAACTACATTCTGTTACGTTTGAATATTTTATAATATGAGGTTACTGGATCAAACCTTCTTAATTAATGAAACCAAATAAATAAAGAAAGAAAGGGACAATTTTGCAGATCGATAGAGATAACGAGTGTGGGGATCGAATCTAGCTAGATATATGTCCGGCCTCTTTGGCAGCAATTGTTTGATTTGGAAGGGGCACACGTAATTATAACAAAATAGCTGTCAATACTCTATACCAAAGCA
The DNA here is from genome assembly GCA_963924305.1 of Polygonum maritimum. Taxonomy (NCBI): domain Eukaryota; kingdom Viridiplantae; phylum Streptophyta; class Magnoliopsida; order Caryophyllales; family Polygonaceae; genus Polygonum; species Polygonum maritimum. Next base: position 26,289,731 of record OZ002736.1, read on the forward strand.
TGTCAGTTTTCAGCCACATTCATACCATCTAAGTTATGTTGAATGATTATATAAGAAATGTACCATTGAAAGCTAGCAAAGTTGAACCTCAATATGTAAACGTATGGCTTTTGATCGGAAGATTGTGGCCAAGGCTCTTAAGATGTCCATTCACTGTTTCTTCTTTTAAATAGAGAGATGGAAAAAATCGACAACCGAATAAACCTGTATGATAGAGCATATAGACGATAACAAGTAAATAGATAGCAACGAAACCAATAATAAAGAGCGTAGTTGAATATTTGAAGTTGAAACTTGAATTGTAGAATCACACGAGAACACAAGTTGCAAAGAGTGTTACGAAAAGACTAGAGAAAACTTGGCTGTGAAAATACACAGGCCGAGGTCTTGGAACCGAGTATGGACATCTTAGACTTGATTCCGTCTAAGAATTTCCATGCATCGTTCGCACATCTAGGATTTTTTCAAAGGCTCAGATCATATATATCCATCTGTACTTTCACAAAATTGCCACTTGAACACCTCACCTTTGAGTTGACCCTATTGAACACTTGAACTTATGATTTTGTACCTATTAAGCACCTCGCGTGCCAGCTCATAATACATGTCATTACACATTTTTTTACTTAATCCACATAATCACTCACTCTTGACTTAGCCACATAAGCATGCCACATAAACAACTTTAAAAAAATAAAATTTAAACACTAAATTTTTGAAATCCCAAATCTCTGATTCTCTGTACAGTAGAACCTCCATAAAATAATACTCGATAAATTAATAAACTCGATAAATTATTATTTTTCTCCGGTCCCAACTTGGGCCAGTGTAAAATTTAACGATATTCGATAAGATAATAAGATAATAAATTAAAAAAAAGCATTATAGAAGTATAAAGGTTCCAATAAAATCATAAATTAATAATTATCTAAAAATTACATAAATATAACTAATAATACTATCAAAACTTAGTAAAATATGATTCTATTGTTGATTGTTTTTTCTTAAAACTTAAGTCTACTTGAAGAATATCTCTAACTTGTCTCATTGTATCTAACATTTCTGGCGTTGTATTCTCAAACTGCACCAAAAAGTTGTGAAGAGTCCTGGACGCGATAAGTGCTTCCTTTCGCGAGACTGGTTCCAAAGGAATTGTATCGTCTTCAGCTTCATCAACTCTAACCATCAGTATTTATCGCTAAAATCTCTATAAATTAATATTTATTAATTTATCGATGAATTAATATCTCGATAAAATAATAAAATACCCCGATCCCAACTCTATTAATTTATAGAGGTTTAACTGTATATCAATTTTGAAACCTAATCCCAAATCCCAAATCTAAAGCACAGTCAAAGCAAAGCAATTGAGACGGGTTTTGGACATTCAGAAGTGAATTACAAAGAACAAATCAATCCATTTTTTTGGTCAGGGAGAACAAATCAATTCATAAGAACAGAACAAATCAATTCATAAGAACAAATCAATTAGTATGGAGGCAAACCTTGAGGAAAGAAGAGCAAAGTAAAGTAGAGAGGAAAGCAAATCGGGGTTTGAGAACGGAGGTCATGGACCGACGAGACGAGGACGAACGAGAACGGAAGAACGAGGATGAGGACTGCGGCGGTCGTCGTGGATGGAGGAACGAGGACTGCGGCGGACGTCGTGGAGGATGCGAACTGAGCACTGGACGTCGTGGAGTACTGAGCACTGCGGGGATGCGAACCAGGACAACGGGGATGCGAGCGACGGAGCCCTAACTTCGACAGCGGCGGGGAGGAGCGACGAGGCCTGCGACGGGGAGGAGCGACGGAGGCCGGCGACGAGGAGGAGCGACGGAGGCCGGCGACGGGGAGGAGCGACGGAGGCCGGCGACGGGGAGCTGCTCGATCGATTGCTGTCCTCTTCGTTCGTTCTCACCTCTCACAGTCAGACATTGATTTGCAGAGATGAGATTAGGGATTTTGGAAACTTAGTGTTTAATTTTTTCTTTTTTGAAGTTGCTTATGTGGCGGCTTATGTGGCTAAATTATGGGTGATTACGTGGATTAAGTAAAAAAAATGCGTAATGACGTGTATTACAAGCCGGCGTACGAGATGTTCAATGGGTACAAAATCATAAGTTCGAATGTTCAATAGGGCCAACTCAAAGGTGAGGTGTCTAAGTGGCAATTTTGTGAAAGTACGGGGGGCTACGTATGATTTGAGCCTTTTTCCAAACCATTGCCATCAAACGAATCATATATGGAGTGAACCTTATTGGTCAACCTTGAGTGTGCCGGTCACAAAAGTTTTGATCAATGTTTTTTTTTTTTGTCGAAGGAGAGGCGGCACTCTCCGGCTCGCTAGGGAGCGTTTTATTAATAATTAAAAAAAGTGGGCTAAGTAGTCCTCACGCGGGGGATAGCCCGACCCCTTACATCGTTAGAAAGCAAAAACGAAACCCCCTCAGGCGGGGCACACAATACATGAAATCCTAAAGGAAAGTCAAAAGCACTAGAAGCAAGGCGATCCGTAACGGAGTTCGCCTCACGATACACATGACGGAATTGGATAGTCCAATCCCTACTAAAGAAGCCTAGACATTTATTGACTAAGCTACTAAGATGATGGTTTTGTCGAACACCGGAGTTTAGAAAGTTTATGGCGAGTTGAGAGTCGGACTCAAGAGACACCTTTCGAAAACCCATCTCCCAAGCTAACTTCAACCCGTCGTAAACTCCCCAAAGTTCCGCCATAGGGACCGAACATGCCCCGATGTTGTGGACAAAACCTCCTAACCACTCACCTGACCCATCACGAAGAACGCCTCCCGCCGTCGAGACACCATCTCTGACCGCCCCGTCGGTATTTTGATCAATGTTCATGTTCATTTTATGAATTTCGAAATTTTTTGTATGGAAGTATTTTGTTTCCGTTTCTTTCCCAAACGAATCATATACGTGGAGTTCCCTTTCGGACGGGAAAATGAGCCTAGGAGTGAAGTTCAGTTGGGAGGTGAGGCCATTATGCAGAAGGAAAAGTTTAAGTATCTGGGTTCAGTTTTGCAGAGCGACAGGTATATTGATGAGGATGTTAGGTCTCGTATTCAGAGAGGGTGGCAAAAGTGGAGGACGGCTTCAGGGGTTTTATGCGATAAGAAGGTTCCTCTCAGACTGAAGGGAAAGTTCTACAGAACTGTTATAAGGTATGCGATCCTCTATGGAGCAGAATGTTGGCCGACGACTAAGGCTCAGGAGCAGAAACTTGCAGTCGCAAAGATGAGGATGCTCAGGTGGATGTGTGGCCACACGAGGATGGACAGGATTAGGAATGAGAAAATCAGAGGCAAGCTTGGGGTGGCGAGTATAGGAGACAAGCTGCGGGAAACGAGACTGCGTTGGTTCGGACATGTCCAGAGACGGAGCCCAGACGCAACAGTTAGGAGATGTGAGCGGTTGGATTTCTGAGCTTATCGGAGGGATAGAGACCGCCCGAAGAAGCGTTGGATGGACAACATAAGACAGGACATCAGGCTGTTAGGGATTTCAGAGGACATGGCGCAATGCAAGGAGAGGTGGAGGGAGAAGATCAGCATGTTAGACAGTTAGTCAGCTTTCTGGTGGAGTCGTGTATTCTTTTGGTGGCTGGCGGTTTAACTTAGTATGCTTGCTTAGTGGGTTTGTTTTTGTATAATTTAATCTTTTTCTTCCTCTTATTTTTTAGTTTTTCGGTGTAGTTTGTTGAGTGGTCCAATCAATGTTTTTTGGGTCCTATTGGGCGCATTTCATCTAGGTCTGAAATGCCCCCGTCCTGACCCCCAGATCCTTGTTGTTGTCGTCTTTCCCAAATGCTCAAACAGATGTGAAAATTTGTGTGGGATGTACATCTTGACATTGTTTATTTTATTTTTTTAGCCCCGAAGAATGTGGTTGACTGGTTGTTGTTGAAAGTTCCATTGCGTCTTGATGTGTGACCATACAAAAGGAGTCAAGTTCATTTTTGGCCCAACAAGGAGGGCTTTTGTTGGATTTAAGCATGAATTATTGGGCCCGGTCTGTTAATAAAGAGGCCCATTATTGGCCCATTCGCGCAGTATGTTTGTAATTAAACCCACCTCGGGAAATCTGGAATAATGTGATTTTGAGGTGGTAAATTTGTTCTTGGAGTAGTATAATTCACTATGGATAAATTTTCAATTTGACCATTCTAATAAATGATCATGACCCTAGATAATGTTATCAACTCTTTTTTTTACTAGTACCCTTGAAAGCTTAACCATTTAACTAGATGCTAGAAGTCACGTTATCCACTTTTTTTAGCACCAATATACACATTTCAAAATTACTGAACTTATTGTCTAGCATTAATAGTTCATGTGAATCTTTTCTTAGTTGCAACCACCACCAAAAGTACTCACACTACAGTTGCAACCACCACCAACAGTTTTCACTATATGGATACAAGGACTTTCAATTTTTGGAAGAAGATGTTTGAGATAGTGATAGTGAAGGTCTTGCTATAACGTACATTTTCAGAACACAACAACTTACGTCCTATCTATTTATTCGTCAGACTGTACAGTAGAAAAAGTCCTTTCCCCAAATAATGAATTCTCTGAACAATCCATGAAATGTAACTTTGGTGAAAACAACGTGCATTGTTTTGTAACTACATGTCGGTGCCTTTGTCCATATTAGCACATCAAATCTTCTCCATACCGTGACAAACAACACCATACACAACCCATGAATACTCAAAATATGAACCATATATATATCAAAAGAGAAAAAAAAACTTTGGTGCATCTCATTTTATAAGACACAACCCACATGAACTTGCTTAATTAGAAACAAACACTATGTAACATTGTACCTATATGAATTTCATGAGCCCCCAAAATACAAACAAATGTTATAATTCAATTTTCCCAACTTCAACTAATCTGCTCACCTATCAAATCCAGCCCCATGACAAGAAAGGAAAGTCCTTGGAACAACAAGAAGTAGAAATGAACTCCATGAGCAGACAACAAACTCCTTCCAGCAGCTGTAAGAAGAAGGAATGCAAGGCAGAGCTCCTTCCTATAGATCCCATTTCTCTTCCTCTTACTCTTCAACTTCCCAACAACTTCCTCTTCCTTCTTGCTCATCTTGCCAAGCAACTCGAGCCCGGACTCCGAAGACCGCCTTTGGATCTTCTCTTGGGAGTTTAAGCTCGCTTTCTCCCTTTCCACAACGGCTAGTAAGTCGGATTCGGATGATCTTCCGGTTTTCTTGGTGACGACCCATTCGTAGGAGCTTCCGAGCTGGAAAAGGCCTGAGACCATGGCGTTGAACTTGGTGACCGACATCGTGTTTTCGAAGAGGAGGTACGGGACGAGGAATGGGAAGGATTTCGGGGCCGGGAGGATGTTGAGGAAGGACATGAAGACGGGCACGTAGCAGATGACCCAGTTCGGGAGCTCGGCCTCGGGGATGAACATGGTGAGTGGCAGGATTATGCAGAAGAGTGTGAAGGAGTAGAAGGGGAGGATCAGTTTTCGGAGGAGGAAGAAGAGCAGGATCAAGTTTGCTTTCTTGAATATTGATATCTGCATTGCAAGAACATAATGTGAGATCAATAATGTGAGTTTTAGTCATAATGTGAGATCAAGTTCTTGGCTAGTGAAGTGACATAAGTTAAGACCATGACAAAAAAAAACTGACTTGGAAGTTATTAGCATACCTTAAATTATGGTCATCAAAGGTTGCTTTACTTGACTTTACTTTGATTTTCTAATGTCTAGGCTCACTATTAGTTATGTCACTTGCTTATATAAAGCAAAAACTCAATCTTCTAAGAAACCGTTATAAACGAATCACATCTCTTCTCATAAGAACTAAATCAGACTTTTCCTAGGATGAATTGCCACTTTAGACAAAGTAAAGGAAAAAGCTTTAAATCAAGTAACAAACTATCTACTAAAACAAGTGCCTTGTGTAGTTCATACCTTGGAAGTTATGATTGCAGGGAGGCAGACGCGAAAGAGCTGCATAGGACCCGAATGCCACCGATGTTGTTGCTTCTTATAAGCCTCATAGGACTCGGGCAACTCGCACGTTACCTTGACATCATTCAAGAAGATGAACTTCCATCCGTTCAAGTGAGCTCGAACCGCTATATCCATGTCTTCAACCGTGGTTCTCTCTAGCCAACCTCCGGAATCCTCCAAGGCCTTTATCCTCCACACTCCGGCTGTCCCATTGAATCCGAAGAAGTTCAAGAACACGCCATTCACTTGTTGCTCCACCTCAAAGTGGAAGGCAAGATTGATGTTTTGGAGTCTTGTTAGCAAGTTTTCGTCCTTATTTACGAAGGACCACCTCGCTTGCACCAAGCCCAATTCGGGATTCCCCTAAACCATACATAAAAGTTAGTTGATACAGTTAAGGTGATGAGGCCTTAAAACATGAATTGACATAATTTGTTACCTTGAAGTGAGGGACAGTGAGTTTGAGGAAATCATGATTAGGCTGAAAGTCAGCATCAAAGATGGCGACAAATTCGTAGTCCTTGACATAATCACAAGCCATGGCGGATTTCATATTACCGGCTTTGTAGCCGGTTCTGATGTATCTATGTCTGTAGATAATGTTCACACCCTTTTCACTCCATGAGTAGACCTCATCCTTGATCAGGAACTGCAAGTTTTCGTCATCCGAATCGTCTAGGACTTGGATTAGAAGCCTGTCCTTTGGCCAGTCCAGTTGGCAGGCAGCTGCAATGGACTGCTCATAAACCTTCATAATACCAAGCCACAAAAAGACAGACCAAACATTAAAGATCACATCTTTATAGCAATGTAACAGAAAAGTTCTCATAGGCATAAGAATCCATAACTGGAAATGGTGAACCAAAATTCTATAGAATCTTTACCAAAAATGGATCTTTAAGGGCAAAAAATGGAAAACAGTTAGTAATTACCTCTTTCTCATTGCACATGGGAATCTGAACAAGGACTTTAGGAAAGCTAGTGTCATCCTCAAGGTCAAGAGCTTGATCTTCATCAATAGTGGGTTTGATCTTCTTGTACTTGACCCAAAAGCAGCCAAGGCAAAGCAACAAGCGATCCAGAGACTGGATCAAGAACAGAACAATGCAGAATTTGGAGAGCATGATTACAATAGGAGCAACATAATCACCTCTAACTGACATCCAAGCCATATAAGACCATTGGAGGAGGCCATTTTCAACTTCCTCCCAATACCCATATTGAATCAAGTCCAAATCTTTAAGGTTCCACTTCTTGAAATGAGCAACCACTTCCACAACAAGTGCGAGAATGGAGGCAACAAGACAGACTCTTATGAACTTGTAGAGCTTCCCTCTATTCATGGGCTGCTCATCGCCGATTCTATCGGACATGGCGACCCGCTTCCTGACCTTGAAGAACAAGGCCTTGAAGGACATTGTTAGCCATGAAATGCAAGTTAGAGCTCTCTGGAGTTTTAGCAAGAGAACCCATGTGAATTGCTTGGTGGTGACTGATCTTTGCTTCTTGTTTTCCTCTGAGCATGGGAATTCAGCTCCTGACTTTGAGTTGTTGGTTGGTTTATCCACTGTGATTGTCACAGTGTTTGGAGGAGCCATTTTAGTATGGGATTGGAGATCAGTGGCTCCTCAGAAACACACAAACAAAGAGATGGGAAGTTAGGAAAGTTGCAAACAACCAAGTGTCAGTTAACAACTGAAAGCTGCATAAGGAATTTCATAAGAAGTTGTGCAGAAGAAAAAGGGGGTTGAAGTCAAAACTCTTTAAAGAGATTGATGAAGTTGAGAGGGAATGGAGAAGAAAGAGAGAAAGGAGAACATGTTATGATATGCTTTGAATGAGCTTGCTAATAATTACAATTTTTGGTGTCCCAGAGAGATGCTAAGATCCAGCATCATGGTTCCTTTTATTGAATATTATAGTTTTGGGAGATTAAAAGGAAAAGGGATATTATAATATAATGGCAATAATTGGTAAGTAAATTTTTGGGAAATTCCGGATGGTGCCCCTCAGTTTTGGGCTTTTCCGGATGGTGCCCAACAAAAAAAGTTATTCCGCCAAATACCCCCGAGGTTTGGTTTTTGTTCGCCCCGTGCCCTTTCTTCCAAAAACTAACCCTTTTTCGCAGTTTTCCGTCAGCCTTTATTAAAAGAAAAAGGAGTGAAAAAATTAAAAAACACGGGCTTTTTAGTTTTCGCTTCTCTCACAACCTGGCACGATGACCAGGACGAGGAGGAGGACGGAACGACGACTCGGAGGAAGGAAGGCGGTGGACGGAAGGAGTGGCGGCTCCGGCGAAAGGACCCCCGTCGAAGGGCGGGCTGCGGCGACTCGGAGGACCCTCGTCGAAGGTATGTCTCTTTCCCCTCTGAACCAATCTGTTCCCTTCCCCCTTCCGATTTCGAGCTTCGTCGGCTCCAATTCGTGCTCAACACTTTCAATTCTCTCGCCATCAGGTTCCTTCTCTCCTGTATACTGTCATCAAGATCCAATTTCTGATCAAATGTTGGCTTGCTTTTGCTGGTGAGTGTATCTGGCTTTATAGAATCCGTTGATTATGCAAATTTCCCCATTTTTGGGGCAGAATCCCTAGTTAGGGCATAAAATTGCTTCCAAATTTCACCTTAACACGCTGTGTAATTTTATTGAGAACAAATACTTGTAATCAGTTTCCACTTCACAACAAGCGAATTTGGAAGCTTGTTGGAGATTCTGCTAACTAACACATTTTTCCTTCTATATGTATATGGTTATTATCCTTGTTATACTGATACATGCTATATTGATTAATATTTCAATTGCCAATGCCCAATTTCTTTGATATCCCTCAACAATTTCATATTTCACAAAAGTACATTAGATACTAGCTGTTAACCTGTTGTCTAAGATTTTATAGAATGGACCATTCAATTTTTGTACTAGGTGAGTATAGAATCCAGGCTTGTAATTTTCATGTCGTCATACAAATAGGATTAAGAACAATCAGTCTTATTATACCCTTCAATGCACCAGCTAAAGTGATTTCAAAACTTTATAGATGATTTAGGAATAGTTTTAACTCGACGACCATGTTACTTAAACTGTCCTTATAAGTATCATTTTTCATAGATTATGCACTGGGGTTAAATGTTCCGAAATTCCCACAACCTTTTCCACTTGCTTCCCAAAAGGCTTCTGCTGAATATTTATCCCCCAAAAAAAGCCCAAATTGCACAGTAGACATACCTTCGACGAGGGTCCTTCGATTCGAAGTGGAAAAGGTTGTAGGAATTTCGGAACATTTAACCCCAGAAGAATGACTCTTCTAGTAGCTGGAATTACAGATCAAACTCCAGTCCTCCTATGAACAACTCCAGCAACAAATTCCTTCTTGACTATGAAACGGAGGAGCCTGAATGCGTTGAAGACATAAATTCAAGACCGTAGCTATTATTAGAAGGCTGTGAAGACGAGCGCAGACAAAGTTTAGTGGTAGGAGAGAATTGCGATGGCTATTCCACAACCTCCATGTCTAGATTTTCTGCTAATGAGCTTTTGTGGCCTTCACAGATTCGGAGATTATTGGAGAGACAATGACGAAGAAATGTATTTACTGTGAACATTTTGTTCTTGTTTGATGCTGATCTGTTGAAGTTGTTTAGGGTTGCAATTTCTTCCACTGAAAAGTTGTTGTATATTTGTTGGCTCTCTTAAACTCTTACCAGATCTTACAAATTGCAATGCACTTGTTTTGGTGACCATGTTCTCTCTTACAAATTACACTGGGTGGTTCTTTTGGTTTATAAGTTCTAGTTCAATTTTTTTTGGTTGAATTCCAGTAAATATTTGTTTAATGTGACATGCATTTAAAATATATTGCACTCGCCAAATTAATTAAGTCGATATGATTCTTTTCTTTCTAACCTAGTTAGCTTCCAACCTTCTTCGTTTCAACAATAGGAACAGTAAGTCAGTAGCAATAGGTATTTTCTTCGCAGGTTTGCAAAACTTGAAAACATTCATAAAATCAAAATGAACAAAAAAACACATTTACCCTCAACAAGTTTGTTACATCACAGAAGATGGATATACACAAGCAGATGAACAAACGATTGATTTACACAAAAGTCCTGCACAAAGACCAAACTAAGAATGGTAAACCAATGATTTGTTTTGAAGCCACCAAGGCACCAGTAACAAAGCAGTCATACTTGAGCAATGGCTCTCTGTTTGTGTTCCTTAAATCAGGAAAATTGTCCTCTATATCTGAATTTGCTCTTTGAGTCGTAACCATGGTTCTCTAAACAAATGCCAGTAGAAGAGATGACACCTAATAGCAAAGCATGAGCATCAAAAACAAATGGCACAGAAAATACACCCCCCTTGCAAAGTGCTTGTTCCCACATCTCTTTTACGATTTTGCCTCTGCCTTTGTTCAACCACAACCCCTTGTTCTTTATGCTCTCTTGCAGTGAGACCCCCCTTGCATGTCTTGACATTATGCCCAAATGCCTTAAAATACAAAATTTAAGGTTGTTACAAATTATCATACTTATAAGAGAAATAAGAAATTGACATTGTTTACCTTGCATTTTCCACAACGCACTGTGCCAGACATCTTTCCCTTTCTCTGTTCACCCTCTTCTCTTCTTCTGTTTCTTGATGGCCTCCCTACTCCTCGTTTATTATTAGTAAAACAAGAGAATTTATAGACATTTATAATCTGAACTTATAATCTGATTTTTACAAAGATACAGGTCCCTTTCTCTGAATTTATAATCTGATTTTTACAAAAATAATCATGCTAAGACAGATCAAAGATAGAACTGAATTTTCAGTGTCAAGTGCAGGCTAATAAATCTGAATCTTACTTTTATAATCTGAATTTTACTGAAAATTCTTGCTTCTACTATAGAGTGTGAGGTCAACCTGGATTTTCAGATCGAACTGAAATTTCAGGTTATACTATAACCTGGATCTGAAAATGCTTCTACTATAGAGGGATCAAAGATAGAACCTGGATTAGTACTTGACACTGAAAAATTCATGCTTCTACTATAGAGGGTGAAAATTCAGTGCAGGCTAATAAATTCAGTTGGCGAACAAATTCATGCTTCTACTATAATTCCATGTCAAGTACTAATCCAGGTTAATTAACCTGAATTTACTAATCCAGGTTAATAAATTTATTAACCTAAATTTATAATATGAATTTTACTTTGTTTTTCATAAGACTAAGGATTTGTTGATTGTGCAATTCTGTTGATTGTGCAATTCTGTTATTCTATCAGTATAAAATTTCCATGTTATGCAGCAAGTAATTTAAACAAACTTTTTTGACCAAAATGAAGTCATTTTTTCACCCCTAAATGGAACTGTGGCATAAAACTTTCTCACTGAAACTATACAAAGGCCACACGACATACCATGGCTATGACAAACTATGACAACATTAACACAAATCAAACTATTATCAATTGAAGATGAAATTTAGCTCAAGAACACTAGAAATAGACCTAATTTCAACATTTTCAAGCTGAATTGCAAAAAACAAACCCTAATCGAGCATAAAGAGCATCTGACCTGACCACCACCCCACAGCCGTGTTCTGCAGTTGCTCGCCACCGCATAGACCTCCGAGTCGATGGTGGTTGCCGCCGCACAACTGAGAGTTGCTCGCCGCCGCAGAGACCTCCCGAGTCGCATCCTTCCCTTACTGTTCGTCGTTCCGCCCACCTTCCTCCCGAGTCGCCTCCTTCCCGAACTGTTCGTCGTCCGCACCGACCTTCGTTCGCCGGAGCCGCCCTTCCTACGAGCCGCCCTTCGTTCGCCGTTGCCGTCCTTCTCGTTTTTTGGGAGACTTCGCTTTCCCTTTCGCCGGAACCCCAAACCCACCACACAGACGCGACTTCGCTTTCCCTTTCCTTTTTACCTTTTCAATTTTAATTTCTTTTTTCTTTTAATAATGGGGGATGGAAAAGTTTGAAAAATTGTTAGTTTTGTGAATTTTGGGCACGGTGCGGAAATTTTCAAAAGCTCAGGGGTATTTGACGGAATAACTTTTTTTGTTGGGCACCATCCGGAAAAGCCCAAAACTCAGGGGTACCATCTGGAATTTCCCAAAATTTTTTTATAGGAGTATTGTTTTGAGGAGGAATGCTCGGGATCTACAATGTGAGCACACTTTACTCACCACTTCAATGTCTTAGTAAAATATGCTGCATCTAATTATGTTCGTTTAAGAGAAAAATTATGGGTAATGATTACTAGACTTTTTATACTCCAACTTTATGGTAAAGTTCCTCATAGATTCATAATATAAAATAAAAAGAGTAAAACTTTTATATTTTTTTGGATTTTCTACAATGTGCCCTAAGAAACAGAAAGAATTTTAAAATTTTAAAATTTTGGATTTTTAATGTTTTTGTGACGGATTCATTATTTCTATTTTAAGGTTTTAGCTTCTGTTTCTAGTATGCTTATCATGTGCCCCTTGTAATAGAAAAACCGTATTTTTTATAGTAAATTATAGGCTATCAACTCAATCGGCAAAATTTGTAAGATACTATTAGTTTATGTTATTTTAATCTATTTACATAATAAAATAAATACACCTCTATTTTTAATATGTATGAGTAGAAAGAATCGAAATGACTTTTATTAAGGGATTATCTTACAGCATCCCGATTCCCGTTCAATCGAAAAACTACGTATTTTGTCTAATCAAAAGAGAAGCTACTTGTTATAAAGAGGTAAAAATCATAGATAATTTATGTCTGTTGACAACCCGGCAAAGCCTTGTGGCCAAGGAAATAGCTCCATGAATTGCTCCGAAAGTACATATAATGTTATAATAAATGGGCCAAACTCTTTCATGTATGTTAGATGAATTATATCTTCTTTTTGTTTCTCTTAAATTGGGTTGTTTTATTTTCCATCGAACAAAAGAGCACTATATTTTCTTATAATTATGTCTCATTTTTTTAACTATAATTTGAATCAAGATTCTGTTGCAAATTACGGTTGTGCTCTTTTGACTCACAAATAAAGGCTTAAGATCAAATTTAAGGTCGGTTCTTTTTTAAATGGTATTCCGATATGCATAGCAAATAATCATGTTCTAAAATAAAATATTTCATTTTCTTCTAAAAGAGTGAAGATATAAGCAAAAAATACACCATTATATTCGAAAAATCTGGTTTGAACATGGACATGAATACTTAGTGCACATGGGTTTTACACAACTTGTTGAAGACATGTGGCCCTACCCCTTTCGGAATCACACAATTAAGTACACTAGAACATGATTTCACTCAATCAACTAAAAATCTGAAATGTATCGTCGCATTATTTCACATCAAGATACGAAATATCATGTGACAAAATATATATCATTTGATATTACGATCATGAAATCTAAGATAGTAAAATGATCATAATATTGCTTAGAACAAAATAGTAGGTGATGATTAAAATGAACTCCTTTTTAGGTAAAATAAATGCCCTTTAGGTAGTACGGAGTACTGTATATCGTGTTCACAAGATTAAATATGCTACTAATATTAGCAAGTTATGTTTTTGCCTACTACTGTTATTTGCGTAGGTATAAATTTTTGTTTTTAGTTGCTGGAGGTAGCATGTGGAATTTTGATCATATTGGTCAATGGAAAATGTACAGTGTTGCTACTTTTTAAATAATTGATTGAAAATACTGTAGTAAAGAAAATATCTTTAATTAAAAAATTATGTTATGCATTTGACTTTCATATTCTATTTGACATAAGACAGTAGATTAAAACAAATGCAAGTCATTAGTTTAAACAACAATCAACCGCTTGAAGAGCAATTAAATTGAACGCAGATTAGCAACATGGAAATACCTTTCAAACTCCACTTCCAAGGTAGTATTATCAATAAATTAACAGAGATTAGATTTAACCATGCCGCCCAAAATAAAGTGCACTTTTTTTTTTTTTGGTGAGGCAAATAAAGTACACTTTAATTAAGGTAAATATGTATCTTTTTTTCCTGCTGCCATTTGACACATTATTCCAATCAGCCACCAAAAAATGGTGTGCAGAGAATAGTGTCAAAAAAAAAAAAACATATGATCTGAAGAGATGGAGAACTCAAATACAGTAACATTTTTTCTATACTGTGCCCTTGAAATATGTTAAGAAATTCTTAATCTATGTTTTTCGAAAAAATCAGTATATAATAATGTGCAACATGCTTTTAATTACCTCCACTTCTGATTTTGTCAAAAATATAAAGCTACGAGTATGGATTTGTTTTTCTTTTTTGAGGGGTCGACAATGTTATGTATGAAAATAATAAGATGTATTGAAAGGTGGGGATTTGGGTCACATCACATGTAGTGATTAAATGTTGTTTTTTGCCTTAATTGAAGGTAAGCATGTGAAATGTGAGGGTGTATAATTAAGCTAGCTGTTCAGTCATGGGAAGATCACAGGTCACTCTCACACATGAAATGTTCTGTGTAGAGTTAAGATATGTAAACCCTTGAGGGTCTAGACATGATCTTATTCGACAACTCATATGGTCTTTATTGGCTTCCGTCACCTTCAAAGGACTCCATGATCAGGATATTACATTATTACTAGAGATCTGATTTATAGTCCGATCAAAATGGCTCAATTATTTGAGATGCGATCCCAAATCTCAATTATGGGACTTTTCAAATCCAAAAGAAGTAGTATTTAGTATCCTCACAAGTCCTGAGAGTAACATACATGACCAGAATTTTAAAATATAATAATCTTTTATATACAACAATGGACTCTTCTAATAATGCACCGCGTTTCTGTTATTTTATTAACAAAAATGTGAATTTTCTGTTCGACCCAGAGAAAAGAAACAGCATGATGATATTCAATGGACTGGAACATGGTGATATAATGATATATAATGGGCCAATTTAGTCCATCAATTTTGGGCCTCATAGATAGGTCGTATAAATACAGATAGACATCAAGATGCATGTTTGATTATTCGTTTCCATAATAACCCTTAAGCTGCGAGCCTGCAAAGACAACTAAGACTGACACTAACCTTATGGATTAACACGACACATTGAACTTCAGGGAATCGTATGTATTAGCTAGAGAGCATTTTATTTACAAAAATGTAGTAGCTTGGAGCATACTACTAATTAAGGGCCTATTAGCTAGAAGAGATGTAGAGCTTTGGAATCTGGAAGCTGTAGATTAAGTCCAAAGGAAGCAGAAGAGAAATATGCAGTGAATTTGCTTAAATGGGTAACTACCAAACACTGCAACAAAGGTTAGTCTCTCCACCATTTTCTAGATTTTACACATGCCAGTTTTCATTGAACTTGCTCCCCAGTTCTCTCTCATTCCCTCACCTTTAGCATCAAGTAAATTCCTTCACTTCAGGACAATTTGATTCTATTTCTATCACAAACAGCAATATTGGGTATTTTGTAAGCCATTCAGATGTTGCATATTGATTACATATCCAACACTGAGCCGTCCTTTTTACCTATAACCGAATATGAGACTCTTGCCCTAAGTGTTCTAACACAACATATTACGCGGCTTCTATACTTATACCATCAAGGATGTAACATTTCTATGTGCATGAAAGAGCATGTGACCTAATCAGTTCTACGCAACGACGATATATGAATAGGAGAAAGGTGACGGCAACAAGATTACTGGATTTCTCATCAAAAAATGCATGAAGCACCAGGTTCCTATGCTACAAGTTCAGTCTGAGATGCAGAAAACAGAAACGGTAGAAAAGCAATGGAAAAAAGCTATGAAGCAAGTAAGCTCAGCATGAAAGTCATCAACAAGAAGATGAGGGCACCACAAAATATAATGTGAGTAAGCCCTATTGGAAACGTTCGCAGCTAGCACATTAAAATTTTAACCGTTTCTAGTTGCAACAAGATGAGAATTTTCTCACCTGTCTACTGAACTAAAATTACTGCTAAGAACAGTTGTCATGACATAAATGCTAACCTAATCAAGTTCAATTATATAGGAAGGCAGTTCAAGAAATTGGTTAATACACAATATATTTGAAGAAGAAACCATAAAGATAAGCCAAGAATCGGCCACAAGGCAGAAGAAAGTAAAAATAACCCCCACAAAGCATACTCTATTTTAAGGCCGTCAAATTCAGTCGGTTAAGGATCAAAGAGTGCTTTCAAAATCTGCAAATGCTTCCACAAAGAGGGACTCTTGAACTTCATGATGATTGGGTACAGGATAATAAATAGACAGGAAAGAAAGTTTATAGTCTTTCACATACATAAGTGGATGCTACTACTTGCTCTTGTCTTGTTCAAGATTTCAATTCCAAAAGCAAATATGGAAGTTGTATGCAAGTGTCATCAAATGCGCAGCCTAAAGAAGAAAACATAATATCCACAAGAACAGTGATACTGACAAAGTCCCTGCAACAATTATCCATGTTATACACTAGATCCTTTATGATCTGAAAAACATAGCAGCTTCTCCTCCACCTCACCAATCTGAGGCAGATTCAAAAGTGCAATGCAAAGTTCCGCATGGTAAAAACAAGGCGATCCCCTTCTATTCAAAGTTAACCAATTCTAGAACAATCAACCATAGTAAGAAGCCAAATTCAAGAAAACACAAACAGAGGCAGAAACAATGCATCAGTATAAGCAGAAACATCCTCATCCTTCTACAGCATTACCTAGCATGAAAGAGTACAACTCTCGGACAGGCGAGAACTCCACCAACCCTATATCCATGGCGTATCCGCTAACAGGCAACTTCAAGTCCTTGAGAACACCAAACGCCTCCGCAACTCGATGCTTAGGCAACTCCTGAGCGACGGGGCAAGCCGGCGCCCAAGAATCAACCCGAAATTCGTCCCCGATTTCAACCCCCTCCTTCTTGAGGAGATCGCAGAGCTGAGAATGGAATTGGAGGAGCGAGAACGTCGGCGTGGGGGAGAGGAAGATCGCGTTGCTGTCGCCGGTGCCAGGGAGGCATCCGATCGAGGAGAGATTGAGGTGCAAGGGCTCCTGTTTGGCGGCGAAGCTCTTGATTAGGGTTTCGAGCTTGGAAGGATCGGCGAATTGGGAGGAGAAGAGTGTGATGTGGGGGCGAGACTCGATCTCGATGAGCTGAGTGCTGATTTGTCTGCGGGCGAGCACGTTCCAGGCTTTGAGCACCTGGTTCTCGAGCGCTGGATCGAAGTAGAGTTCGATTGCGTAGCCCTGTGACATGGCGATCGACGATTGAAGTCTTGGAGATGAGGAAAATGGCCCCAATTCAAGCTGAGATCTGGAGGGAGGAGGAAGCCAGAAGTTGTTGGAGATTGAAGAAGCAATGAATCTGGTAGTTCTTGATCCGAATGCGATGGCCGACCTTGCGAAAAGTAGTTACGAAATGCGAGCTGTAAAGCTATGGAGGATTGAGGGGGAATTTGGGATTTGAGGGTTCCTAATTCCGATGGTCATGGAAAGAGATGGGGTTTAACAAGAAGAGTATAGCTTCCGAGAAAGTTTGCAGGGTTGGGAAAAATCTACAGGACCGGAGTTATCTGAACCGGTTCTGTAGTCACCAACACATCGGTTCAGAGGTTCTAACCGGTTCAGAGGCAGAAAAACCGGTCCAAGTTGAAAAGGGTGCCTTTGGATTAGTTATGCTTATGGATCCGGTTCCGGACTATAACCGATTTCAAATTGCATCTGAGGCTGAGCCCGCTCCAGTTCCGGCTCGAACCGGGTTTTTGGGCTAAGATATCCCTTCATCCCCTTGGATCCGAATTGCGATCAAATGATTATTTTTTTTTTGTAAATATGCGAATCGATAGTTCTGAATCGCAAAGGACTGTCAATTCACTGTTTTTTTATATGGCGAACCGGAACTGAAGAAGGATCGGTTCATCCAGTTCCGTTTTCAAAACTGCCAATTTTTTTGGTTCGATTTTAGTTGAGCTTTCCGGTTCGAACCGAACCGGATCTACATGATTATGTTGGATAAGGGAATCCAAAGTTTAGGATTGTTATCATAAAAGGTCGAACTTATAATTGAGTCTCAGCCAAAAACGATTTGATGATAACGTGGGGGTTGGGTAGTATCTAGTTAATTTGAAGAATACGTATGCAAGTGGGTCTCCTAAATTTTCATTTTTTACACATTCGGTTGTACGTCAGAAACCAGATTTTATCTTGACTTGAAAATTTTGCAAGCACATGTCCAAGCCGATTAACAACCGGATTTTTACCTTTTTATGGTTGTATGTATACACAAAAGTGTTTTGAAGATGAAAACGAACTGGACAGTAAAATTACAATTCCAACTTCGAAGCTTTCCATTGGACAGAATTGGACAAGTTCAACTTGCTTTACAGTATTCAACAAAATGCAGAATTATAATAACAGCACAAGTTGAATTCAGAAATGCCACAAACTTGCAAATCGTTGTCTCATATATACATACAGACAAGTCCATGAGAAGTCTTGAGCTTCTTCTCTAGCTAATCAGATCCTAACAGTTTCCATCCTGAACACAGTGCTCTTCCTTTAAGCTCTTTAGCAACGGAGTCTTCTGGTCGGAAGATGATTCTAAGTCGGCAGTTTCGTACTCCTTGGACATCTCTTCGGTTGCTTTTCCCCACATCACGGCGTAGAAACCAAGCGAAATTATAGTTGCTCCTATCACACTGCATCATAAAGACAAGATCAAGTTGAAGTAAGCCCTTGTTTGGATGCATAATACACATATACATAGCATGTTTTGTGCATTCTAAAGCCACAAAAATGTATTGTTGTTTGGTAAAAGTACAATGTAATGCTTTGTGATACATAGCTCAGCTGTACTATATTTTTCAGGCTACAAGTGCATTCAAAATTTGATCTTTTCTGTAATAAACCAAGCATAGGCTGATAGGCATTGCACCAGTCAGTGACTATGATGTTATCTTGGTCAACGGTAAATGTAAGAGGGAAATGGTGTTGTACCTTCCAAGATGAAGGGTGTCACCAAGAAACATGACACCCATGGCTGCAGCAATTGCAATGGACAGTGGCTTGAACATTGCAATGTAAACGGGCCCCTTGCGATGTAGGACCCACGCGTGAATCGAATTGCCCAAGAATGATCCAAGCAATCCCTAGAAGAGAAGAAAGCACACAATCAAAAATGATCTTTTGCAAACAAAGCAAAAAGATAATCACTTTGGAAAATCCCTTACAGAGTATAAAACAGCAGCCAACGATATGTCAAGCTTCAATTTCCAAGCATTCGGGTTCGGTTCAGACAAAAATCCTACAAAGCCAGATATCATGGCTGCAAAAAAACTGTAGAAGAAGATTACAACCAGTTCCGCCGGATAATCCTTTAAGATCTGGGCCTGCAAGGACACAACACAATGTCAATATCGTCTTTTAACAAAAGCTTTTATCTTTAAGTTTCAGATTTAAGTAGAAATGAATACCTGTACAATGTACCATATAGGAGTAAGTATGTATTCACAAGAAAGAAGAAGGCCACCAAGAACCCAATTCGAGTGCGACGAATCATGAGTTGCTTCGAGAGAAGGCGGTGATTTTTGTTGGAGAAACATGATCCCTGGGCCCTTGTAGAAGATCACTATAAGTGCACCTGAAATGGATACTATTGTGCCTAGGATCTTTACCTGGCTGCTTGAGCTTCTCCAAACAAGCCTTTCCATCCTACAAACATACAAATTACAGTAATCAGAAGTTGATCAGGACGTTTGACCAAAGTATTCATCCAGAAAC
This sequence comes from Polygonum maritimum, assembly GCA_963924305.1. Taxonomy (NCBI): domain Eukaryota; kingdom Viridiplantae; phylum Streptophyta; class Magnoliopsida; order Caryophyllales; family Polygonaceae; genus Polygonum; species Polygonum maritimum. The sequence goes on from OZ002736.1 coordinate 26,309,495, forward strand.
AGTAATCATGCTTAAGGGGATAATTGAGGCCAAAAGAAAACTGGATGGACAGTATAATTGCTCAAATATAATTGCAGTTAACTGTAATACATAAACATTTGGATGCATTTGTTCAGCTCAAATTGACAAGTAATTCCAAAAATCTAAGCATGCCAAGAGATTTGTTTGTATAAGCTAAGAGCCTCTCAGCCTCCAATCAGTATTAACAGAAGTTATGCCTGATGCTGATTTTTTGACCAGACAGAAAATTTGCTGAATTTCATCTGATTTCCTAAAAAATGATCACAACCAGGAAAGTAAAAGCTGGTAAACTACCTGAAAATGATGGCTAGAATGAAAGTAAAAGCAGGAATAAGGTTGCTCAAAGCTGAAGCTAGGGTAGGAGAACTATAGTTGATTCCTCTATAACCCATCATCAAAGATGAACTCCTGCAAGAAATTCAAAACAAAAACAAAAAAAATTAGAACATACCCAAGTCAGTTTTAACAGAACTCAACCAGAAACAGCAACCAACCAAGCCCAAAAACAGCAGATCATAAGTCAAAAGCCATCCTACATACCCAATGAAGCTCAGAAGAAAAAGTTTGCCCAGAATCCAAAAACTGAGTGGTGGAAGAGCTGTTTTCCTGCAAAAACATACAGAAAAGGGGAGATCAAGATTAGGGTTCTCAAGATCAGTTGAAAACAAGCAAAAGAAGAATAGGTGAGTGATAAACCTGTAGAGGAGATGAGAAGGAAGGAGAATAAGGGCAGCAATGGAGTAAGAGTAAGTAACAAACACATAATAGCTCAAACCCTTCATAGTTGCAGCCTTAAAGAGTGTGTTCAGCCCAACATTTGAGCACTCCAAAGCCACCATAACTGTGAAAGGGAGCAGCTCCTTGAAACAGTAATTCCTTCTTGCTCCAGCCATCTTCTTTCTCTCCTTTCACTCTTGAGACCAACAGGGAAAATTTCAAAGATCAAAGATCAGTTCTTTTTTGAGAGAAATTGTATCTGGGTCTTCTCAAGAACTGAATCAAGAATATAAACAATTGGGGAAAAGGGGCAAGAGAGTAAAGGTTGCAAGCAACTGTCTGTGGTGACAAGAGTGGTGATGGTGAAAGGAAGAGAGAGATGTTCAAAGGTGCAAAGTAAATCAAGAATTGTTTTTGCTAATCAGGAACTTTGTTCGATTTTTATCCCTATGGAAAGGGGAAGGTTGGCAATGGCGTGTGGCATGCGCATGCCAGCCACATTTCACAAAATTTCTGATCAGACTCCATTTTTTTTTTCGTTTTGGTTTGTTTGTTGTATCACAAGATTGTAAAATCAGAGAGGAACATTTTCCGGGTTTACAGGGTATGTGCAATAATTGTTGATAGATTCTTTTGTGACCCTACAATTTGCACTTTTATCATCTAAGTTTATCTCAACATTATCTTTACTTGTTAAGTACTACAGTAGTTATTATTACATCATACTACCCAAGATAAAATATAAGAAGAAGAAGAAGAAGACAACTTAACTTTAAAGGGTGTTTGAATGAATGCACATCCCAATAAAAATGAGATTCCTACACATCAAAGCACTTAAAGCCAAAGAAAGTTTCAACAATTTTGAGTGTACAAATAATACGTGGAAACCGAAGTTTGATGGTGTGGTGTGACATAAAAATTAACGGCGTTAGCCTCGCCGTTGGAGAAGCTAACATACGATAATTGAGTGTAGTGGATGAAGATGATAGTTGTGCCAAAAGGATGAAAATAAGTGCTCCATTTATGAAAGATACTATTTTTTATTTTATTTTTTTTGACAAATGGACGTTGCTATTGATATTGACTTCTTTGGCTGTTTGTAAGAAGAAGAAGAATAAATCAACTTGACTCAAATTTAATTATGAAACCGACGGTTTAATTTAGGCCAAAATACCACATTGGTATTAAAAGTAATACCATTGGACACTTGAGGATTAAAAAATGTTATTTGGACATTTGAGTATTAAATAAGTAAAAATTGGGCATTTGGGTATTGAAAAAAAAAAGAAAATGGGTCAATTAAGTATTTTTGATTTTAAAAAAATGAATTTTATTCAATGTTTTCATTTATGTAGAAATTAATTTTTTTTTCCTTTTCAAGTACTTAATATTCAACTTTCATTAAAACTTTAACTTAAAAAAATTCAAATGGAGTTAGCCACATATTATTGATTGAAATTTAAAAAATTATTAAATCAATATCTTTTCAAATTTGCTTGTAACTAAAAATATTTAATGAAATGTGTTTTTAAATGTTAACGTAATAGTGCAATCCTATAAACTCGTTACTTTTATAGACCTTATAACTTGTATGTCTTTTCAAATGAATAACTTCCAAACTTTTATTTCCATTCTAAAAAAAATATATATGTTATGATGGAATAACCAAATTATGTTTTAAAGCAAGTAAAACTCTTATTTGCATGAAAATATTATTTTTAAATATTTTATTAACTGTTTAAGCATTTACAATTTTGATTTTTGATTTTTTTCAAATAAAATTTGAGTATAGTTTTATTAATTATAAATAAAAGAACTACTTTTAACCTATTATAACATTTTTTAATAATATGCTAATATGTTTTGCATGTAAATTTGATTATTTTCATATAATTGTACTAAAGTCTAAAATGCAAAATTTTTCTTTTATCATACTAAAAGGTCCAAATTTTTGTTTTAATACCTATTTGTCCAAATATGTTTTTAAAACGTCACACATCCAAAAGTGGTATTTTTAATACCAATTTGGCATTTTGGCCGTTTAATTTACCAAGTTTTTTTAGGGATTTGCTGGATTGTGGATTGTGAAGACTTCTTGGCTTATGTTTAAGGCTCTATGACTAAGCCAGTTCGGGTGTAGCGTCTCGGGGTAGTTGGAGATGAACGGCCGGCGAGACGCTCCTCCGAGTGGGTGTTCGGGTGTAGCGGAACGGAGGAGATGAAAACTGAATTTTGTCTAAATTCAGCTAGATGGTTGTATTTTCAGCCCCCTACCCCCCAAGCTTGTAGCTTCTAGATGAAGCTTCTTGTTTTTATTCAACTTCAGCTAGTATGTTACCAAACGGAGCCAATTCCAATGAATCGGATTTGTCTTGGACAAATTAGGTTTGAACTAAATTAACACACTAATTATACAAAGTGTTTCTGTTATTGCCGTGTACGTAATATTGGTGGCATATGAAATTTCAATGGAAAATATAAAGTTGCGTTTCATATTGTACGTCAATGGTTTCATCAACCAATTAAGTAAGCAATTTAATGAGCTTATTGTGCTTGGGAACGAGCTCGTACCCAATCTATTGTCCCTTAAAGACTTTAAATAACAACCTTGGTAGGTGTTTTTTCCCCCTCCTTCTTGTATGACATTATAAGTTCTTAGTAAAAGCACAAAAGAAGCTAATTAACTAGTTACAAAGCCTTCTCCTAAGTGTGCTACTATATTGAGTACGTATTTAGGTGGCGTTAATTTGGTATAAAAATTATGGAAAGGAAAGGAAAGGAAACAAATTTGTATAGAAAATGGGGATGATCTTCTCTTTTTTGGATGAAAAATGGAAAGAGAAGGGTAATGGTTAGAGGAGTATGAGGGATGTGATTACCCCATGTTGAGGGGGTGGGGAGAAGTTGCTCAAAATTTGCATGAAAAGTGGAAGAAAGGGGTATTGGTTAACCTTTGTATCAATGAATCATAAACTAAATAATGTCTAGATATATGCCTTAACCATTACCTTTCCCTTCAAAGAAACCAAACGGACCTTAGAGGAAATCCAGTTGGATCATTTTTCTAGTGTGGGGTGGCCCAAGAGTACTGTTTTTTTTTAGAGCGGGCCAAGAGTACTTGATTGTCAGTCACTGTGAAACTGTGATATATATGTACCCACATGCACATGCAAAAATGCAAAATTATTGTTGTTTGGCAATTGGCACCCATAATTCAATCATGCGTTCGGTATTCGTCAATATGATATGCGGTTTCTTTTCTCTATTGAACCCATACTTCTTTGTACGATTGCATGTTTGTGTCTTTGTGATGTTTGGCATTATATATCTTGGTGCAGCCTTTTTAACATAAGGCAAAAAAAAAACATATTTTATTATAACTAAATTAGTGATTATTAGGATTAGACATTGATATCATCTTTTTATTCAAAATCGTTACAAATTTTTTTGACCCAAAATCGTGATTTGATTTAAAAATAAAAATAAATTTAATGTTTATATGATATGACTTAAATAAAAATCATAGATAAAATAATATCCTTTTATTTAAAAATTTATTTTATTAATTAAACATTCATGTGTGATATGATATGAAGTATCAAGTTAAATATTCAATTAAATTATATATTTCCATAAATAATAAGATTTTTATATGACTATAGAAATCAAAAATTAAAATAATTATGACTTTTTTACATAAATCCTTTAGAAATAGATTTGTAAATAATAGTTTTTTAAATAAAATGAATATACTAATAGATCTTAAAAAATTAAAATTAATTTAATTATTGTAGAGTTATAGATCAATACAATTAAAAATTGAGTAATATAACAGAAATTTTTTTAGTTTATATATTTTGTAGATATTTTTCAAATATATTTTTAGATATTTGGTGCTTAAATTATAAATTCATGGGACAAAAAGATCGATAAAAAAATATGGTAAATATATATATTTGATTACAAAAAGGAATGTCTAGACAAATAGTTGGAAAAGATAGATATTAGATGGAAAAAGATAGAAATTAGAAAAAAAAGAAGAAGATAAATGATAGACAATTAATAAGAATAAGAAAGGGTTTAAAAATTATTTTTCTAAATTAATTTTTTTGACATGTGGTGGTGCCAAAATTAACGTGGAGGCTCGAAAAGTCTCGACTTTAATATATAGTATAGATAATTGTAGCCGGATAAAGTTTTCTTTTGAGCAAAAACCAACACCTCCTTCGTTAAGCGACCAAGCATTGTTAGTGGTTGGTCAAAATATTTGATTATAATATTAAAATAATTTTATTCCTCCCACTTTATTTTAATTTGTTTTTTTTTTATTTTCATTCTTCACTCTACCATTCAAAGACCAAAAAGGATTTTTAATCATAGTAAAGGCTAAAACCAGTGCCTTTCTCTTCAAATTCCATTATTTTTTCCTTTTTAATTTTTTTAATTGTATGACCAAACTATTGGCCAACCACTACCAATGCTTTAAATCGTTTAAAACAATAAAAAGCAAATTAGCAGGGAAAGAATTTAAACTATTGTTTAAATCAAACAAATCATGAGTATCTCCAAAGTTTTCTCTAAAATGGGATGGTAAGACCTATTTTCTACAAAAAAAAATTATTCTAACTGAATTATCTAAAAAATTAGAAGTACCATTAATTATTCTTTTTTTTTTAAAAACAATTATCATGAGTAGAAAACCAATCAACATTTAATATTCTCAAAAAAAAATAAAAGAAAAAAGGATTAAATGCAAATTGCAATATGAGGATGTATATTTGGGGAAATCTTCACTAGATTTGGAGATTTTCTCCATTTTTTGGAGATTGATATAGGGATGTTGTTGGGATTAAAAATAAGCCAAAATTCTTCAAAAATATAATTTCTAAGTTTTTTTATCCAAAGGGCGAGCATTAACCCGTTTTATTTATAACGAAATAGGATTAAATATTAGTACTCATCCAGAAGTCAATCTCCATGAATGACACGAGCCCGTTAGGGGGTACATCTTATAAAACAAAATCATTAACAAAATCATCACTAATCTTAGCAAGCCAATCCGCAGCTTGGTTGGCACTTCTCGCTATATGTTTCACCTTCACAGTCCTTAGCTAGGAGCTCCCTGCACTTGCAAACAATGTCCTAGAGATCGGTAGGCCTTAGATCATCAGTGGTAACAGTCTTGACAACTTCAAGAGCATGAAGCTCCACTTCCAATAGCTTAATGCCCATACTATAAGCAACCTGCAGACCCTTCCAAAGACCTAAGAATTCAGCCTTGAGGGGAGAGTTTCCTTGAGCTTTCAATGAGTATCCCTTAATGAAATTCCCGGCAGCACATCTCAATTGCCCGCCTGTAGAAACGTGACCATTACCAATAGAGTACGCCCCATCCGAGTTGAGCTTGATCCAGTCCAAAGGCGGGCATGTCCAATGAGATAGGGCAGAGTTATTGGCAGCCATTGCCCGAGTTCTCTGAAGGCTAACGTATTCCTTAGCCCTTTGAATCACAAATAAATGCCTCTCTAGAGGAATACATAGTTGAGAATCAAAGATCTTGCAATTCCTCCACTTCCAAAGCCACCAAAGTCCATAGGCAAAAATAGAAGGCCAAATACCTTCACCATTGAGATTCTGTAACATCCATGGCTTGATGCTTCCCGAAAAAAATCCAGCCTTTCTTCTATCAATAAGCAGCTCATCCCACAGCTCATGAGTCTTGACACAATCCCGGAGCACATGAATTGTAGTTTTGGCCGCCGCATTGCAAACCCTGCACAAATCTTCATCACACAATCTTCTTCGCCTGCGATTGTCATTGCACATTATGGAGTTGTGAGCCGCCAACCATATGAGAGTACGGACCCTCTCCGTAGCATTGAGGCTCCAAATTTTCTTCCAGAGCTGATCTCTATCAAAATTAGGCTCATCCCTGATGATTTCAAGAACCGAGCGGATCGAAAACACACCAGAAGTTGAATTCCTCCAGTAGAAGTTGTCGCCGACCCCTTCCTCAACAATGCTAGTTGATGTTTGCGATCACCGCCAAGGCATCTGGCGGGAGGAGATGTGTGAACAGATCCCATCTCCAGCCTCCATCACTCCAACACTCAGCAACAGTACGGCCCATCTCCTCTTCATCAAGCTCACCGGTGGCAACTTCAACAAGAGGTCTGTCAAGCGCCCAACAGTGATCCCAAAAGAGAGTCTTGATCCCGTCACCAGTTCTTGACTTAATACCCTTCAGCAGCGGCGTCTTGGCCTTCACCACACCCGCCCAAAGGTTTGAAGCTCCCTTCTTGGATTGAAACATGTCTCTGTCCTGGCGCCTGTTAGAGCTAGAAATCGACCAAGCTAAGTTGGCGACCCCTTAGCCTAGATCGGGCGTGAATTAGGCTAAACGAACTTAGGAATCGAAAGAAAAGAATACGAAAATCGTGTTTGAAATTTGTTTATGCTCGATTGTATTGATGTATGAATGTATATCGTACAATGCATGACCTCCCTCCTATGTTTATATAGGGGCCTATAAGATAGAGTGTTTTACAAGATAGACTAGATAGACGTAACCGCTTAGATAGATCGTTCCAAAATAAGATAGAAATAAAGCCTATAAGATAGAAGATATCCCTATCTTGCTCTCAACGGACGAATTCACTTGTTTTTATATCCATTGTTCGGATATCCTTCTAGAAACTCACTGATGGGCTTCAAGAACGTCTTGCTAACCACTCCAGCGCGGACCTTGGGCTCCTTGGTAATTAGGGCCCAACAATACCCCTTTTGATTTAAATTTGGAATTCCAATTTCGAATTTCAAATTTGAATCAAATAAGATCTTCTCTTCCTGATTTGTTTGCTTTGGAAACCACCTCTGCATGCCATCATTACTCTTATTTAAAACCCTTAGCTCTCCCCCTTACGCGTTCAGAAGCGTCACTTCACCAATTCGCAGGTACGAATCTCTCTCCTTCTTGCTCTCTCTTTCTTCCGTTTCCCCTGCTTTCTCTATCTCATCTCCATCGTCTTCCATCCAAACCTCAACCCTTTCTACCCATGGCCGAATCTCCTCTTTTCGCACCCTCCCATTCGTTAATGGCGCAAGACCAATTCCAATGCAACCTTACGCCGGACGATGTAGCCAGAATCGTCTCCGAGGGGGGTTTTCCGGACGGCACCGTGACGTACTGCCCTCAAGATGAGCTGATAGATTGGATCCGGCCAGGGTGGATCTGTTTCACAGAGTTCCCATTCTCATTAGGGCTCAAATTCCCGTTTTCTCCATTCATTAGGGATTTTCTTAAAGATCTAGGAGTTTCGCCTTCTCAGATTATGCCCACGACGTGGCGCATACTGAGGTGTGTGGATGAATTGGCTTCTAGGAAAGGGGTAGGCATGACGGTGAGCGAGTTCTTAGTTGCTTACAAGGTAGTGCCTCCAGGCCGGGTAGGATTTCCGTCCACTCTAGGAACACCCATGACCCCCTGATCCCTGGCGTCAAGAACCCTAACACGGGGTGGTAGTCGCGCTACTTCTTTGTTGAAAGACGTTCTCTGGGTGAGCTAGGAGAGACTTTTAAGGACGTTTTCCTAGATGCTTGGAACACCACTTGTAAGAGCCTCGCTTGCTCTTCTGCTTTTCTTGATATGTTGCTTTTTAATGGTCACTTCTAGTGTGTATAACTAGATCTATGCTTCTAGACAATGTATCTTGCTAACGCTTACTGGGGTTATCTTACGCGCAGTGCCAAAGAATTTTAATTCAAGGTTCTCCAGTGGGAAGTTGATCGAAGTGTTACTGACTGTCGAATCTAAAGACCGCGCCCCCAGCAAGGTGTTCAACGAGCTAGAGAAGCTCAAAGAAGAGGGTCCATCCGAGAGTTCTAGCCGTGAGACCACGGAGCCGCGAATCTCACCCTCTACTGTAAAAATGTCAAGCTCTTCCAAGCCCACCAACTCTGGTAAGTCTTCTCAGCGTCATTCGTTGTGCTTGGTTAGTAAAACCTCCTAGCCTATGAAACTAACTTCCGGCGTACCGAATGGCCAGGTCGTGAAAGAAACGTTTCCACGGATGCCATGTTGGAACGCATGCTGAGGTCCCGCAGTTCGAACCCTCCTCTAGTGCCAAAGAGGGAGATCAAGCAAGAACACCCTACCCAGAAGCGTAAACTGGAGGATCCTCCTACCGTTGATCTTTCCAAGGATGACCTCCCGGATTTCTGGGGTGCTGTGCTGGAGTCCACTTCTAGTGAGGCTAGGGCCACCTCCATCAAAGGCGGGACGGAACAGGCGCTGATGCGATCCAGGGCAGCCATGAAGAAGGTAAACTCGCGTGCTTCCTTGTTTGTCAAACTGAACCTTTTACTGTTGTGGTTACTTACTTTAGCGTCCATTGTAGGCGACCCAAGAATTTGCCTTGGCCATGGACGTGCATATGAGGGAGCTTAGTGCGCTGAAGATTAAGGAGAGACAGGCCTCTGAGGCAGTGCAGGAAGCTGGTCGCCAGAACCGCATTCTTGAAGAGGCCCTAGGTTCGCACCGAGCTCAAGTTGCCAAGCTGCAAGAAGACGTATCTTCTCAAACCAAAAAGGTCGTTGAGCTTCAGGAGGCTGCAAATGAGTTCACGCAGCAGGTGGTGAGGATCGGCACGTACTACTCTACTAAGGCCAAGATTGAGGTGCTAGAGAGTGTCGCTAGCGGAGAGAGCGGCCGTTGGGACCTAGAAGAGCTGAAGGCCACTTTTGATGCATTATTCCCTCCCGGTTCTAAGGTGCCCGGAGAAGAATTCCTGCCCATTGAGGACTTGGAGGATGATGCCAATTCTCCAGCTTCGATGGAAGATGCTCCAGCCGCGGGTTCTAGCGATGTTGTTCAAAAGGACAAAGATGAGCAGCTCTCATCGCAAACCCCTTCTCCGGCCAAGTAATCTTTCTTAAGTGGTGGTTTTTCAATCGTCTTTTGTTTTAAGTACTTTCTCTGGCAACGTCGCTTGCCAAAAACTTTAAAATGATTCTGGAATGGCCTGAGTGCCAAAACTATGATTTGCGGGGGAAAACTTCGTACCCCTGGTGTAGGAAACTCTACCTGCAGGCCCGTTGTATGGCCCTATTTAACTAGTTATGTGTTTTTGCTAGACGTTCGCCCTTGATCGTTCTAGGAATAGATCCAATTGCGTTACCTAGAATTTGGAACTTATTTGGAGCGATCTTCGTCCGATGTTGGGGCGTGACCCAAGCCGATTTTTGGGAACACACGCAGTTCTCATGGCTTTGCTTAGGTATAGCTCCACCTGCCTTAAAAAACAAGTTATTTTCTTCGGACGAGCTCTTGTCGGATAGGACTAGTACCCCTTGTCTTTTCTGGGGATGCGTTTATAGATTTACATTCTGGGGAACGTACCCGGAGAAGTGTGCTTGTGTTCTAATCAAGCGTAAAAGATTTGCGAATGCCCATCTCTAGAGCAGGAGTCTAGAGGTGACTTTGGTAGGCGTAATTTTAATCACGTGATTAGTAAAGTTGTTGTAGTGAGAGGTGGACTCGCTACCCCTTGTATCATGTAGGGGAGGATCACCTTTGTCTAGAAGTTGTGTCTGGAAAGGCACGCTCGTCTTTACTAGAAATAGTGTAAGTTCCTAGCGCGCCTTAGCGGTTATTATTTGTAATAAACAAGCTTGTTTGTTTGATGTGCTAACGTTAGCTCTTGCGACATCGAATGTTTGATGTGATGTCTGGGTTGTATTACCAGTTAGTGTATGTGGATTAATCCGTTAGATGCTAGCATATGTGTTAGGCGATTTGTGCCTTATTCTTGGATCCAGATATTCGTGCGAGTTTTGCAATTCTGGCGATACTTGCCTAGGCCTCTTATGGGCCAAACCATTACGTCCACGAGTTTTGTGGGATTTCTGGCGATAAATGCCTAGGTCACTTATGGGCCTAATCGTTACGTCCACGAGTTTTGTGGGAATGTTTGCCTTTCCGTAGCTTGATCGGGGCTACTAGGCGGGTACCCTGGTGTATGTTTTCGTATCGTGCGAAGTTTGCAAGGGCGTGCTCTCGAGAGGCACATTCTTGTGTTATGTGTGTATAAACGAAGTAATGTGTAAAAAAATTCATTCATAACTCAAAAGAATCACAAGAACGCGAAATAGTGTACTAACTGGTACTAATCACTAGAACTACGATCTAGAAATAAAAGTGGGGTGATGGTTCAGGAACCCCCTTGCATCCCCCCGAAAAAGAAGAAAATCCAAGACCTTCTAATATGCAAACTAAATTAAGTAACTAGAGATAGGGTTTCTAGAAATAATACTTCTTGAGGTGAGTAGCGTTCCAGCTCCTAGGCACTGGCTCTCCTTCCTCGGACTCCAACTGGTAAGCTCCTTGCCCTACTACCTTCGTAATCCGGTAAGGTCCTTCCCATCCAGGCGCTAGTTTCCCCGCGTTCTGCTCCGCTGTGTTCTGGAATACTTTGCGAAGTACCCAGTCTCCAACGCGAAAGACTTTAACTCTCACGTTCTTGTTATAGCTCCTGGATACTTGCTGCTGGTATCGAGCTACTCTGAGGTGGGCTGATTCCCGCAATTCCTGGACCGTATCTAGGTCTGCCTCTATTTGCTCCTTGTTCTGGTCGAGCGTAGCTAGACTGTACCGCGCAGTTGGGACCTGGACTTCGGCTGGGATGACTGCCTCGCACCCGTATACCAAAGAAAAGGGGGTTTGCCCCGTTGCTTTCTTAGGAGTGGTGCGATCAGCCCAAAGCATGTAGGGTAGCTCTTCTGCCCACTTGCTTTTGGACTTGGTTAGCCTTTTCTTCAGATTGTTTATGATCACCTTGTTTGAGGCCTCTGCTTGCCCATTCGCCTGGGGATATCTGGGAGTGGATGTAACCAGGTCGATGTTCCTCCCCTGGCAGAAATCTCTCATTCTCTGGCTAATGAACTGGGAACCGTTGTCACAAACGATTGTTGCTGGGATTCCGAAGCGGCATAGGATGTTGCGTTCGATGAACGAGATCACGTGTTTGTCCTTGATTTCTCTATATGCCTCAGCTTCGATCCATTTGGAGAAGTAATCGGTCATAGCCAGGAAGAATACCTTTTGCCCCGTAGAAGGAGGTAGTTTCCCTACGATATCCATCCCCCACCTCATGAAGGGCCAGGGAGTAAGGATTGGATGTAGGCTCCCAGTGGGCTGGTGAGACGTTGGTGCGTGTCGCTGGCAAGCCTTGCATTCCTGGGCGTATTTGGTGGCGTCGCGTTGGCCAGTACCACCCGTGTCTAAGTATTTTATTTGCCAAGCTCCTTCCCCCAGCATGGTTCCCGCAATATCCTTCATGGATTTCTCTCATAACACTCTCTATCTCTTCTCCTTCGACGCACCGCTGCAAGACCCCAGATGAAGACTTGTGGTAGAGTGTGCCCTGGTGGACGACGAATCGCGTGGCCTTTGCTCTCAAACCTCTTGCCTCTGTTCTATCCTCAGGCGCCTTTTCGTGGATTAGCTAGTCCAGATATGGTTTGATCCAGTCGCTGGGTCCTGATCCAGAGTGCTCGTCAAGGCTGGCTACTGGAAGCGCGCGTGGTATGGATGTCTCTCTGGGATGCTCGATCGCTGAGTAAAGGAGGTGTACTAGCAGGATCTGAGAATATTCATCTGGATTGATTACTGAGCCTAAACCTGCTAAGGCGTCGGCCGACGTATTGCTCTCCCTGGGTACCTGTTCGAAGGTAATTTGCTGGAATTCCTGCGCCAACGCCCTTGCCTTCTCTAGGTAAAGAGCCATCCTCTCATCTTTTGCCTCGAACAAGCCTAGTATTTGGTTAATCACCAAGAGAGAGTCGCACCTTACTTGAAGATTCCGGATTGCTAGGTCACGCGCTAGTCCTAACCCGAAAATCAAAGCCTCGTACTCTGCCTCATTGCTCGTGGCGTTGAAGTCGCATCTTACGGCCTGAGCTAGCCTGTCTCCCTTGCTCGATTCCAAGACCACCCCTAGTCCTACCCCTCTGGCGTTGGAAGCCCCGTCTGTGTTGAGCGTCCACGTGTCGTGTGTCTCGCTTGGAATAGGAGCGGGTATGCTTGCGTTCGCAGCTTCCTCTAGATCGGGTGTGAAGTCAGCGACGAAGTCGGCCAGGACCTGTGACTTTATGGCCTTGCGAGGCTCGTATTTGATGTCATAGCCGCTGAGTTGCACCGCCCACTTGGTCATTCGTCTAGAGAACTCCAGCTTCTGCATCACTTGCCGTAGAGGATAGCTGGTTTGCACCGCAATCGTGTGCGCCTCGAAGTAAGGGCGTAGCTTATTCGAGCTCATGACGACGACGAGGACCAGTTTTTCGAGGGGGGTGTATCTAGTCTCTGCTGAAGTCATTGTCTTGCTTACGAAGTAAACTGGCATCTGTTGTCCGTCGGCTTCCCTGACTAGAACCCCGCTCAGTGTGCTTCCTGATACTGCTAGATATAACTGCAAGATTTCTCCTGGTACCGGCTTGGCTAGCAGCAACGGATTGGAAAAATAACCCTTGAGTTCCTGGAAGGCCTTCTCGTGTCGTTCGTCCCACTGGAAGCTTTTGTTCTTCTTGAGTATGTCGTAGAACAAGCGACACTTGTCGGCTGACTTGGATATGAACCTGTTAAGGGCGGCGATTTTTCTTGCGAGCTTTTGTACTTCCTTGATGTTCTTGGGCGATCTCAGGGAGGCTATTGCTTTTACTTGGTCGGGACTGGCCTCAATCCCCCTTTTAGTTACGATGTAACCTAGAAATTTTCCAGACTGAGCTCCAAACGTGCACTTTTGAGGGTTAAGCTTCATATTGAATTTTTCAAGAATGTTGAAAGCTTCTTCGAGGTGCTGTTGGTGCTGTATCGCCATCGTGCTTTTGACCACCATATCGTCGATATATACCTCCATGGTCTTCCCGATCTGATTCTGGAACATATGGTTAACGAGACGCTGGTAAGTGGCACCAGCATTCCTTAAGCTGAAGGGCATAACACGGTAACAATATGTCCCCTGTCCTGTTATGAAGGATGTCTTCTCTTGATCTTCGGGGTGCATCTGGATCTGATGATAGCCGCTAAAGGCGTCCATGAATGTCAAGAGTTCATGACCAGCGGTGGCGTCGACCATCGTGTCTATGTGTGGGAGCGGGAAGGAGTCTTTAGGACAAGCCTTTTTCAGGTCGGTAAAGTCCACGCAAACCCTCCACTTCCCATTCTTCTTGGGGACGACCACCACGTTGGCTTGCCACTCTGGATATTTCACCTCTCGGATTTTGCCTGTGTCTAGTAGCCTCCTTACTTCTTCGTCAACCGCCTGGATCCGTTCTTGGGCAAACCTTCTTCTTTTCTGCTTTACAGGGGGGAAGCTGGGATCGGTGTTAAGCTTGTGTGTGATTACCCCTGGGTCAATTCCAGTCATGTCTTCGTGGCTCCATGCAAAGCACTTTTGACGTTTCTCCAGAAAGGACATAAGCTCTGCCTTGATGGACGTGTCTAGTCCGATGCCCAGGCGAACGATCCGCCCTTCCCCTATTGCCACCTCCTCCACTTCTTCTTCTTCCTCTCGGTTCTGGATAGGAGGGGTAGTGCTCTGTAATTGCTATGCCTGCGGCCCAGCGGCCGTAGGCTTTAGAGCAGTCTTGTAGCACTCTCTGGCTAGCCTCTGATCTCCTCGGATCTCTTGTATTCCCTTTGGCGTAGGGAACTTTACTGTCTGGTGATAGGTGGAAGCTACTGCCTTCATGTCGTGCAGCCAGGGACGTCCCAAGATCACGTTGTAGCTGGATGGGCAATCTATCACCAAAAACTCCACTTGCAAGTTTACTCCCTTTGCGAAGGTTTGTAGGGTTATGTTTCCCGTGGTGTGTTTTACTTCGCCACTGAATCCCACGAGGGGGACTGGTTGCCTGTGGAGGTCGTCTTCCGATAAACCCATCTCCTTGAGGGCGGTGAGTGTTATGAGGTTAGTAGAGCTACCGGTGTCGACCAGTATCCTCCTCATAAGGACGTTTCCTATGTGTAAAGAGATCACCAAACCGTCATGATGAGGCCCGACCTGGTTTCCAATGTCGGAGTCGTCGAAGACTATTGCCAACCCAGCGGATTGTCTAGATCGCCTCTCTAGGTGGGTTGGTTTTCCCAAGTACCCCTCTCGCGCATGTCTCTTGGCTGCCGAATAAGTAAGACCGCAGACGCTCGAGCCTCCGGTGATTACGTTCACCACCCTTTCTGGAGTAGGGGGTGTTTTCTCGCTCGCCTTTCTGGAGTAGGGGTTATCTAGAAGATCGCGAGGAACTCTGGCGTCTGGAGCCGCTTCCCGGATCTTTCCTTTGGAAATCAAGTGCGCCACTTCCCTCCTTAGCATAATGCAATCTTTAGTCCAGTGGCCGTGGTTGTCGTGGAACTCACACCACTTATTCTCGTCGGCGCCGGCCTTGGGTGCTTTATCCTTTCTTGGCCATCTAACCAGATCTCCCATCTTGGAGAGATTCTTCACCAGTTGCGATGGCGAGATTTTGAGGTTGTAATCCTCCAGGGGCGGTGGCAATGGGTAGCGCTCCTTCTCCGGCGGGGGCTTATTGCGTGCTACGTTAACCCGTTTGGCTGGGTGTCTATCGTAGGATCGATCACGCCCGCCCCTTTTCTGGTCGAAGGGCGATCGCCTCCTCTCTGGATATTCCCTCTTGCGATCATTGCCGCCCCTCCTATCGGAACCTCTAGGTTCTGCGGATCTTCTTCGTAGGGACCTATCTTCCTCCAGTCGCACGTGTGCTAGTGCCTTGGACTGGACCTCCTCGAAAGTAACACATGGGTGTTTGGTCAGTTCCTGGTACAACCCCCCGTCAGGTATGATTCCTTGCCGGAAGGCCTCGATCGCGGTAGTAGTGTCGCAATTCGGGATGGTCACTTTCTCCTTGTTAAAGCGATCTAGAAAAGCTCTTGTGGTCTCATGGTTCTTTTGCTTGACCCGGTACAGGTCGCTAGATTGCTTCTCAAACTTGCGACTACTCGCGAACTGGCTCCGGAAGGTATCCGAGAGGTCGGCGAAGGACTTGATGCTCCCTCTGGGCAGCCCGATGAACCAGGTGAGGGCTGGTCCAGTCAGGGTTGTACCGAATCCCTTGCACATCACGGATTCCTTTGAGTGGCTGGGAACCGAGCTAGTCATCATCTTTTGTTTGTAGATGGCTATGTGCTCGTTAGGGTCCGTGGTGCCGTTGTACGGGTTCATGGTGGGGATAGTGACTTTCCTCGGTATTTCAGCCCTAGCGATCCTGGGGACGAAAGGTGATTCGTCGTATCCATCGTGGGCCTCTGGTTGCACCGGCTGATATCCGGTGTAGCTTCTAACAACCTGGTCGGAGATGGCCCCGATCTGCTCCATGACCTTCCTTCGGGTGAGGGAGTCCAGATCAACATCCTGGTGTTTCTCAGTGTAAGCATTCTCCGCTATCCACACGTTCCCGGAGCGGGTTCGATAGGTGTTACCCGGAGGCGTGACCTGGTTTCCGGGGACCTCCCTATTTGCCACCTGCTCGCGGTTGCTCTCGGGATTAGGCGTTTGTTGAGTGTTCAAGACTCCGCCTTGGGTGTCGTTCCCATTGTTTCCCCCAGAGGTCCCTTCTCCGGAATCGAAGTTTAGCCGAGTTGCCAGACCCTCAGTATTTCTGGGCATGTTGGCGGGCTGCCTTGCCGTGGTGAGTAACTGGTTCTGGCTCCTGAGTTGGTTGTTTTCGTTGGTCAAGCGCTCCACGCTGGCTTCGAAGAAGCCTTTTTGCTGCTCGAGTTCTTTCTGGAGAAGCTCCATGCGACGACGAACGTCCGCCATCTCGTCTTCTCGTTGCTTAGACAAGATTTCTTCTTGCTGGGTAGCGTTGTTCTTGTCTGGCACGAACTCCCCAGATTCCGACATTGTTGTGGATGAGAAACTTGAACAGCAAGTGATCCTTTGTTCGTAAGTTGCCAAATTCTTTGCCCCACGGTGGGCGCCAAATTGTTAGAGCTAGAAATCGACCAAGCTAAGTTGGCGACCCCTTAGCCTAGATCGGGCGTGAATTAGGCTAAACAAACTTAGGAATCGAAAGAAAAGAATACGAAAATCGTGTTTGAAATTTGTTTATGCTCGATTGTATTGATGTATGAATGTATATCGTACAATGCATGACCTCCCTCCTATGTTTATATAGGGGCCTATAAGATAGAGTGTTTTACAAGATAGACGTAACCGCTTAGATAGATCGTTCCAAAATAAGATAGAAATAAAGCCTATAAGATAGAAGATATCCCTATCTTGCTCTCGACGGACGAATTCACTTGTTTTTATATCCATTGTTCGGATATCCTTCTAGAAACTCACTGATGGGCTTCAAGAACGTCTTGCTAACCACTCCAGCGCGGACCTTGGGCTCCTTGGTAATTAGGGCCCAACAGCGCCCATGACAGTACTTTCTCCTAACCACCTTTAACCAGAGAGATTCAGAATCCGTCATGAGCCGTGATGTCATGCTATTTAGTTAGATTTCATAGGTTGTTTTCTAGATTGTTTTGTGTATTTTCCTATTAGTTTGTGTGTTTTGCATGAGATTTCAACTCTCTTTCGAGGGTTGGAGTCGTTTGTGTGTTGCTTTTGTGTTTTGTAGGTGTTTGGAGCATTTTAGAGAAGTTTTTGAGCTTTTCCAAGCATTCTAGAGATGATGGTGTTGCGGTGTTCATAGTCAAGTCAAGTGGAGTCTTTTCAAGGATTTCAAGGACGGATCTTCAAGCCAAAAAGTGTCTTAAGGAGCTACAAGTAGGCATGGCAATTTCACCCGCACCCGATGGGTACCCGTTTCACCCGACCCGAAAAAACGGGCGAAAACCCGAAAAAAGACGGGTTGAAGTCGGGTTATGGGTGAAGCGGGTGATGGGTCGGGTCGGGTTCGGGTGAAGGTCCATCCACCCATCCCAACCCGATAACCCAACCCGATAACCCGACCCGATAACCCGACTTAAACTTTTATATGTATATTCCCTTGGTACCTTTCACTCATTAGATTAATTATGTTTTAACAATAAGAATATACATATTTTTTAAGATTAAAATATGTTAAATTAATATCTATGATCCATATATATTTAGTATCATAATTTGTATGAAGTGTAATTATAAAATAGATGAAAAATAATGGAGAAATTTTATCTCTTATAAAAAGTGTGAAAGGTATAACTTCATTTTCTATTAAAAGTATAAAGTTTTATATGATAATGACCATGATTGATAGAACATGATAAATTTGTGACTTTGTATTATAATAAAGCTTATGATAAGTAATTTGCAAATATCTTACTTTATCTTATATTGTTGATATATCTTTTAGTTGTTTATGGTCTTATGGACAATGATCGATTATTTCAATGAGTTGACTAAACAAATTAATAATAAGTACTAGAGTAGTATGTTTTATTATCTTCAACTAGCTTAGCTTAACAATAGTAAAATGTATGGATAACTATAGTAAATTTACTAAGTATATTTGGTGAGAAATATGTAATATCTACAAGTTCACTTATTTGAGCAAAAGTTTAATTAGAACAATGTATAGAGTATTATAAAAATGTTTAAGTATATGAATAATATGATCCAAAGTCTAAACTCTCAGAGTAAATATGTAACATAGTTTAACTAAAATTTCGAATTATATAAGGTTTAGGGCTTAGGATTTAGGGCTTAGGGTTTAGGGTTTAGCCAAGGTTTTGTTGTAACTTTTTTATTTTGTTTTGATGGGAGATTATAAATCATAGTCAAACACTCAAACTTGTGATTTATCAAATTTAAATAATAACTAAAAAATTAATTAAAATTGTTAGATATGGTGATTATCACTAAACCCTAACAATAAACTTTTACCAATACATTATAGATATATATGTTTAGATCTTATCCTTATATAGGTTATACTAGGTACACACCACCCGAAACACCACCCGATCCACCCGACCCACCCGTTAATATAGGGTGGATTGGGTTTGGGTGATCCATGCTAACGGGTCGGGTCGGGTTTGGGTGGGGAAAATTATATAACGGGTCGGGTTTGGAAATGGTCCATCCACCCGAAACCCGACCCATTGCCACCTCTAGCTACAAGAAGTCTAAAAGGAACCCAAGAAACATCGAGAAAGAAACCCCGAAGGAATGCTAAGCAATGGAGCAAGTTCGAGTGAAGACAAGAAGAAAACGTGCTGTCAGAGGGAGGTCGCATGCGACCCACCCTAGGTCGGCTGCGACCCTCCCACACATGGAAAGGGATGGTCGGCTGCGACCCCTCCATGGTCAACCCCGACCCTACCGAATCCGAGCGCGGACGAAACCTTGCCGCCCAAGTTGTTGACTTTTCAACATGTTTTAGATATGGAAAGAGCTTGTTTTCTTTTTAGTTATCTTGTACCTCTATATAAAGGGCCCTAGGGGTCTCTTTTAGGATTCATGCTTCATTATCTTAGGAGAATTTGGAAGACAAGGGTTGTGTAGGAAGGATTTGGAAGACTTTTAAGGTTGGATTTCTTAGTTAATTCAAGTTATTTGCTTTTGATCATGTCTTCTTCTCTTATGATCAATGCTTGCATGATGATGAAGTGTGAGTAGTCCTCTTTTCTAGGGTTGGGGTGTAACCCAACATAAGCATGCATAATAAAACTTGACTCTTTGATCCATGCTTAACCTTTTAATCTCTATCCTTTAATCCAAACTTATATGCTTAATTCCTTGATGAAAGTTGAGGCATGTTCTTATTTGCAATTGAATTGAAAGAGGAAATTGTGAATTTGAATAACAATTCGGGTTTAAAGACGAAAGTTAAAACCTTTAGAATACAAGTAGGATTGCATGTCAACTTCTTTATGAAAGTCGAGATTTTGATGTGTATATTTGTGGCGAAAGTCACCATGAGATTAATTAGTTGGGTTGATCATTGATATTTGTCTGATTGCATGTTTATGTTGTGGTGAAACCTTGTCCCTAGATCTTTTTCCATATTTTTACAAAGTCGTTTTTCAAACCCAGATAGGTCGGCTGCGACCCACCTTAGGTCGAGTGCGACCCATCTCTGAGACTTGTCATTTGTGTTCGTTTGCTTTGTTTCGCTTTGTGTTTGTAGTTTGATTGCTAGACTAAGATTCTTCTTACTCCCGTGGAACGATCCTGACTTCGCTATACTCGGCGGGATCTTGACAAATTTATTTGTTCAAGAATTAACCCTTTAACAAGCCGCCAGCCCATCTTGGCCATGAAGGAGGAATTCATCTGACGCATGCTCTTCATACCTAGGCCCCCCTGCATCTTTAGGAACTTTTAGCGTATCCCAATTTAACAAATGAATTTTCTTCTTTTCATTAGTAGTGCCCCACATAAATCCTCTAGTTTGTTTTTGAATTTCATCACAAAAGTATAAAGGCAAACTAACAGTTTGCATAGTGTAATATGGAATACTAGAGATAGCAGATTGGGCAAGGACAACTCTACCTGCGAGAGAGAGGGTTCTCGCCTTCCAACCTGACAGTTTCGTCTTCACTCTCTCCGGGATATGTCAATAATTCTCCTTAGACTCCCTTTGTTTCGTCAACCTAATACCAAGATGCATGCCAAGATCATCAGTCATCGGGATGCCTCCACAAGCACTAATGTTCTCGGCCAATTCTTCTTGGGTACCGTTTGAGAAGCAGATTTTGGACTTCTGAAAGTTGATTTTTGCACCAGCTGCGTCACAAAACTTGTCCAAGCAATACCTGATAATCTATATTTGCTCCATGGAAGCCTCGGCGAAGAGAATCAAATCATCCGCGAAAAACAAGTGCGAGATCTCCGGCCCACCTTCAGACAACTGAATCGGTTTCCAGGCTCCTGCTGCCACTGCCTCATCAATAATGTTCCCTAACCTCTCCATATAAAGCACGAAAAGATAAGGCGATAACGGGTCCCCTTGACGTAAGCCACGAGTAGGCATGAACCTTTCACCCATACCGCCGTTCCACAAGACCTTCATGGAGCAATCAGTCACACTCTCCATAATCACCCTGATCAGATTGCTAGGAAGTCTCGCCTCGCAGAGAGTATCCCGGAGAAACGCCCAACGGACCATATCATAGGCCTTCTCAAGGTCTATCTTAACTGCCATAATCGGTTTGCTCCTAGCATCCCGCATTGAGTGCATCACTTCCTTCGTAATCACAATATTGTCGGTGATCTGACGCCCGTGAACAAAGCTTGATTGAGAAGGGGCGACAATGCGATTCATCACAGCCTTCAACCGAGCAACAACGGTCTTGGTCGCAAATTTCATGGCCACCTTACACAAGCTGATCGGTCTTAGTTGGTTAACCGACTCCAGGTTCTCAACCTTCGGAATCAGAACAATAAGCGTCTCGTTCATTTCTGTCGGGAGACCTCTTCCAGCCAGAAAATTCAAAACAGCCAACTCAACTTCATCTTTAAGATGACTCCAATTACGTTGATAAAAAACAACATGGAACCCGTCCGGGCCAGGCGCTTTAAGCGGGCTCATATCATCCAGGGCATCCTTGATCTCCTGTTGCTTGAAATCCCTGCAAAGAGAGTTGAGATCGTCCTCCAAAAGAGCAGGAAACCTGCCCCGGGGCACATCAAAAGGTCGATCACCAGGATTCTCCTCTGAAAAAAGCCTGATCAAGTGACTAGTGACCATCTCCTGCAGCGCCGGTTGGTCCCAGACCCAAGTACCATCGGTGTCGGTGAGGCCATCAATCTTGTTATGCCTGCGCCTAATAACGGTGCTAGCATGATAAAATCTAGTGTTTCTGTCTCCATTAAGAAGAATGTCAGAACTCGCTTTTTGAATCCAAAAGAGGTTAATTTGATCCAGAACAATAGCCAACTTCCTCCTAAGATGCCGATCAAGATAAAAAAGACCACGAGAAAGAGAATCATACATAGAGCGTTATATACCTTCGATTCTCCTGTAAAGTCTGTCCCTTGACCGAAATAGGTTGCCAAACACTTGCCTATTCCAGTCATTCAATTAAATCGCAAGGTTCACCAAAGACGCCAGAGAGGAGCACCTTTCTCCCAATGGTTGGCTAAGAATTCTTGGAATTCGTTATGGGTGAGCCACGCAGCCTGAAACCTGAATGGTTTGGCGAGGAGCTACGCACCTTCGAAACCTGTAGACGAAAGAAGTAAAGGCGAATGATCAGATTGAAAAGTCGGGGGTTGTCTAATAGTACCCTTCTCAAAGGATTCCCTCCAATCAATATTACAAAGCCCTCTATCGAGTCTTCCGCTTGCAGAAGTAGAAGGATCATTGCCCCTGTCCCAAGCAAACTTCGGCCCAGAATAGCCTAAGTCCAGCAACTCCATCTTCTCTTGGATCCATGACTTGAACTTTCTCGTTCTCCTCTTGAGCTCCTCTGAATCACCTATTCTTTCTCCCATCACTTTTGTCTCGTTGAAATCTCCCATGAGAAGCCAGGGTTGATGGACAGACTCCTTGAATTCCACCAGTCTATACCAAAGCTCCTTCCTGTTAGCCGGAAAGAGGCTAACAAGAAGGAGCTTTAGGATAGACCGGTGGAAGTTGCCAAAATAAAGGCTACCAATAATATTGGCCGTTCAACGAAAATGGTTCCACTGGCAAACCACGAAACCATAACATATATAGTTTTCTAATATGGAGTATGTGTCAATACAAATTTGTATTGGCACGTACTCTCGTAGTTTGATGAACATGGTTCCACTTGGGCTATGTATTATACAAGCCTGGTTGTCCTCTCGTAAAACTACCTTTCTGAAACATCGAGGGTTTATTATTATCATCATATCTGATCATATCATGTCCTAATAAAATTTGGTGCAGTAACAATCTGTATGTCAAACAACTAATAGCTAGAACCGATATACAAGCTCAAAAAGGTTCTAATCTAAGATCATATAGATCAAGTTTCTCCATGATTTATATGATCAATAGAATATTATAATTCTTATTTTTGATCGATTGGTGAAAAGGTAGGAAGGCCCAAGATGTTAATGGGTGGAAATTGTGGTACTTAGGAGGGGATGGTAGTAAGAACAGGGTCGCCATTTCAGTCAATAGGAAGTTGCGTGATCAAGTGGTGCATGTGGTACGCTCGAGTGATCGTCTAATGTTGATAAAAATTGCCTTGGGCGAGAAGAGCCTGTATATTATTAGCACGTATGCCCCTCACGGGGGCTTGAGTGTGGAGGAAAAAAATTGTTTTGGGAGGATTTGGATGGTCTGATGAGGGGCGTCCCGAGTTCAGAGCAGTTGGTTGTTGGGGGGGGGGGGATTTCAATGGTCACATTGGAAAGGCAAGAGACGGTTTCGAGGAGGTGCATGGAGGTTTCGGGTTCGGGATCAAGAATGAGGGGGCCGAGCTTTGTTGGATTTCACGGATGTTTTGGGGTGCATAGTGGTTAACTCTTGGTTCAGGAAGAGAGAGGAGCAATTGATCATGTTTCAGAGCGCAGCGAGTAAGACGCAGGTTGATTTCTTCGTGGTTAGGAGAGCGGACAGAGGAGGTTGTAGGGATTGCAAGGTGATCCCTTATGAAGGTCTCTCGACGCAAAACAAGTTGTTGGTTTTGGACTTTAGAGTTTCGGGCAAGCAGCGTAAGGTGTTTAGTAGGTCGTAACCGAGAATTAGATGGTGGCGTTTGTCAGAAGTAAATGGACAGAGTCTGAAGGAGAAGGTCTTTGAGGAAGCCGATGCAAAAGGGGATTGACAAGAGGGAAGTGATGCTAATGTGATGTGGGGTAGAATGACAGAGTGCATTCGTAGAGTAGCTTGTGGAGTGTTGAGCTTGTCGAGAGGCAGGTCTGAGCACAAGAGATCAGTGACCTGGTGGAATGATGAGATGCAAGATAAGGTTAGGGGTAAGCAGTTGGCTCTCAAAGCTTGGATGAGGAGCACTGGACCGGATAGAGAGTCGGGATCAGTAGAGTACAGGGCAGCGAAGAAGGAGACAAAGAAGGCGGTGGTGAGCGCAAAGGAGAAAGCGTATAAGAGTCTCTATAAGACTCTCGATGAAAAAGGTGGAGAGAAAGTTCTATATATAGGTACTTACTCTTTCTTTCTATGTTCTAATGACATTATCATATTTTTAAGTAAAGTTTCAATAATCTCATTTTAATTCTTTATTATATAACAAGATTCACATTTTCCTGTCTATACGCATCAGAATTCTTCTACAAATGTCATACTAAAACCACCGAGCATATAAAAATGGAAAAATGTAGTTGTTCGGTCAATCCTATGAGCAAGACCTCCTTTTTCTGATCTTTCATTTCAGACTAGCTAGCCAGTAGCGCCACCATCATAATAGGTTTTTCTATAAGGTTCTTTTTTTTGGTCGAATTTTCTATAACGTTCTTGTAAGTATGCATCATAATAATAATTCTAGTTTTGGAAACTAAATCGTTGAAACACAACAACATCAAATCGGTGTCGACAGATTTGGTAGGCTAAAAAAAAGAAATTTATAAGTTTTGTTCAAATTAATTCTAAGAATTCTTTTTGGTTGAAATTAATTCTAAGAATTACACCTACCACATTCTTTTTTCTTTATGATTGACACATCATAAGATAACTCGGTTAAAATTAATTGGTTGGCGTACTGATTGTTATCATAATTAATAATTAGTGCGAGGTATATATATGTCTCTAAAGAAAACTAGTAGGTGGTAACCGAAGATAAAAGACTTCAAACGATTGCATCCACATACATGATACATATATAGACAATTAGACATATAGTGTAGTGTTCACAATGAATGAATTAAATCAGATTATCATCTATATAATTCGGTACATTTGTTCATGTTTCTAGAAAGTATAACACATGCACGTACCATTTTCGACCAAAAACAAGAAGAAAAGAGTTTCACAGTATAGGAACGGTTGAAAAAAGGCACAAAAAGTACGTATGGTTCTTATGAGGAAGAGCCAGAAACAATTTTAACCTACCCACCTTAGAATAAAAAGTCTTACGTCTCCATTGGACTAGCCAAATTATAAGTGGTTGAAAATCAATACACCCTTTGAAACCCTATAAATGAATTGCATAAATGAGTTGATTTTCAACCCCCCTAATCCCACACCACAACACAAATCCACAATGGGATTAAAACACAACATCCTCCGCCCCCTTTCCCTCCTAGTCCTCCTCGCGATGCTCTCACGCGCCTCGGTCGCGGAGGACAGCCCGAAGGCGCTCCTCGACGAGCACAACAAGGCCCGGGCGGCGGTGGGGGTGCCCCCGCTGACGTGGAACGAAACCCTGGCTGCGGCGGCGGCGAAGTTCGCGGACAAGGTGAAGGCCACCTGCGACAACAGCCTAAAGTCCCACGGGCCGTACGGGGTGAACATCGCGTCGGGCTACGAGGCCATGTCGACCAACGGTGCCATCAACACGTGGGTGTCCCAGGGGGGCTCCTACAACCCCGCCACCAACACGTGCGCAATGGGGGCCGACGGCTGCAAGGGGTACACGCAAGTGGTGTGGAAGGACACGCGCCGGGTCGGGTGCGCTAGCATCCTGTGCGGAGCCGGGTGGCCCTATGTGGTCTGTGAGTATGACCCGCCAGGAAACGTGCCCGGCAAGAAACCTTACTGATGGACCGACCAGTCCATGCTTTGATAGAGAGATCAATATATAGAGAGATCGATGATTTGAATAACTTTGATTGAAGATTTCATGCTTTGATCATATGGTATTATGATGTAGGGTTTGTATCCTAACTCTTTTTCTGTTGTTTTTATATATAATATCTACAAGAATAAGAATGATATAACTATGGATTTTTTTGCAAAATTTGTTCCGATTATCTTAATTTGATGAAGCTTGGTTGTGCTTAACAACTATATATGGATAAATTATTCCCAATTAAGTTTCGACCAAAAAAAATTATTCCCAATTAAGTAACCTCGATCTTGACATATTCCGAAGTTTGGACTTGTCATTTCACGTGATAAGTTGATATCTTAGTGTATCTATGTTAATCATGTTCTAAAAATGGTACATAGAAATTTAGGACGAGGGGATGGTCATAAGGGCTCAAAAAGCTCTTATAAGGAGATTTAAATATGTCTCACCTCAAGAAGACTAGTGAGATCAAATCTGTAACCTGTCAGATTGATACTTTGTCTTGCTCCACTAGACCAACCTCTTGAGGTTAATTATATATAGTCTTTGGGAGAAAAGAGGCTGCATGCCTAATGTCTAGACGGACTAAACGGATACATGTAGGGTGGAAGTCACCTTTTTCTAATTATATAATTTTAGCTCATATATATTTTTATAATGTTAAGCTAGAAGATCGACCAACCATGCCAGTGATGCCACCATCTATTTATGACGATCAATATAATCAAGTTTTAAACTGAAAACCTCTCATGTTTATTTTGGTATAAGGTATTAGTTTGTACTAGTAAATGACCCGCACCTTGTAGGGGATGTTTTTTGCTTTTGTTATCTTGAATATGAAGTCATATAATAATTAGAAATATTATCATATGTCTAATTTTTTTTAAAACGGTGCATATCTTTTAGATTATAAAAAATATATATAATTGCCGTACATCATCAAATATAAATATATAAAAATAAGGGGAATTTGCGTGAACGACCTAAAAAAAAAAGTTGATAAAATAACAAATACCCTTAATTGGGTTAAATAGCAAGAGAGTCCGTTATGGACATTTTTTACAATTAAATTATATATACATTTGAAAAAAATCAAAAACTAATTAAAGAGAACTTATTCAATAATTCAAAGCTAAACCAAACTGTAACATCTACATAAGGCAAATATATTACTGAAATTCCAATTGTCGTGATTAGCAAAACCCCAATTTCATGGGCCAAAGTGCAAGCTCGAAATATGCCGGATCCGGCGGTGAGAAGGAGCACAGGCTCGCCGTCGTAGCATCCGCCTTCGCCAACAACCTCGCCTCTGATCGGGCCGCCCTCGTCGCCCTCCGGTCGGCGCTCCGAGGCCGATCTCTGCTCTGGAACGACACCAGTCACCACTCCGCTCTGTTCCTGGCAAGGAATCGTCTGCAACAGTACCCAATGATATTGTCGGTTCTCTTCTCCCTCCCCGAACTCGTCCGCATCAACCTCGCCGGAAACAACATCTCCGGCCAGATCCCGTCGTCTTTCAACAATTTCACTTAGCTCTCCACTTTGTATCTCGAGGATAACCGCTTGGCCGGCCAGATTCCGGAGATTTCCCCCTTTTCGATCCCATCGGTCATCCCTTCCGATTTCCGCTCAAATCCGTAACTTTTCGACACTGAATCGCTTCGGAAAGCAAGACCTAGATTCCGAATCGGAAATTCGCACCGAAATCGGGAACAATCAAATCGGAATTTCGAACGAAAAAGGTAATGAGCGATCTGGTACGAATCAAATCGGAAACTTTTGAGTAAATTCACGAGAAAAGAAAGAAAGGAAATGGATCTTACGGAGTGAGGATGAGGGAGAGCGATTGAAATTGGGTGGTTCCGGCGAAGGGGTCCATTTGTCTTTGAGGGTGTCGGCAGAGGTTTTGGGGAAGGGGACTTATGGTACGACTTACAAAACGGCGTTGGATTCTGGGGTGGCAGTGGCGGTGAAGAGGTCGAAGGATGTGGTGGTTCCCGATGAGGAGTTCAAGGTGAAGATGGAGGAGATTGGGCACGCGCGCAATAAAATTGGGTATTCACGCAAATGTTTCAAAACGGGGAAATTTTTACTTTTTCAAACTTTTTCTAGGGCATGGACCGCTATAAGCACTAAAAATAATGTATTTATGTATTATTTTTTAGGTCCGGATCCGGTAGGAATGATTATTATGGTAGGAAATAGGAATGAATCATAGCCATTGGATGAGGAGAGATCAAGGGCTCAAGAAAAAAGAAGGAAAAAAACGGCACGGGCGTATTTTTCGGAAAACAGCGGGCGTCCAGACTTTGTGCAACTCTATGGCCAATTTGTGCAACCGTATTTGTGCAACTCTATTGCCGATTTGTGCAACTCTATGGCCGATTTGTGCAGCCATATTTGTGCAACTCTATTGCTTATTTGTGCAACTCTATGATCAATTTTGCATTCATGTCATATTTTATAGCAGTCGAAGTTCGTATAGTTTGTTTCGCTTTGGCAATTTGTGCAACTCTATTGCCAATTTGTTCGACTCTATGGTCAATTTGTTCATCAATATTTGTGCAACTCAATGGTCAAGTTTGTGCAACTCAATGGTCAATTTGTTCATTCATATTTGTTCAACTCTATTTCCAATGTGTTAAATTCTATGGTCAATTTATTCATCAATATTTGTGAAACTCAATGGTCAAATTTGTGCAACTCAATGGTCAAGTTTGTTCAACTCAATGGTCAATTTGTTCATTCATATTTGTTCAACTCTATTGCCAATGTGTTGAATTCTATGGTCAATTTGTTCATCAATATTTGTGCAACTCAATGGTCAAATTTGTGCAACTCAATGGTCAATTTGTTCATTCATATTTGTTCAACTCTATTATCAATGTGTTGAATTCTATGGTCAATTTGTTCATCAATATTTGTGCAACTCAATGGTCAAATTTGTGCAACTCAATGGTCAAGTTTGTGCAACTCAATGGTCAATTTGTTCATTCATATTTGTTCAACTCTATTGTCAATGTGTTGAATTCTATGGTCAATTTGTTCATCAAATTTGTGCAACTCAATGGTCAAATTTGTGCAACTCAATGGTATGACAAAATCACTCTGTTTGCACATAAGGATTAATGTCTACAGGTTTGGAAGTGATTTTACCTATCACAAAAATTGAACAACAAAAGTTGATCGAATAAAGAGAAAAAAGTTCTCATCAGCACAAACAAGAAGAAGTTCTCATCAAATGTTTTCTACTTTGATCAAATAAAGAGCAAAAACAAAGAAGATCCAATCAGCACAAAACAAGAAGAAGTAAATAATCAACCTAAAACATTGATGATCAGCCTAAAACATTAGAAGAATGAAAAATCACTTCTCTTAGCTCACCAGCCACAATTAACAACTAATCATATAATCAGCCTAAAACATTGATGATTTGTTTAACATTACATCACTCAATTGGCAAATTAGAGCAAATCTTGGCGAAATGAAAGAACGTGGAGTTGATTTACCCAAACGTGATGAACTGAGCCAGAAAGAAGGGGTACTCCTTGAGCGGAACAAGAGCGAGCTTGTAAAGCACACGATTGGCGATTGCTAGAGTGAAGGTGACAGTGGAGCAAACAATGAGCAGTTTAGTGTCACTCTCGCCTTCCACCGACGATCCGCTAATGGAGTCCGAAGCTTTGGCCGCCGATCGGAAACGATTTCGACGGCGTAGAGGAAATTGAATGACACGGCGATTTCTCCGGCGCTGGTGTCATGGCGGAACCTGCGGACCTCCAATACAAAAATACTTCCGCCGATCGGAACCTGCGGACCGCCGATCGGAACCTGCAAACCTACGACGATCTGTACGTCAACACCACCTATGACAACTCCGAATCGCTCGATTTTGCTCCGATCCAGACCAAATCGTAGGCCGGAACTGCCGCTTGATTTTTCCGAAATCGTAGCCCGCCGTCGGATTGCAGTTTTCCGAACGAGCGCTGTGTAGTCCAAGAGCCGAACAAGCCAGATCTCGTCGTTTTCCAGGACGGCGACCTTGAACTCGGTGTTGAAGGCGGCTAGGGTTTCGAGGAAGTCCGCGACGGCGACGAAGGGAGCAAAGATGACAAGAGGAACAATGGCAGCAAACGAGTGAGGGGAGCCACAAACGAGCGTCCCGAGCGTCGACTGGAGATCCTCCGGTGAGAGTCGGATCCCTGAGCAAGAGGAAGAGGAGAATGGCAGAGAACGAGAGAAGCGGAGGAGAGAGAGAGAAAGAGATATGTGTACTTTTTTTTATTTAATGAGCGTTTTTTTGGAAGGTATATCAACCGTAGGATGAAGACTAATTGAAGGTCCAAGATCGATTCCTATTTCCTACGGTATGAGTCCTTCTTACATGACTCTTTCTCTTATTTTTTCATACATACATAATTATATATATATATATGTATAGTAATAATGCAATAAGATGAGATGCGTTACTAAATTTTATAAAAAAGTTGATAAAAACCTTTTGAAATTTATACTAAATTGCATAAACTAACTTATATATATTTTTATAAACTAACTAAATATTTTATTTATCTAATTAAGTTTTTATACATACATAAATATATATTTAAATGATCGAGGATCAATGACATAAGAATAAGATGTGTTATCAAATTTTATTAAAAACTGTTAAAAATATTTTATCTATTAAATTGTATTTACTTACTTATGTAAATAAAGAAATAGTTTTAAATAAACTTTTTTATTAATATATTATTAAATATAGAGAAAACCAAATATAGAGAATATTATTAAATATATTATTAATTAATATATTTAATGAGGATAAAAAAGAAAACCAAATGATCATTATATATGTATTATGTTATGAAAAAGTTAATTATATAAAAATACAAAAATATCAAATAAAATTATTAGAAATCATTATATTAATTAAGAAAACTTTCTTTTATCTAAAATGTAATGTTTAATGTTATTGATATGTTTAGGCTAAATTTATCATTTAATGTTTTTATTAGGATTTCAATATGATGATAGTAAAAAAAATATATATTAAAAATTATGTTGATAAAATAAAGATGTGGTGTATACATAGGGTAGAATTTTCTACCATTGAGGGTTTCTAAAAATTCCCATAATAGAATTACGAAAATAATATAATTTGTAAATTAAATTTTAGGATAAATTTATTTATTTAGTAAGTGGGCATGATAATAAGATTTAGATTTATTTTTAAACAACCAAAAGTCTAAGATAGAATTACTATTTTAATTAAATATGTATAAGATTAAGATTGTATATTATGATAATACTGAGATTTAATAAGATAAAGTTTTTAGTAAGAGGGTTATGTGACGCAATATGGTGGCAGAATTTGCTTCCGCTTTAGTATATAGTAATATATATTTATATTTTGCATTATTTATATTGATATATTTAGAATAATTTAAAATCATTTTATATATATATTTTCCCACCAGACTCACACAATTAAATGGCGGATATATTTATTCAAATAGACTATTTCGAACGCAATTTTGTAGTAAGAGATTAAGGTGGGTTAATGTAAACAAGACTTGTGCCCCGTCAAAGTAGTAAACTAGCCCACCAAGAAAATAACCGTTAGTCAACCGTGCCCCATACTTCGTAACTTTGACAAAATACCACATATATGAATTAAGCCAACGTTGACGGCTACTGCAATATCCTTCCCAAACTGTATTCCTCTCTTCAACTTATGCATTGAAAATAGCTGGGACTATTGTTTTTTTTTTTTTGGATAAGGTAAGGATTAGGGTCGCCGCAAGTACTACTTGAGCTCGCCTAGAGCATCCACAAGAGATGAGAACTGGTTACTAACCAGCTCTAAAGGAAATAGGGCAAACCGCCGCCCTGGAGTCTCGAACCCGAGACCTCATGGTACTACCATGAGTGCTCAACCAGTGAGCTGATGCGACAAGCGCAGCTGGGACTATTGTTGATCGAACATAAATCGTCTGAAGGCTCGATATATTACTTTTGATTTAAGATTTTTTTTTTATAAACATGATCCCCAGAGTGGCATCTCCATTTTCAACTTCGGAGTCAAAGAAGTTTATGTTATAATAACACTATATGGTGCTAGTTTTTGCCCTTCTTTTTTTTGTTAGTCTGAAAAATTTAGGGTGAGGCGATGGTGCCTCAGTCCAAGGTCAGAGAATATCTAAGAGTTCAAAGAGTTCTTATAATGGGATTTACATATACATCACCTCAAAGGGACTGATGAAGGGTCGAATTTGCAACCTGTCAGACCATTGATAGCTTAGAGGGGTTAGTCTTTTCCATTTTAGGTTTTGAGTTTTACTAAGCCGGTTGCTATGTTGGTTTAGAGGGGTTATTCTCTAACAATCTTTCCATATTTTCTAGAATTTGATAGCTTCTCAATCCTTGACATGACCTTAGGTTTGTTTTGAAGGTTTAACTTAGATAAGTTGAGTAATTTGGCACATTGATATAAGACATTAGTTTTCGATCCTTTGATATAAGATTAGAATGGTATGTTATTTTGAGTCGGTTATTTGGTTCAAAGGTGATTCCCACGATATTTTCGCTTTTAAAGATTAGTTCATGTATTGGGTTATGTTAATACCTATGCTACTATGATGACTTTCGAGTGTTTTCAATTTTTGTCTCACCCGATGATAACATATATAGAGTTTGTAAATGTTTAGCTTGTGTAACAAGACATTGAAAAAAGTCAAGCATTATATATAAGCTTGCACATGCTGTAACAAACTCATTCAATCTAATAACAACTTTCATTCCCCTTCTCTCTCTTCTCTATCTTCTATCAAATCTGACATGGTATCAGCCTTTTTCGATTGTTTTCCGCACTTTCACCATTGTTGATCACTTTTTGAGCTCCGATGGTGGATTCATTGGCCACCAATCCTTCCAATCCTTCGTTACCTACTCTTTTGGATCCTTCCAATCCTTCCAGTCCTTTGTACCTCCATCCTTCGGATCATCCAGGCCTAATTCTTGTTTCTAAGGCTTTTGATGGCTCTAGTTTTGGCGATTGGAAGCCTTCGATGCGAAGAGCTCTATCAGCTAAGAACAAGTGGTCGTTCATCAGTGGAACCACGAAGAAACCTGATGATGGAGCACCAGATCTTGCAAATTGGGAAAGGTGTAACGATATGGTTGTAGCATGGATTCTCAATTGTTTGTCCTCTGAGATTCGTAGTTCTGTCAATTTCGTCGACCTAGCTAAGGATATCTGGGAGGAATTGGAGAATCGCTTCGGCCAATTCAACGGTGCACAACTGTTTTCCCTCAAGAAAGATCTCATATCTCTGTCTCAGGGATCTGATGCTATTTCCACCTATTTCACTCGTTTGAAAACTGTTTTTGAGGAAATCGCAAGTATGAGGCAAATTCCAGCTTGTTCCTGTGGCTCTGCTAAAGCAATTCTTGATTATGAGGATAATCAGAAGTTACTTCACTTCTTGATGGGACTGAGCGACGAGTATCTTACTGCTCGTGGTAACATCTTGATGATGAAGCCGCTTCCAAGCCTCAATGTTGCTTATGGCATTCTGTTACAGGAGGAGAAACAACGCCAGCTTCAAAGATCTTCTCAAATTTTGTCCGATTCCTCTGCTATGCACACCAAGGCTTCAAGTTCTACCTATTCTGACAAGAAGAGTTCTATTGCTTCACATCCTGAAAAGAAAGCTGCTAATTCTGGTAGTGAGAAGCAAACTGAGGCTCGTTATTGCACCAATTGCAAGAAAACGAACCACAATGTGGATCGTTGCTTCTTTCTCATTGGATTTCATGAGAATTACAAGAAGAATTCCAAGAAATCTAATGACAAATCAGGATCTGGTTCGAAGGAATTTGCCGGTCAAACTGAGAGCAAATCCACCAACACTTCTCCAGTCTTGTCTCAAGCTCAGTACAACAAGCTTATGGCCTTGATTACCGAGAAATCTGGCAATCAAGGTGTGTTTGAGGATCATCATTTCTCTGCTTTTGCTGGTAAATCTCTGATCTCTGATTCTGTTTGTTGGATTCTAGACAGTGGTGCTAGCAATCATATGCGTGGTGATCTTCCTTATTATCTGATATTACTCCAATTGATCGAGTACTCTCTGTTACACTTCCAAATGGACGTTGTGAATGTGACTAGATCAGGTTCAGTTCGGCTGTCAGACAATCTGTTGCTTCAAGAAGTTCTGTTTGTGCCATCCTTTACTTGCAACTTGATCTCTATTGCTAAGCTCGTTTCTGATATGCATAGCACGGTCATCTTCTCACATGATCATTGCTTCATACAGGACTCAATATCGAAGAGAACCTTGAGGATTGGTAAAGCTGCTAAGGGTCTTTACTTGCTTGATAACTGCTCAGTTGATTCTACAGCTGTCAAACCTGCATTAGTTTCTTCTCAAAGCTTTGATTCAGTAGCTTCTTTTGTGAATAAAAGCATTCCTTATGATGTAATGCATGCTAGGTTTGGTCAATTACATTTTACCAAACTTAAGCAGATTTGTTGCACAGACTTTGGCATTTCAGATGTTCAGCCTTGTATTGTTTGTGCTTAATCAAGAATGAAACGATTACCTTTTCCTTCTAGTTCCATCACTACTATCAAACCATTTCAAATGATCCATATCGATGTCTGGGGTCCTTACAACAAATCCACACATGGTGGCTTTAATTACTTCCTCACTATAGTGGATGATTTTTCCAGAACTACTTGGATTCATTTGCTCACCACTAAAGGAAGTGCTTTTTCATTTGTGAAATCTTTTCTTGCTCTAGTTGAAAGGCAGTTTTCAAGTCAAGTGCAGATTATTAGAACTGATAATGCTCTTGAACTTGGTTCTGTCAAGACAACAAAAGCTTTCCTTGATTCTATTGGCATTCAACTCCAAACCAGTTGCACAGCTACACCTCAACAAAATGGTGTAGTTGAACGCAAACATCAGCATCTTTTGGAGGTTACCAGGGCTCTTTTATTTCACTCCAAGCTTCCTGTTCGTTTTTGGGGAGAGGTAGTGCTTACAGTAGTTCATATTATTAACAGGCTTCCAACTCTTGTTTTGAAAAACAAGTCTCCTTATGAAGTTTTGTATGGGAGACAACCAGATTATTCACATCTCAAGGTCTTTGGTTCTTTATGTTTTGTTTCCACATTAAAACAAGGCAGAGACAAGCTACAGGCTCGTGCTAATCCAACTTTATTTCTGGGGTATCCTCTGGGCAAAAAGGCTTACAAAGTTCTTCTTCTTGACAGTCATAAAATCATCACTTCCAGAGACATTGTTTTTCATGAAGCTATTCTGCCATTCACTGAACCCCAGTCTTTGTCAGATTGGCCTGCTCAATCTCCTTGTTTTGATGATACTCCCACAGTTTCTGACCCTCAACCTCCACATCATGCTCCTCAACCTGAATCACCTTAACCTGTTCAAATTGCTCCTCAACCTGTTAGAAGATCTAGCAGACCACATCATGCTCCATCTTATCTTCACAACTATATTTGTCAAGCTCAGGTTCAAGACTCTTCCTCTCACCTTTGCTGTCATACTCTTTCCTCCACTATTACCTTTCCATCATGTTCTGTTGATCAACCTTCACCTACAACTGAGCCCTCTACTAACAAACAAGCTATTCTTCACAAAGAATGGCAGGAAGCAATGACAGCTGAATTTGTTGCTCTTGAAGCTAATGATACTTGGGAGGTTGTTGCTTTCCCACAAGGAAAGAAGCCAATCAGTTGTAAGTGGGTCTACAAAGTTAAACATAAATCTGATGGCACTATAGAGAGGTATAAAGCTCGAGTTGTTGTTCGAGGCTTTACTCAAAAGCATGGCATCGACTATACTGAAACTTTTTCTCCTGTAGTTAAGATGACAACAGTCAGAAGTTTGGTATGTGTTGTTGTCAAAAAGGGGTGGACTATACATCAACTTGATGTTAATAATGCCTTTTTGCATGGAGATCTTCATGAAGACGTCTATATGAGGGTTCCTTTGGGTCTTCAAGTTCCAGGGAAAAATATGGTGTTGGATAGTCATTTGTTCTCATGGGTAACAGTCGCTGGGAACAGTTAGACTGGTACCAAGTCAACAATATTGCTATCCATCAGATGACGATTGAAACAGGGAAACAGTTACACTGTTACCTCCGGGGAAACAGTTAACTGTTACCTTGAGTTCAACGGCATCATTCTCTTGTTTTGAAGATGACAAACTCTCTATTACTTGACCTTGTGTTTGAGTGTATTGAGTACAGGAAAAATAATCAAGGAAGAAAGAAAGCTGATGTGAGGGAACAGTGTGAGGGAACAGCAGCGTATGCAAGCAGCGCCTTACTATACTTAGTAAGCGCGGGGAAGAAAAGCGTGAAACCCTAACACAGCGTGTTAATGGGCTTTTATGGGCTTGAATGCAAGTAAGATTCGGCAGAAGATCATGTGCAACGAATATCCATGAAGATAAGATCAAAGTTTGTTAAAGATAGAGTTGTTGGGATAAGGATTGTTTGTTGAGTAAACGCGTGAAGATCTTGGTGAAGATATGAGCCAGATTTCACGTGTGCAACTCTATAAATACCTTATGCCTATTCAGAAGTAAAGTTACCGATTACCAAGCATTCAGAAGCGTTCGTGAGAAGAAGAAGAAGTCTCGTTAAGGTGTTATTGATCGATTTAGTTATTGTCATACAAGGTTCTTAGACTGAGATACTTGAAGTGCCTGTATGTCTAGAGTAGGCTTGTAACTGGCATTAATAAAGAGATCATTCAAACTCCTCTAACGAGGGAGTGGTTTTTCCCTTTAACAACTAGTTGGTTGTTGGAGGGTTTTCCACTATAAGTAATCGTGTCAACCCACTATTACCTGCTAGTGTTAGTTTGTTTTGTGACGTTTCGCTGCCCAGTTCACTGTTACCCCCTAGGTAACAGTGTCTGTAAACTGACACCTTTCCAACAATTGGTATCAGAGCAGGAAAAGCTCTAGATTTTGCTTTTACAAGATAACAGGATGTCTACTTCTCATGATGTTGGACTCAACAATCAGAAGCCTCCCCTTCTCAAGCCTGGAGAGTTTCAGCATTGGAAGGTGCTGTTTGCTAGTTGGATGAGGAGTAACGACTATCAGGCTTGGTGCACCATTACTGACGGTGACTATGAGGTTCCCGAAGCAAAAAGAGATGACAAGAAGCTATGGGGACCAGAGGAGTATCAGGGGATGGAGAAGAATTTCAAGGCCCGCATGTGGGTCATGAATGCTCTATCTCATGAGGACATGCTCAAGGTTGTCAACATCGACTCTTCAAAGGAGATGTGGAAAGCTCTTGAACAAATGCATGTAGGGAGTGCTGATCTCAAGAAAGGGCAAGTTACTCAGGCTAAGTGTGAGTTCTATAACTTCAAGATGAAAGATGAGGAAACAGTCAGTGAGTACCAAGCTAGGTTCTAAAACCTGTGCAGCAAGATGACTGCTCTTGGTATTGATGACAAGATGGTGGATCGACAGGAGAAGATTGAAATCATCTTGAGGGGACTTGCTCCCAAGTACGCCTACACCAAAGGGTTGATCAAGGAAAACCCAATCACCAAGGATTCCACTCTATATGAAATCTTTGGGAAGATCACTGAATATGAGCAGTATTATGTTGATACTAATCTTGCAGGAGTAAGTTCTACCATGTTGAAGGTAGACTAGCCCAAGAGCATAGCATTGAAGGTAGATAAGGCCTATTATCATGTTAAGGATGAAAAGGAAGATGATAGCTCTCTGGACGAGGAAACAGCTCTTATCACAAGAGCTATGAAGAATCTCTACAACAAAGGCAAGTCCAGAGGCTTCAAATCTTAAAACTTTGAGAAGAAGGATCTGAAAGATATCACCTGCTACAAATGCCAAGCTAAGGGTCATTATGCTAAGTATTGTCCCCATGGTGACGATTCTGGAAAGGATAAGAAGAAAGCCTGCTTTGCTGTGTGGGGAAACGACTCTGATAGCGATGATAATCCTGAAGGCTGGGTAAGGCCTAACATGTGTGCTATGACCATCAAGACAGTTGATCAAGAGGTAAATCACTCAGAATTTCTTGCATCTCTTGAGAAATGTAGTAGAAATAGTCTTATTGCTTTATCTAAAAGAATGTATGAAGAGAATTTGTGCATGCAAGATGACCTAGATAAAGCTGAGGAACAATGTCATGTCATGAAATCAAAGATAGACAACATAGGTAACAACACGAGTACCACTGTTTCCTGTAAGACTTGTCCTGAATTGAAAGATCAATTGAAACTTGCTAAGTCTAATGAAGATGATCTAAAGAGTCAATTGAGTAATGTGAAATCTGAACTGAGTAGTCTCATGAATGCTAAGAATGAGAATCAACCAATTCAATTTGTCCCTGCTAGACATGGAATAGGTTACACTGGTAACAAAGGAAAGTCTGTTGAACCTGAAGTGACTATAGATGACATGATTCTAGCTAGAGATAAGGAAATCCAGAGTCTTAGATCTAAAAATGAAAACCTAGAGGAAAGGATTAGTGTCTTGGAAAGTACTGATGAAGGTCAATGGTACACGAATCAACCTGCTCATAAGATGTTTATTAAACAGTCTAAGGGTAAAGAACCTAAAGATTTGAATGTTGACCGTATCAAGGAAAGAACCCTTCAAAGACCTCACCCTAAATACTACCTTGGTCCATACTATCAGTTATGTAGGCATTGTGGTAAGGGAGGTCACGACCATACCCAATGTAGGAAAAAAGAAACCTATCATAAGTTTAAGGGTAACAAGGGTAACAGTCAATCCAAGAACACTAGGTCTAATCCAAAAGGAAAGGTGAATAATAGACACTACTGGAAGAGTAACAACAAGAAATCCACCAATGATCCCTCTACTAGTCACAACTCTAAGGGAAACAGTGGTGGACGTGCTAAAGTGATTAAGAATGAATACTTTGTTGCTACCTATGAGGAATGTCTCCGTTACTGTCCTAACCGACCCAACAAGGCAACTCTTGCCTGGGTCGTTAAAACTTAGTTTGCTCTTTTGCAGATCGAAGTGAGGGGGAACAGTCAGTGGTACATAGATAGTGCTTGCTCTTGCCACATGACGGATAACAATGAAAATCTAACCTCATTTCGAGATGGCACTGGAGAGAAAGTCTCTTTCGGTGACAAAAGACAAGGAGCCATTCTAGGACTTGGAGAAGCTAAGCTAAATGATCACATCAAAGTAAAAGAGGTCAGCCTTGTGAAAAATCTTGGTTTTAACTTACTTAGTGTTGCTCAGATGTGTGATCAGGGAAACAATGAAGTTACATTCACAACTGAGTCATGCATAGTGAAGAACAGCCACACCAACCAGATAATCCTCAAAGGGAAACGAGTTCACAATGTCTATGTTGTTGACACTAGTTTCAAACCAAAGGTGAACTTGTGGTTTGCATCTCTTGCTGATGAGACGCAACTGTGGCACAAGAGATTTGGCCATACAAGTCTGAAGGCCATTTTCAAGCTGTTCCAACAAGGCTTAGTTGAAGGATTACCAAGAATCCGTGTTGATAAAGAAGGTATCTGTGAAGATTGTATCAAGGGGAAACAGAGTCGAACCTCGTTCAAGTCCAAAAAGACAATCAGTACCAATCGACCTCTGGAAATGGTACACATTGACTTGTCTGGACCCATGCGTGTTCAAAGTCAAGGAGGTAAACGTTACATGTTTGTAATTGTTGATGACTTCTCTCGTTTTACCTGGGTACTGTTTCTAACCACTAAAGGAGAAGCTTTCTCTAACTTTGTATATCTTGCTAAGAAGGTTGAGTTGAGTCTTGGATTAAAAATTGCTTGTATTAGATCTGACCATGGTACAGAATTTGAGAATTCAATGTTTCTCTCATACTGCCGAGAGAATGGGATCAGTCACAACTTCTCAGCCCCACGCACACCACAGCAGAATGGTGTCGTTGAAAGGAAGAACAGGACCCTTGAAGACATGGCCAGGATGATGCTCATTGCTAGTGGACTCCCTAAGTCCTTTTGGGCTGAGGCAGTCAACACAGCATGCTATATCCTTAATAGAGCAATGCTTCGTCCATTACTTGATAAAACTTCCTATGAACTGTTGAAACAAAGAAAACCAAATATTTCCCACTTGAGAGTTTTTGGATGCAGGTGTTTCATTCACAACAATGGGAAAGATGACTTGGGCAAATTTGACCCAAG
This sequence comes from Polygonum maritimum, assembly GCA_963924305.1. NCBI lineage: Eukaryota > Viridiplantae > Streptophyta > Magnoliopsida > Caryophyllales > Polygonaceae > Polygonum > Polygonum maritimum. The sequence continues at coordinate 26,349,145 of OZ002736.1, forward strand.
AAGTGATGAGGGAATCTTCATTGGCTACGCCGGTAACAGCAAGGCGTACAGGGTCCTGAATAAAAGAACCAACAAAGTGGAGGAAAGCATACATGTCGTGTTTGATGAACAAACCTCTGGAGGAAACAACAAAGATCATGATCTAAATGTTGAGACTGACGGAGATGACTCGTCAAATAGTGATGATGGTGATGATGACCAGGATCCCCCCTCTCTGGCTCCTAGGTCAAACAATAGTGTTGGTGCTCTCCATGGTACCAGTGATCCCCCTGATGATCCCACTGGTGGAGACTCACCGGATGATGGTGATATGCCTCTCCTTGAGGATATTCCAGAAAGTCGTGATGATGATACTCCAACTACATGTCACGCAGCTGAGGAAGAACTGCCTGCTCCAACCACTAACGAGGAAACAATTATTGAACAGGCTTCTGGTTCTACCTCCGTTGATGCCACACAAGTTGTTACCAGGAACTATCATCAGAAGAAGGACCACCCCATTGATAACATCCTTACTCCATTTGATAAAGGTGTGCTCACTCGTTCCTGTTATAAAAACTTTTGTGCTTTCAATGCGTTTATCTCTTTTGTAGAACCAAAGACAATCCAAGAAGCCTTGAAAGATCCTGACTGGATTGTGGCGATGCAAGAGGATTTAAACCAATTTGAAAGAAACAAGGTGTGGCGACTGGTTCCTAAACCCAAGCACAAGATGGCTATAGGTACAAGATGGGTTTTCAGGAACAAGCTAGATGATACTGGAGCTGTTACCAGGAATAAGGCAAGATTGGTAGCTAAGGGATACAACCAGCAGGAGGGTATCGACTACGATGAAACATATGCCCCTGTAGCTCGAATCGAAGCCATTCGGTTGCTCATTGCCTATGCAGCTCACAAGGGATTCACTCTGTATCAAATGGATGTCAAAACAGCATTTCTTAACGGATACATCCAAGAAGAGGTGTGTAATATCCCTAATATTTATAAGGGTAATTTAGTAAATCTCTTATTAATGTTTAATAAAATAAAGAGATATAAATTTAATTATATCATTTGTTTAAACATGAAAGTTTAGTATGGGTTGGACCTTTTTGTCACATTTGCAAAGTAGAGGTATAGTTTGTGAAATTTGATCCAAGCAAATCAAACCCGATCTTGCTCTTCTTCTCCATTTGGGTGAATATTCAAATGGCCATAACTTACTCGTTTCTCAACGGAATTCGATTCCGTAAAGTGTTATAGAAAGCCCATGACCTTATCTATAAAAGCCCTCGATCAATTGGAAGGTTCAGGTCCCTTTTCATGGTCGAAATTTCAGTAGACATTCCGAGTTAGGGCTAGAGTTTGAATGGAGTTTCCAACCAAATTCGAACGACTTCGAAATGGATAAGAGCGCCTCTTGATGTCCTGGCTGACGAGGTAGTGTAAGGAATAAATTGTATGGGTTGAATCGAGTTAAAAGCTGAAGATTAGTCGGGTTGGATTGGATTTAAGAGGGGCGACGTTTGGACTCATCGGTTTCGGTTGAGTTCAACAATTCACGCTCGAATTGATAACTATAAATGGGAACGAGGAAGTGCTCAGAAGTTACATCTCATTACTCATTTCCCCTCTCAAGAATCTCTCTCAAATCGCACTCTATTCCGTCCGAATTCGCCGGAGAAACCCGAAGAGCAAGCGGTGCTCTGTTTTAGCGACACCGTGTTCGATCGGCTCGTTCTCCGCCGTCTGTCAATGAGAAGTTCCGCCTCCAACATCATTGGAACTGTCTCTCGCTTCCGTATTCAGATTGGTATCCACCTCTTCGAATAGTTGCCGGAAACCGCCGTGCCACCGCCCGACTTTCACCTCACTGTCCCCTGTTCGTCTTGTGCGCTGTAAGTGCAAACACAATATTGCACTTCTGTCCGTTCATGGCTAGTTCGTGTGTTTTGCTTCCAATTACGTTAAAATAATAATTTGTCACTAGTACGCATGATATGGTGATCGGTGTTAGTATATTAAAAATGAAAGATTAGAAGGTGGATCATATGATAGAACATAATTTACACTTAGATATAACAAGATTATTATACCTACCATAATGGTGTTTAGTTATATGATCTTACGAGAAGAGATATAATTATATATAAAAACTAGTTATATCCCGGGCCCTGCCCGGGGCTTGTGTCAAATAAAATTTTGAATATGTTGATTTAAATATTTATATAATTATTATATATATAAATGACATACATAACTTATTTTAATCCATTTATTTGTTTAACTTTAATGACATGAACTTATATATGTAAAGTAAATTCGAATTTAATGTTATGAACCTACTTAATGAAGCGATGCTTATCGGAGAACGTTTTTAATTAAAAAACGCAATATGTCAAGTTACATATAATATATGAATACTATACCATAACATCATATTTATAACTTTAAAACTACATATATACAATTATTAAAATATAAATATACATATTATTATTAAAATAAATAATTATAAATAACTTTTGTTCGTTGTCAAGTTGGTTCAAAAAGTGTTAGTGTGAAATGAAAGTATAAAATAGTCGAGTCTCTTTACCAACTGGTCAACCTAAACTTGCAAGAAACCATAATGATTTGACTCAACTAACCTATAAAAATAACAATATGAACCTATACTCAATCTCGAACCAAATTGGCTTACCCGAGCTCAACTGAACCAAACTTGCAATGATCTTACCCGATTGACATATACATTTCGAAACCCCAAATTGTACTCAATCTAAATCCAAGTGAACAACCTATTGAACCGACCCTATTAATGGATATATTGTCCATATATAATATCCCAAAATGTACTCAATTCGAACTAAAATTGATCAACTTATCAAATTGATCTTATCAATAGCTTTATTCTTCATATAAAATAGTCAAAACTTGTATTTAATTCGAACTTAAAATGATCAACCTACTGAACCTATCAAGCTAATAACTTTATGATATTTGGTATATGGATACAATCAATAAACTATATACATATTATTTATGTGATTTTTTATTCAAGAAATCAAAATAGAAGAATATGTACGTAAAAGATAACCGAAATGCTATTATCTATATAATGAAAGTCGAGACCTTTCGAGCCTTCACGTTAATTATGGTCCCATTTCATATAATATTGATTAAAAATCAATTACATCTTAACCATTATATATCTTTATTAATTTTACAATTAATTTTTTTCATATGTCTTTATCTAATTACCATATATTAATACATTAAAATAATATCTATATCCATAATCTATTAAAACAATATTCTATATCTATAAAATATCCAAATACTATGTATTTGTACACAGTGGCGGAACCAGGATTTGGTTTCAGAGGGGGCTAAATACAAAAAATACATTAATCCTGTTTTTCAAAATAACATTTTTCGATTTATCATATCTTGAAATCATAAAATAATGTCATCCGTTTCAATGGACCGTACAATATCTTTCCCAATATACTATACGTAATTTCCTAGTGCGTATAGTGGTTGTAGAATTGTGAAATACACCCATCAAGGAATTAAGCCTAATTTCATGTAAAACTCCATCCATTTAAATATCAGAAATCACCAAATCCTTTTCATGCTTCCATACGTTCAGCACCAAACTTCAATGGAGAACATCAAAAAAATAAAATAAGAAATCCCCAAACCGATTAAGAAATCCCAACAATAAACTTCAATTGAGAACATCAGACCAATAAGAAATCCCTAAATCTATTTGGAAATCCAAAATCCCCAAATTAATTTGTACTGTCATACATTCAACAATAACGTAAGTACCTAACATCAGATAATTCAGAATAAACCTTACTTTGTGTCCGCTTGCAGCAGAAGCAAGCAATAGATTAAGCAATCAACAGCAACCAACGGTGAGGAGATCCCATTCGCCCGTGACTTCCGAGTCCGTTGTCGGACTTTCGGTAGGCGGAGCAGCAGCAAGGCGCAAGCAACCGCGTCGGTGTGCAGGCGATGCAGCGCAGTCCGTCGGCGACCGCTTGAAGTGCTCGAAAGCGATGCAGCGCAGTCCGGGGTTGACGGAAGTGCGGAACGGACGGGGATTGGCGGCTCGAATTTCTGATGTGCGTGTGCAGCGTTGTCGTCGATGAGAAAAGAGCGAAAGACGCGTTTTTCATCTCAAATTCCAGTTTTCTTTTTTTTTTTTTTTTTTGTGAAAACCCAGTGGGGGCTACAGCGCCCGCTGGGCACAGTGTAGTTCCGCCACTGTTTGTACAATCTAGATTTATCCTAAAAAAATGTCTTTATCTAGTTATGATATATATATCAAATTAATATCTATATCGATAAAATCGTCAAAATAATATGCTATATTTATAAACTATCCAAATAATATTTATCTATGCCATCTATCACAATCGTACTAATTAAGAAAATATTTAAATTTATCCTAAAAAGAATATATCAAAATAATATCTGTGTTTATAATTTATCCAAATAATATCTATCTATTTAATCTTTGAATACCATATTAGTTAATTTTGCGTTATAATCGAGGCTAATTTAAGGTTCGTTATGTATCTAGTATATAGTTCGATATTGCAAGTGATTACGTTTGTTTGCTTAGGTTGACCGTTTCTAGCTATTAGGTAGCTTATCTTTGTTAATTGGTAAGATATATTACGTAGGTAGCTTATCTTTTTTATTTGCTAAGATATATTAAGTCTAGATATGATATATATAATCACAATATATTAAATCTTGTAAGTACAAATGGATAGAAAATTAGGATAAAAATAGGTTATAAAAAATAGGGTGGATGGTTTATAAAAACATAATGATAAAACTGCCCTTAACTGCTTCAGGTTTAGAAGTATATATTGATAAATAAAATGAGTTGTAGGAAATTTCTAAGTATATCGTATGTTAATATCCTATTGTAATTTCAACCATATATTGTACTTCCAAAGGAGATGCTTATATAATATATTTGGACTATATTATAGTATAGACATATCTAGTGGTTATAAACTTTAAGAAGTGAGTTATTTACAAAATACTACACGAATATATTAGTTACTTTCTATACATCATTTGAATAAATTTATAATTAAAACACTCTATGAGTTGTATAATATAATTTATCATATACTAGGTTATTTTATTAAGATATTAATTAACACCATATGGTATTTATAGTATACGTTTGCAATATTATGGATTTGAGTAATATAAATAAGGTTTTACCAAATTACCACATTATTAAAGGTTAAATGATTTTTAACTATAAGTTAATATAATATTTTTATAAAAATAATTTAAAGGGGTTAATTTATATGAACCCATCAACTATTTTCATATACTCACTATTTTAAGATAAAGTATAACTTGTATCTTAGAAGTAATATCAATAAAATAAAATAACATAAAGTTGGTAAACACTAAAAGGGTTATTATTGATCTAGGTTCATGAAGGATATGAACCTTAGCGTTTCCTTATCATAATAAATTACTAAAATTTATTTTGGAATATTTGTTTCTTTCCGGTGTCAATTCGTTCAACGAAGGTACGAGGAATCGTGTTTGAGCCATACCTTCGATCGTCTAACTCGCCTATCGAAAACTCAAGGCAAGTGGAATGGTTCAATTTTACGCATATGATTTAATAGCATGATTTATATTTGAATCATGAAGTTTTTGATTGTTGGGAACTAACTGTGTGTTAAAATGAACATAGGACTTTATTGTTAGATTTAACGATTGTCATTCCTAATACTTCGTAGGATGCGCTAGTCGAACTAGGTCTCGATGTGTGTGTGGACGTAAGTGCCACGTTGGTTGGTAGTTGTGTGTAGATTTATTCAACTGTTAATCTCACCAGTGCGGAGGGAGTACTCCCTGGTGTAAGGTCATGACCATGACCTCCTCAACCGCTGAGGGGTCGTTTAAGGATTTTATCCCGTTAAGGCGCAATGCCACTTACATTCGTGATTAACGCACCTTAATAAGTCCAAGTGTAATCCTCTGTGTGGTTAAGAAAGTAATCAAGATAAGCGCGTTGCGCAATTTAAATCAACTTCATCTTCGTACTCAACGAAGACAATTAAACTAAAAATCTCTGTGTGATAATACGTTCCCAACAATCTTGCATCGAAGTTTTAACGAGGATATCACCTCTCGTGATATCCTAACCTTTTCTAAGTCATTCCCGTTTTCGGTGGAAGTGTGTAGTAGCTAGATTGTCGTCCGGCTTTCATTCGGAGTTCGACGTCAGTTGCTACGCATTCCCACTAACCGAACCACCTTCAAAAACCCATTTGTTTAGTCTGTCACAAGACTAACCGACCACCCTTTTTCCTTGCATGGTCGGCTGGTGTCCACCGAATTTCCGTCGCGGCACATCAGGAGGAGGGCTCGTAATCAAAGACTAGTCGAAGGAGGCGACGAAGACTCAAGCTTCTTTCTAGAAACATTTACATCTATTTTAATTCCGCACTTAGGTATTTCTGAACTTAGTTTTCGTATTGAGATTCTCGAGGTGTGAGATCCAATACCAGTTTTATTCCCGACTTCATATGTAATCGACGATTAAGACCTTTGTTATTTAATCATTTTAATTCCGCATTAAAGTTTTGTCGTCTTCTGTGATAACTGTAAAGCCTAGGGTGACTTAGGGAGTTTTAACCCGAGGTCACTGGCGGTAATATCCCTACAGAAAAAGGGGGTGTTACAAGGTGTATGTTCAACAACCCCCTGGATTTGAAAGTACAGAGTTCCCAGACCATGTCTATATTCTAGACAAAGCTCTTTATGGTCTAAAGCAAGCACCTCGAGCCTGGTATGATCGCTTTGCTCAGTTCCTACTATCACATGGATACAAGAGAGGTGAAGTTGACAAGACCTTGTTCTTGAAGGAACAATCAGGTACAATTCTCATTGTCCAAGTGTATGTAGATGATATTATTTTTGGTTCCACTGACCCTGCACTAGTAGAACAATTCAAAAAACTAATGAGTAGTGAGTTCGAGATGAGCATGATTGGCGAGCTCTCTTTCTTTCTCGGACTCCAAGTGGTGCAAAGCTCAACTGGTACCAAGGTCCATCAACAGAAATATGTCAAGGAGCTCTTGAAGAAGTATGGTATGGAATCTGCTAAACCTATTGATACCCCTATCTCTCCTAATTCTAGGCTAGATGCGGATCTCAATGGTACCAGTGTGGATCAAAAATTATATAGAGGCATGATAGGATCTTTGTTATACCTAACGGCCAGTCGGCCAGATATCATGTTTAGTGTGTGTCTCTGTGCTAGATTTCAAGCTAATCCTAAAGAGTCACACTTGAAGGAGGTGAAACGGATCTTCCGTTACCTCAAAGGAAAGGACAACTTATGCCTCTGGTACCCCCATACTACATCCTTCAATCTTGTAGGGTACACAGATGCAGATTTTGCAGGACACTTGGTGGATAGGAAAAGTACCTCTGGTACCGCTCAATTTCTTGGTCCTTGCCTCGTCTCATGGGCGTCAAAGAAACAGAACACTGTTTCCCTCTCCACAGCCGAAGCTGAATACGTGGATGCTGTCTCGTGTTGTTCCCAAGTACTATGACTCAAGCAACAACTCAAAGACTTTGGTATGTCTCTTGGTCCTATTCCAATCATGTTTGATAATACGAGTGCAATTGACATTTCTAAAAATCCTGTGCATCACTCTCGTACTAAACACATTGACATTAGACATCACTTTCTTAAGGATTTTGTTGACAAAGGTCTTGTGAGAATGGATCATTGTAGGACTGAAAATCAGGTGGCAGACATATTCACCAAGGCACTGGATAGAACACCCTTTGAGTATCTCCGGATGCTCCTAGGTATGATCACTCTAGCCTAACAAGTCCCGGTCCTTTAATTCCCTCGATGCTTGACTAGTTGATTACTTGTATATAGGGAACAGTATGTGCATCTTACCTTATCGGATAATGTCATATGAAAATTGTTGCAAGTTGTAGTGCTACTTCCTTCATAATCGCATGTGGATATTATCTAATTCTTGGGTTACAGCCTTATAAGCATGATGAGCACATTTCTTTCCAGCCCAAAACGACCATTTTGATCTATGTTAACCCTCTCTACAAGCCGAAATGATAAGTGGTCGTCAAGCCGTCCTAGCCTTATACTGTCCAGGTAAACGTCCTCTATGAACACATCTTGATTGTTACCCCCCTTAACTGAGGTTAATTACCTGGATAAGTCATTGTTTACTAACCACCTTTTGTTTGGATATTGCTTTTAAATAGTTTAAATTCCCTTATATATCCAAACTAGCCTTTATCCTATCTGGTAACGGTGGTGGTAACATCAGAGGAAACAGTTGCTATTTGTCAGCTTGGGAAACAGTTCAGGTATCAGTATGAAAAATAGCATCAAAAAGAAGAGAGAAATCGGCTCAGGGTAACGGCTAGTTGTTCGCAGAATCGAGAAAGCAGAGTTTCACGCTAATAAATGCTCAACGGCTATATCAGGGTAACGGTCGGATTTTGGCAGATTTGGTTGAGATTTTGTGGAGATTTGGTGGTTGCAACGGCTAGAATCTATCTTATATAAGGATTTGATCTTATTTATTTTAAGATCTTTTCCTCTTATCTTGCAATCTCTCTCAAAGCATAAAAAGCCCTAATTCTCGCCAGTTCTCAAATTGCTCCTTCGCTCTCAGCCAGAAACCCTAATTTCTCTCAAACTTCAAAACTCGAAGCTTTCATCAATGGCGTCCTCAGGAATTCAATGATTTCTCCAAATTCATCCCAGAGCAATTCGCCCAGTTGCAGGCGCAATTAGCCGAAGCTGCCCAAAAGATGCGCACCCCCACTCCTCAATCCTCTTCTCAAAACCCTAAGAGTGATGCGCCAACTCCTAAATCACCAGCTCCGGCGGCCAAAGGTAGCTCTGAGTTTACTCCCCTCGACACCCTTATTGAAATCCCTGACTCATCATCTCACTCCCCCATCCGCTCTATTGCTAAAGATGTTGAGGAGGCGGCTATGGCGGAAACAAGAACAGATGCTCGCCGATGATCCCCTTCTCTCTAAGAAGAGGAAGCAGCCTGAAATAGAGATCGAGGTGGAGGTTGAGAAGACAACTCCGAAGGTTTCCAAAAGCTCCAAGGACAAAGAGCCATTGGTCACCCCAACCACAACGGAAGCTGCTACCCCAGTTCCAAAGAAGCCGAAGAAAATTAAGGTAACAGCTCACCGTGAACTCTCCTCCGCTCGCCGCCAAAACTTGCGCTCTCAATCTATCATTCCCCCCTCTCCATCACCTGTTGTCACAGAGGAAGTCTCCTCCGAAGCTGCTGAGGTATCAGTTGATGAACGGGTGATAGTGCCTCCATTGATTCTCACCCCCGAAATTTGCAAGAAGAATGAGCTCGAGGATCTCTGGGCTCTCATTGTTTTCCAAGGCTGGGAAAAGTTGTCTCTTGCTCCCACCTCTGTCGACCCAGAACTTGTCAAGGCCTTCTACTCCGACCTCAAGGTGGCTCTTGAGCCCTCTGTCATGGCCAGTGCTCAAATCGGCTCTAACAACTTCTGCTTCAACATTCATCAAGTTGCTAAGATCTGGGGGATACCAGCTGAAGGTATCGACAAAGCCGCTCCACAAGGACAGTGGACAGTTGAAAAAGAAGATGTTTGCATGAGGCTCTTTGGAAGGGTACCAGACTCTGGCTACTCCACCACCGAGCTGAGTCGTCTAGGAAGGTTGGCGCATCAGTATCTCATCAGGATGATGATCCCTCGCAAAGAGAAACGATGTGTTCTCACAGTGAGTGATATGATCCTGCTTGATCAATTTCTCAATCGGGAAAAGATCAATCTTCCAAGCATAGCCCTGCACCACATGCACAGAGCCCTCTCCATCACTCACCATGCTCTGCCATATCCTGATCTGGTAAAGAAAATTCTGATCCACTTTGATGCCTATGATCCCAAGAAGGAAGAGAATTTTGGTGGCCCCCTGGAGAAGCAGAATATTGACAAGATGGTCTTCCAAGGACAGCCCAAGGCCGAAAGCTCCAAGACCAAGTCCAAAGCTGCTATTACTTCTGCTGAGCATCTGGCTGTTCTCAAGGACATTAGTGTCCATCTCCAGTGGCTGTGCAAAGCCTTTGCTGCCAAGTTTGATGTGCCACCACCAAACCCAGAATAGGACCCCTTGTTCCCTAGCCCACCGTTTCCCCACAAAATTATCTTTTGCTCTTTTTGTGCTTTGGTTGTTTCCTGATGTTTTTAGTATAATTAGACTAATTGCCTTATGTTGCTTAGTATGTATTGCCTGCTTCATTAATCCTAAATGACTATTTTGATGATATGCGTATCAGTACACTATTTCCTTCCTATACTTGTGATTTTTCGGTGATGTCAAAAGGGGGAAGAAATTGGAAAAATGCAGAGATGCGTTAGTCTAGTTTGGTACAGGAAAACCATTTGCTAAGGGGGAACAACGTCACCTGAGAAGTAAGCATCTTTATCTCAGGGGGAACTTTCATTATCTTATTAAGGGGGAACAATGCTCTTATGTAATCATTACTTGATCTTCATATTATACATGTTGTGTAGCCTTTACAGTTTTTAGGATGATTTTTCCCTATGAGTTTGTCATCATCAAAAAGGGGGAAAATGTTGGATAGTCATTTGTTCTCATGGGTAACAGTCGCTGGGAACAGTTAGACTGGTACCAAGTCAACAATATTACTATCCACCAGATGACGATTGAAACAGGGAAACAGTTACATTGTTACCTCCGGGGAAACTAGTTAACTGTTACCTTGAGTTCAACGACATCATTCTCTTGTTTTCAAGATGACAAACTCTCTATTACTTGACCTTGTGTTTGAGTGTATTGAGTACAGAAAAAATAACCAAGGAAGAAAGAAAGCTGATGTGAGGGAACAGTGTGAGGGAACAGCAGCGTATGCAAGCAGCGCCTTACTATACTTAGTAAGCGCGGGGAAGAAAAGCGCGAAACCCTAACACAACGTGTTAATGGGCTTTTATGGGCTTGAATGCAAGTAAGATTCGGCAGAAGATCATGTGCAACGAATATCCATGAAGATAAGATCAAAGTTTGTTAAAGATAGAGTTGTTGGGATAAGGATTGTTTGTTGAGTAAACGCGTGAAGATCTTGGTGAAGATATGAGCCAGATTTCACGTGTGCAACTCTATAAATACCTTATGCCTATTCAGAAGTAAAGTTACCGATTACCAAGCATTCAGAAGCGTTCGTGAGAAGAAGAAGAAGAAGTCTCGTTAAGGTGTTATTGATCGATTTAGTTATTGTCATACAAGGTTCTTAGACTGAGATACTAGGGTTTGTAGGTGCTTAATCTAGGGATTAGATTAGTCTACTTGAAGTCCATGTATGTCTAGAGTAGGCTTGTAACTAGCATTAATAAAGAGATCATTCAAACTCCTCTAACGAGGGAGTGGTTTTTCCCTTTAACAACTAGTTGGTTGTTGGAGGGTTTTCCACTATAAGTAATCGTGTCAACCCACTTTTACCTGCTAGTGTTAGTTTGTTTTGTGACGTTCCGCTGCCCAGTTCACTGTTACCCCCTAGGTAACAGTGTCTGTAAACTGACACCATTCCAACATATGGTTTGCAAATTAAAGAAGAGTTTGTATGGATTGAAGCAAGCTTCTCGCCAGTGGTATGCAAAACTTTCTACTGCTCTTAAAACTAAGGGATATGTTCAATCACCTAATGATTATTCCTTGTTTCATAAGAAGTCTGGTGCATCTGCTGTTTTTGTTGCTGTTTATGTTGATGATATTCTCATCACTGGCATAAATGAAGATGAAATCACAGAATTGAAGACATTTCTTGATGAGTCTTTCAAAATCAAGGACTTGGGCAATCTTCATTACTTTTTAGGATTGCAATTTTCTCAAGTTCCTGGTGGTATTGTGATGAGTCAACAAAAATACATTTCTGAGCTCATTGATGAGTATGGATTACAGAATTCTTCATCTGTTGCTAGTCCACTTGAGCTCAACTGCAAATTGTTGTTATCTTCTGGTGAATTGTTAGAAGATCCTACCTCTTATCGCAGGCTTGTGGGTAAGCTCAATTTTTTAGTGCACAGCAGACCTGATCTTGCTTATCCAATTTAGTTTTTAAGCCAACTTTTGCAAGCTCCTAGATCTGTGCACATGAATGCTGCAATACATACACTGCGTTATTTGAAAGGGACTTGCAACAGAGCATTATTGTTCAATTCTACTTCAAATTTCAAGTTACAAGCTTTTTGTGATGCCGATTGGGCTTCATGTCTCAATACAAGAAGGTCTGTCAGTGGTTATGTGGTATTTCTAGGAGATACTCTTATTTCATGGAAGAGTAAGAAGCAGCACACTGTCTCCCTATCTTCTGCAGAAGCTGAGTACAGATCCATGAGAAATGCTACCACTGAGTTGGCTTGGTTAAGCCGTCTCTTTACTGAACTTGGCATTTCTGGTCTTGAACCAATTCCTCTCAAATGTGACAATCAATCTGCTATTTACATTGCCAGGAATCCTGTTTTTCACGAGAGGACAAAGCACATCGACTTAGATTGTCATTTTGTTCGAGAGAAGATGCTTGAGGGCCTCATTTCTGTCAGCCATATTCCCACAGCAATTCAGCCTGCAGATTTGCTCGCTAAATCTCTTCCTGGATGCAGATTGCAAGAGTTTCTAGGCAAATTGGGCATGATTAATGCTCCTGCCCAATTTGAGGGGGGGTGATAGCATATATAGAGTTTGTAAATGTTTAGCTTGTGTAACAAGACATTGAAAAAAGTCAAGCATTATATATAAGCTTGCACATGCTGTAACAAACTCATTCAATCTAATAACAACTTTCATTCCCCTTCTCTCTCTTCTCTATCTTCTATCAAATCTGACACCCGATAAGGAGATGCAATTGTTATTTTGTTCCAAAAAAGAGGTTTATATTAACTTTATCCAACTCATTGTCGAATGATGATGGTAACAAAGTTGTTAGCTAGTATACCACAGGCCTGCAGTAGTGGGCCGGTTCAGTCCATGACATTTGTTAAGTCCGAGTGCATCAAACACGGTAGGGATTGCTATCATGTGTTTCACTTTGTTCCCATATAAATACTCATTACCTGTAATAAGTTCAAGCTACCAAGCTATAAAACTCAAGTATTTCACTTTTCACTCATAAGTGTAAAAAAACAAAAAAGGCTCCCTCAATAGGGGAGCTACCAAGTCTCTTCAGAGACATCTGATAAAATTGGAACGATACAGTTATCATGGCCCCTGCGCAAGGATGACACGCACAAATCGAGAAATGGTCTAAATTTTTTTTTTCTTTTAAAAAAGTTCGACCAAAAAAAAATAGGGGAGCTACCAAACCTGTCTTTTGATTTGTTGTTTGAGTTTCTTTTGTGACAAGCTAACTCCTTTCTCTTCCGACCAAAAAAAACTCCTTTCTCTCTATTTCATAGATTCTGTTAAAAGTCGGTGGTTTATATCTGACATGGGACGTTCATTATGTGCGAAATCTTTCTTCCACCTAAATTATTAGCCTGATTTCATAAAAGAATTGCATAAAACTGCCTAAAAAGATAGTATTACTACTAGTTCTCGTGAAATAGACCCTCTATTGTTCATGGGCCATGATGGCCACCCCCAATGAGGCCTACCCAAATTAGCCAGCCTTGGTCCCTTTTAATTTGGACAAAATTTCCCTCTCATCTCAATGTACTGATGTAGACTCTTTTTCATAATAATACTCCAATTTCTTATGCACATTGCACAAGGACTAGAGATATCTTGGTTTAAATTATATTTTGTCAATATGTGTGATTAAAGTCTAAAAATCACATGTATAGAATAATTTACAAAACGAAATTGCGGTAGTACGGCATAATTAAACAACTTTAGCTTCCACTTTCCACCCAAAACAAATATAATCAAAAAAGTTTAGTGGGATTGGGATTTTTGTAGGTTGAATAAGATATTTGTGTGGAGGAGGATCATTCTTGACTTTCATAAAGTTTATTTACTTTGTAGTTCGTTGTAATGATAGTCTTAATTATGTCATTTTGGAAAATTTACTACTCATATGATGGTATAGGTTAAACGTGTCCACTATCTACAATATATGTGTATCTTACATGTATCTAATCTAGCACAATAATACAATTTTCTGGCATCTATTCAAGGTTAGGTGACCCCACATTAATTAGATACGTATTCCCATCTTTCATTAGCATTAATTACTTTTTTTAATCAATGTGCTAATGAGATTAATTTTATTTAATTAGTTATTGTTCCATTTTCTCACGACATATTCCACTAATTTGCTTAGGCATGAGGTGTGAAGGAGACAAAAGGCTACTCCATTGTTCATTCACTGTTCCCTAAACTATATTCTTGTTTGATTATTTCTATTTTTATATACACTAATTTTGAGAATAAACAAAAAAGACTAACCATGTGATGTGTTTTGCTACTGTTCTCATGTAAAATTATGTGTTGCTTTTTTTTGGGGGGTTGTTCTGGGAATAAATCTGCATTATTATCTCAAAATTACACTATTTAAATCAATTACCCCACATAATTTCCACCAAGTAACATACCGATCTATATTTCCATATATCGCTTTCATATGTAAACATGAACAATTCAGGAAACATCAAAATTTCGAGCAAGTACTAAGTTCATATGCCTTAAACTATATATACGTATACCTATACACATTCCAAGTTAACTATTTATGTACAACACTGATTATGCAGTATAAGTAGTACGTATGTAGTGGTTCATTTCCTCTCAAACGGGTCAGAAAAACCCGATTCTTTACACTTCATCTCGTCTTAATTATACATTACCCATTTCCCTCTCTACAGTCTACACAATACCTTTGTTTGTAAGCAAAGCTGTTGTCTCCTTGGACGATGTGTATGATCTCAAGGTGCAATTTGTCCCCTCTTCATCTGTCATCTGTTCTTTGGCCTTTCCCCATAACACTATGTAGAACCCAACTGAAATTATCATTGCCCCTATGAAACTGCAAACTCCAAACACATTTTTAAGTGAGTGTTAGCTAGGAGCACACATGAAGATTGGCAACAACATTACACAATGGGTTATTTATATATATGGGATTGTAGTTCAGCTTTGAGTTTTCAACGTGTTTTTTTCCCTAGAGTTATGGAAATAATGACTTCAAAATTTGCTATGTCCTAGTAGCCACGGCGAAGTACCTTTCAAGTTGGAGCCTTTCGTGTAAGAACACGGCACTCATGACAGCCGCAATCGCTATGGACATAGGCCGGAACAATGCTATGTAAACGGGTCCCTTGAGGCGTAAGCCCCACGTGTGGATTATAGTGCAAGTTGAGGATACTAGGATTCCCTGAAACACACACATAATTCAACATCATTGTCATGCCCAAAACTCTTTGATATTTAGCATATGTATATGGTAACATCAGTAAAAAAAACAACTTAGTATGAGCTAGAATTATTACCGAGTACAAGATTGAAGCCAGCTCTACGTCGAGTTTCAGCTTCCACGCGCTCAAGTTAGTATCGAACAGTAGGCTTGACATGAAAGACAAGACCATAACACACGCGTTGTAATAGAAGACCAAGTGTAGCTCAGCTGGGTACTCTTTCAGTATCTGCCCCTGCAACACAAGGAAACAATATATATTTGCTTGTTTTGGTCTGTTTTTCGTAGTGTTAAAACTTCTTGCTAGCATATTGGATGCCTGTATTTGTATGTGTACCTGAATAATGTAGGTGACTGAAAGAAGAAGGTAAGCGGCTGCCAAGAGAAATCCGCCGATTACCCAGTTTGAAACTGGCAAATTTAGTAGATTTTCCCAATCAAACAATTGGGATTTTGAAGTTTCAGGCATAGCTGATGAGTTCATTGTTGTGGCCTTATACAGAGTTACCACAAAGGCACCTGCTATTGATAAAGCAGTGCCTATGATCTTAGCTTGTGTGCTTATGCTGCTCAAAGTTACCTTTTCCATCCTGAATAGTAAAAAACAATACACAAGTTGAGAACAGGATACTAATAATGGATGATTAGTTACTACTATGCATAAGTAACTCATAAAAAGAGTTGTTGGGATTTTTAGAAATTTTTGCTCAAAAAGTCTTTCCCCCTTTTTCAAAATTCTGTTGCATGTTACTGTGCATAGCTGTCAATTAGAATCTGCAATATAGTATTAAGGGAAGCCCTTGTTTTGGAAACAAAATATGAAACCAAAACAGTATAAAATTAGATAAATTCAGAAAAGGTCACAACAACACAATCACATGAATTTGTAGGCCTCCATGCTTTTTTTTAAAACTAGTTCAGGCACATGAAGCCTTGTAGAAATAGGAATAATTTAGATGGATAGGAGTAGAGATTACATGGAGAATTTATTGGATGGAATTTGATAAGGTGGGGATTCAGATTTTTACAAAGAAAGAGACTTTAAAAAAAGGACTGAGATTTCATTCCACCCACTTGCCCTCTCAAGTCCCATCTACATTCATATTGGACCATCTAATTGAAAGAGCCAATGGATTCAAGTGTATGTGTAGGATACAAAAGAATTCCATCAAATGAAATGATTTCATCTTCCTAATCATATTTGGCTTCTTTGTCAGCAAAAATTGTCCATTTATGAAGGCTTTATTTTTGACCCAATACAAATCAAACAACTCACTACTTTGGTGGAGAGAGCAAAGACAAAAAAAAGATCACTTAGTGACTAAGATTAAACAGAATTGATAGAGAGAAAGAGAACCTGAAAATGATTGCAAGTATGAAGGTGAAAGCAGGAACTAGATTGCTCATAGCAGATGCTAGAGTAGGAGAACCATACATTATTCCAGAATTTGCACATACTTGTGCTACAAACCTAACACAAACAAAAAAGACTCACAATTTAGAACTATAGATATGATGATTGATGAAGAAAGAGAGCAAGATCCAACAAAAAAACAGACTTACCCAGTAAGACCCAGAAGGAATATCTTGCGCAAAAGAGGTGACTTGTTTGATGGGAGCTCGACATTCCTGCCAGATTTTAATGGATCAACCAAAAGGGTAGGATTTAAGTTCAGTTATATTATAAAAAGCCTTGATCTATTGTGTTTTGTTGGAAATAGAAAAAGGGTTTGAAAGAGAAGAGGACACCTGTTGAAGATGAAGAGGCAAGGGAGAAGAAAAAGGGTGGCAACAACATAAGAGTAGACAATGAATACATTGAAACTCATGCCCTTCAAAGAGGCTGCTTTGTAGAGCACATTCAAGCCAACATTTGTGCACTCCACTACCACCATGGCAACAAATGGCACCACATCTTTCTGACATGAAGAGCCTCCAACTTCCATCTCTCTCCTCTCTCTTTCTTTCTTTCTTTCTTTCTTTCTTTCTCTCTATTCAACAACCAGCCTGCAAGAACAAACACATGAAATTATGTGGGTGTTTGTCAATTTAAATTATTAAGAAGAAGGCTCTGCAGTGTATGTGGTCATGTCAAATACCTGGCTGGAATATATAATGGACTAAAAAAGATTGATTTTTTTTTTTCCTTTCTATCACACCACCAATCATCATTTTAGTTTAATTACAATAAAAATTGCTAAGACTTTGGACATTTGTTTTTTAACCTGGTGTGACAGGGGGGCCAGCCTGTGTACCTTTGTCTCTTTGCACACTTTGCAAATCATAAGTAAATCTTGCAAAGTTGGGAAAACTGTACCCTCCACAATATCACAGTAATCATCATAATGTACTATGAGAGAAATTGATCAATATAGGCCCTTACCTAATCTTTACATAATTGTCTTTGTTGCTGATGCTAAATCTAGCATAGAGATCTTGATGATTATGAATTCTAAAGTTGTTGAAAATAACAAGATAAGGGCAAAGAAACTTCAGGGAAATTTCAGTCTTCATTCACTTGACAGTGCAACAATCAAATATATAGTTGATTACTCCATAAAAGAGGGAATTGTCCAAGCTAACCACAATTTTAATGATGTTTCAATAGATTATTACGTATAATTCTGAGGTCATTGAATTATATGCCAAATAATGTCAACATTTGATAGACTGGTGTGCTAAACACAGATTATATACTCCAATAATTGTTGATTATATTGGTGAGGCCTATTTCTTCCCTCAAATAAAGCATATACTCTTATAGGATTCCCTTGGAAGGCCTTGTAATAACATCATCATCATCAATCACAAACCATCAATTTCATTATTAAATCAGAAAGCTCCACTCAAAATCTGATGTCATGTAATATGTAATGCTATGGAAACTGTTATGAGCTTAGCATGCCTTAATAGTTTAGTTGCATATGGAAGGTGAAAATAAAGCATAATCTTAGAAGATAATAATGTTTAAATTCAAGCATCATCATCAAACTATGCAAAGTTTATTTTAACAAAAGGAAACTACTAAGAAATTTGGCTTCAAGTTAACTGCTGAACTTTATCTGCAGCTCAAGAAATTTGGCTTCAATCAATTATCATGATGAAAAATTAAGAAGTGCTCCATTAAGGATTCAATTTACAAGAGTTTGCATCAATCAGTTTCAAATGTCAAGTATTGGGAAAGCAACAGCAAACCTACTTGTGCTAGGTGATTGCCCATGTATAAGGGCACTAAATGAAATACAGAGTTGAATTGTATGCAAATCACTTCATTGAGAGTGAAAGAATTTGACAGTATGAATAAGATCATTTTTCTCCATTTTTCTGAAGTATTTCACACCAATAATTCACTTTAAATTATCCTTTGACATTAAATCTCAGAAGGGTAGATTGATGATAAGACTGAATAGCAACTTTCACATAATTCAGGAATCCCTAATTTTGTATACCAGGGTACAACTCTGAGCAAGTAATGTCACTTAAAAGTGACAATAAGAAAGAAAAGATTGTATAAATTATTTTGCTGTCAACATTTCTTCTACCTTGAAGATTTGTTAGGAAGCAAAGGCTGCCTTTGTGAATAATTCATGCACTCATCATCAAACTGTTCTATAGACTCTTCCTTAGCTTTTCCCCATAGCACCGCGTAGAATCCAACCGATATAACTATAGCTCCTACAAAACTTCAGTCAGAGGCAACAAAAAAGTATTAGAGAAAGGTTTAAACACATCTTAAAATCTAATAAGGTTTACCTTTTGACATAGAGAATTTCATCCAAGAATATGTAACTCATGATGGTTGCAATGGCAATAGACAACGGCGTAAACATTGCTATGTAAACGGGACCCTTAAGACGAAGACCCCAAGTGTGGATGAGAGTGCAAGTAGTAGACCCAAACAATCCCTGAGAAAGGCGAAACAAAAAAATCAACCACAATACTATCAAGAAATCTTACATGTAAATTGAAGGACATGTACAAGTTGAAGTTCTTACAGAATACAGAATGGCAACCAATTCTTCGTCGGTTCTGAGTTTCCAAGCACTTGTGTTCTATAAGAGATACAATCATGACAGATGAATTGTACAAGAAAACTAATGGAAGCTCAGCTGGATACTCTTTTAGAATCTTGACCTGCAAAAACATAAGACAATGCATTATGAGGTGCGATCCAAACGCACCCTTAGTCGCGGTTTCAAAGAGCAAATTCAGAGATTGTGCTTGTGTTAAGGATGAATATGTACTTGAATAATGTATGTGATTGGAAGCAGAAGATATTCAATCGCAAGGAAAACGCCACCAACAAGCCAGTCTGATACTCTTAACTTCAATCCATGATCATGTGTTGAATTCGACACCGAATTTGGTGAACCGTTGTTCAAGGTCACAACACAAGCGCCTGTTATTGATAAAACAGTGCCTATGATCTTTGCCTTTGTGCTTGTGCTTCTCCAAGATAGCTTTTCAATCCTGTGACATAGCAAGTATGCAAGAAAATCACAAGAGAATTGTTGAAATGCACACATGAGTATAACAACAAGGGTAGCATGTTTGGATTCACCGTTCTAATACACCACTTAGATACTAGGTGGGTCGCCTAAAGTTTCTTAGAACATCATACGGATTGAAGTTATAATTTCTTTAGAAGATGATTCATTAATAAGTACCAATATAAGAAGGGATCTTATGAAAGTTCACTTGTTTTTGACATCCGTACATACAATTCTAAGGAATACAAGTAAAGTATTGGATAAGTACAAAAAAAAAACATGAAAATGGCGTCCATTGGACTAAAGTTGGTGACAACAAGAGTAAGATTCGATTAATTAGTGAAGCAAATAAGTATCAAGAAAGGTACATTGATGGTAGCCACTTGTCATAAAGCCAGCCCATCCACATTAGTCTCTCCCATAAAGCCAATTTTACCAAAAGAAAAGAAGATTCCCTTTGCTTTCAAAGTATCGCACCCAAGAAGAAAAATTATAAAAATAAAAAAACAAAACACATGACGAACAAATAAAGGGATCTCAATTGTTTGTCTTTTGACAGCAAACTTATCCATATGAATCCCAATTATTGCTTTACGGTCCTAATTAATTTCAACTAGGGTTTCAAATGGAGCATTAATCTCACTTGAAGGTGAGTTTAATAATTGCAAGTGTTACTTTCATCTAGAAGCAAATTTTGATATAATGGAGAGCTTAAATAATAAAAAAATACCTGAAAATGATGGCAAGCAAAAAAGTGAAAGCAGGCACCAAATTGCTCATGGCCGATGCAAGTGTTGGGGAGCTGTACACTATACCTGTATTTGCACATGCTTGGGCCACAAACCTTAACAGCCCAAAAAAAATTAAAATTAATAAATTTAGAAAGGTTAATTGGCTTTATTAATTGAGATTAAAACAGACTTACCCAATTAGCCCAAGAAGACAGATCCTGGACACAAGGGATAATTTATTGGGCGGAAGTTGAAGATTCCTGCCAAGAACGCGGAAATGACATAGTTTTAATTACTTTGTTAATTAATTGTTATTTGATTAAAGATTAAATTGAGAGAAAAAGATGGAGAAAGTAGCAACTACATAAGAGCCTTGGGAATGTCCTAGTTTTAATTACATAGTTTTACCCCCAAGCACGTAGGTCAGCTGGCAGGAGGCTGTCCTAGCTTAACCATAGGTCCCGAGTTCGAGCCTTGGGAATGCAGCTGTGTTAAATCTTGAGAGGGAGAGCTTTGCCACCATAAATGGTCCTGCCCGGTTCGGAGTGGTTGCTCACTTGCCACCATTTTCTGGAGAAAGTGACCTGTTGAAGATGAAAAGGCAAGGCAACATAAATAGAGTAGCAACTACATAAGAGTATAGTATGAAAACGTAGCTCATGCTTGTAAGTTTTGCTGATTTGAGAATCACATTGAGACCAACGTTGCTGAATTCTACCATCATCATGCCCAAAAACGGTAACACATCTTTGTAACAAGATAACATCTTTGATGTATAAGTTTGAATGAATTAAGTACGTACTATAGCAAAGATCGATGATATTTTTATAGCCCAAAAAAGTACATGTGATGATATTATATAGGACTGTTTTTTTTTATAGTATTTTAATCAAATCGAGGACATTAAAGTGTATGTGTACATGAGTACATCAACCACAGTTTAAACTATTAGACCAATTCATATATATGGTTGGACAGGTGTTGAAGCTAAGCTGCTACTGACCGATTTAGATTATAGAGGCCAGGGTGGCTGATTTGGCCATAAATATTGTTGCTTGATGGTTGATTAATTAATTAATTTCACTAATCTGATTCCCATCATTAATCGATCTTGTGATATTTTCTATTGTATTGAAAGCTCACAACACCGACCCCCGATCACTTTTTTCGGAGTGTCGTTTGTTTGAGCAAGATTTGGTGGTTCACACCCTAGCTCATCATTAAGTTCTTTGGGTGTTCTAATTCGTTATGTGACGTTTTCTCTTTACCTAATAAAAAAAGGGCATGCTATTTGTAACACACTAAAAGTCATAATAAAACACCAAATTTATATATTTTGCCAATTAGTCCCTTGACCAAAACTTCATCTCTTCAACTCTTCTCCTTTTCCTCTTGGGTGAACTGTAATTAGGGCAAACTTCTTCTCAAAAATTAATTAATTACGACTATAAAGAGTCAACTATTACAAACAAGGTGTATGAATTTGTCAATTTTGATTTAAAAGTGAACAGATTTACTAAAATCAAACCTAATGGGTTGTTTGTATACAGTCTTTGTTCAATTTTTCAGAGAAACTTTCGTTTGAACTAAAAGTTTAATTAAGGTATTACAATTCTAAATAGGGGGTAAAATAGACCGAGGCTGTTGACGGTGAGTATGTTGGTAGTTGATATGGAGGGCGATGCTGGTCGGCAGGGAGGACGACGGTTGTTGTCGGTGTTGGTTGGAAAGAGAATGATCTTCAAGAGAAGGAGAGAAGAGAGAAGAGAGAAGAGGAATTGTGGGTTGATTACAGAAGGTGAGGTTATTGGTGGATGACGGCATGGTGGACGGTGGTGAAAGGGCTAATCTGGTGCTCTAATCCCAGATTATAATGGTTCCATAACTCTTCCATCCAAAGAAGAGAGAAGAGCAAGAGACGGGGGTTTGAAGGAGAAAGGGCTAATTTGCAAATAACGTAAATTTGGTGTTGTTTTATCAGTTTTAATGTGTTACGAATAGTACTTATGTACGTTGATACGTTATATTTAATAAATTTAGCTATTATTATTATATTTAGTAGATTTAATGGGCCGCTTGTTGGGCCTTAGGTTTGCATTAGCACTAGGGTTATTATTCAGCAGTTCTATATATTGTAATCTTTGTTATTCTGGAAGGCATTCAATCAATCAATGTTTATTCATTTACTTTTAGCCCTAGTTGTAGTGTTAGTGTAGTTTAGCGTTAGGGACCTGTAGCAGGTTCTTAACAACTGGTGCTTTCATTGAGAGCCGTCATGTCTACCGACAGCGCCACGCCAGCCTCGTCGGACGCCGTCACAGCCGCCATCGCGCCGTTGACCGCAGACATCGCCAAACTCACCGACATGATGCTTCATTTGACAAACATCCATCAGCGCATACGAGCCGACGTCGCCGCCCTGCGCACGACCATGCCCAGCCGGCCAACGTTGACGGGATCCGGGTTTGGGGTTCCGTCCGCCGCAGAGTCCCTCTCGGCTGCCCCACCGCCGGATACAACCTTCGGGGCCGCCCCGTTGTCGGCGCCCTCACACGCCGGATGGCCGCCGCCCCTGAACCCTAACCCAGGGCCGCCGTCGTTCGCGCCCCAGCCCACGTCGTTTCCAGTCGGGCCATCGCTTGGCGCGACAAGGCCACCCCCGTCGTTTGTCGGACAGCCGCCGGGCCACCACCATTCGCGCGGGCATCCTCAGCAACCGCGGGCGGGTCTCTCTCCGAACGCGGCCGCTTACCCGCCGGACTTCGCGAGGCTCCGTCCGTTCCCGAACCCTAACGGCGAACAGCTTTTCCCGGGCCTCCCGCCGCAGGGTTTTGCGGGCGTCCCGTACACCGCTTCCATCACAGCGATCCCGGGGGGCTCCTTTCCGCAGCCCTATCACGGCTCCCCAATCGCAGCCGCCGGTGACTCGGGGGGTCACACGCCGTTCGCAGATCTGGTCGTTCCCAGGGTCGTTCCGGTCAGCTTTCACCAGAGTCCGGCGCCATTGCACCCTAATCCGACCACCGTCGCTCCTTGTGGTTGGCCTCTGCAAACGGCCACCACAGAGCCGCGATTCATCGGCCACGAAGTAGCGTTCGCAGATCCACTTTACAGACCGCCGCTCGCGGATCTCCCAGGCCGACCACCGCCGTGCCCGCCTCAGGCCCCAGTCGCCGGGCGTCCGCCACACACCACGCCGACCCACCTTGCTGCTCACGCGACTTCGGACCCCGCCGGTCATTTCTCCGTGAGTTCTGGGTAGTTCTCCCACTTCGCCCAAATCAGCCATCCACAACACAGCAGCTCACAACTTTGCACTATCTCCAGGCCAGCAGAACACCAGCAGAACTGGGCCGCACAACAGTTCGGCCACGTCACGCAAGTCGTGACGGACAACCAGCCGAACCCTAGCGCGGCCGCCGACCCTCATCACTACGACGACTTTTACGAAGCGTTGCGTACAAAAATCAAAGGGCTTACACTTCCGGAACGCTCGAAGTCTGTCGCCCCCAAGTTGTTCGATGAAAGTCCAAGAACCCGCAAGCAAAGTTATCGTTTGGGCCACAACTCCCAAGCTAATGCACGCCAGGTGCTTGTAGAGACGTCTTGTGGGGACATTGGGAAACATTCGAGCCTCCTTCCTACGGGCTTGAGAGAAGATCGAGTTTTCGACCCGGCCGATTCAAGCAGCGAAGTCCAATATTTAGACGATACAGACTGTAAATACTCAGCCTTGACTGAGAATAACACACACGAAACCAAAAGGGAAGACAAAAGAAATAGAAGTAGTGCTGAAAACCAGGTAGCTAGCTTAAGCAAAACAACACGATAACAAGGGGGAACAAAACAAAGTCTGTCAAAAGCTAGAAACAAGATACTAGGTTTAGCTACTTATACTAGGAAATTATGGACTATCAAAACGAGCTAGCTAAAGAGAATAAAGGCCCAAAGGCAAGGCCTAAGGCCCATATAATCCACACACCCCCCTCAAGCTGAACTAGGGAGAGCTAGGCCCAGCTTGCAAGAAAGAAAGAAATGCTGCTGAGCCCCCAAGGCCTTCGTGAGAACATCAGCAAGCTGCAGGTGTGATCGAACATGTATTGTGGAGATGAAGCCCTCTTGAACAAGCTCTCGAATGTAATGGCAATCAACACGGAGATGCTTGGTTCGCTCGTGATAAACTGGGTTTGCAGCGAGTTGTTGGGCTGCTACATTGTCGCAATACAGTGGGATAGGCACGGGAACATGTACTGCGAGATCCTTCAACAAACCGTGGAGCCAAACAACCTCACTCGCAGTCTGAGACATATTCCGATATTCGCTTTCAGCCGAGGACTTTGAGACAACCTTCTGCTTCTTCGTCTTCCAGGAAACAAGAGATTTGCCAATGAATACGCAGTAACCTGTAAGAGAACGAGAGGTGAACGAGCATGCTCCCCAATCGGCATCACAAAAGGCTGTTAAAGACAAATCAGATTGCACTGGGTAGAACAAAGAGCAATTGATGGTGCCCTTCAAGTACCGAAGCAAAAACAAGGCCGCTTGCATATGTGGATGGCGAGGAAAAGCTAAGAATTGGCTCAGTTGCTGAACCGTATAGGTGATGTCGGGTCTGGATAAAGTCAGGTATAGAAGACGCCCGATCAAACGACGATATGATTCCGGTTCAGCAATGGGTTCACCTTCATCAGGCCGAAGACGCAAGTTTCTTTGCATTGGAAATGAAGTTGGCTTGCATTCAAGTAACCGTGCATCTGTCAATAAATCCAGGACGTATTTTCGCTGATTGATCTGAATGCCTGAAGAGGATCGAGCAATTTCGATGCCAAGAAAGTAACGAGCCAGCCCGAGATCCTTGATGGTGAAAACCTTGTCAAGCGAAACCTTGGTAGCTTGAATGGTACTTGGACAATTCCCTGTAATGAGCATGTCGTCGACGTATACTAGAGCAATTGTAATCAGGCCTTGCGATTGCTTAACAAACAGAGAATAGTCTTGTTTAGACTGAACGAATCCCAACTGCACTAGATGCTTGGTCAGAGCGATGTTCCATTGGCGACTAGCTTGCTTCAACCCATATAATGAGCGCCTTAGTTTGCAAACCAATCCTTGGCCAGCCTTGTCATACCCGGGGGGTGGAATCATGAACACTTCTTCCTCTAGATAACCATGGAGAAAGGCATTATTAATGTCGAGTTGGTGCAATGGCCATTCAAAAGAGGCTGCCAAAGCAATCAATACCCGAACGGTGGCGAATTTCGCCACCGGAGAAAAAGTGTGTTTATAGTCTTTATCTTTGACTTGATTGAACCCCTTCGCAACCAACCTCGCCTTGTATCTTTCGACCTCACCATTCGGCCTGAATTTGATCTTATAGACCCAACGAGAGCCTATAGCTTTCTTTCCACTAGGCAGAGGAACCATGTCCCAAGTGTGATTCAAATCAAGTGCCTTCAATTCTTCATTCATCGCTGCGACCCAACTAGGATCCTTCTTTGCTTGATCATACGAGGAGGGTTCAGCCACAGAAAAAACATTGAATAGAGATCGAACATACTCCGTTGAGTGATGATGCAGATCATCCATTGTAATAGCATGAAAGACCGTAGCAAAACAATCAATCTGATTTTCAACCTCAGTCGGGACAACATCTCTTCTAGGCAAATTCTGACACACAAAATCTTCTAGCCTGGCCGGTGCTTTGATCATTCTCTCAGACCTCCGTAGAGGTGGTATTGGTTCTGTCTGAATTTCGGGTGCATTCGGCACATTCACATCAACAAGAATCTCACTATCAGTGTTGTTCGCTGGTTGCTGGTGTGCAGGAGAATCGTGGCCCTCATGACCACTCACATCATTGTTAGACCGATTATGATTAGAGAAATTAGTGGGAGAATTACGAGCACCATCCCGTGGTATGCTATAGGACGAATCTGTCAACTCATCAAGAGAAACAAATTGATCATCAAATCCATAAGAAACGATTGGACGACTAGGAGTCGAGACTGATTGCGTGTCTGGAACTGAAACCTTGAAAGGAAACTCCTTTTCTCTAAATAAGACATGTCTAGCAATCAAGACCTGCTTGGTTGCCAAGTCGTATAATTTATACGCCTTTTGACCCGGAGGATAGCCCAGAAGATCGCATCTTCTAGTTGTTTCTTCAAATTTGCCTCTCTGTTGCTTAGGGATTAAAGCATAACATAAGCACCCTATCACTCTCAAATAAGAGAAATCTGGCTTTCGTTTGTGAAGACATTCGTACGGCGTTTTCCATCCTAAGACAGAAGATGGAATCAAGTTAATTATGTGAGTTGCGCTCAATACACAATCACCCCAGAACTTTTGAGGGAGGTTCGCTTGCAGCCTAAGTGCCCTGGCCGTCTCGATCAAATGACGATGTTTACGTTCAACTCGTCCATTTTGTTCGGGAACCCCCGGAGCCGACCTTTGATGAACGATTCCCTTGCTAGCTAACATCTCAGCTACATTCCTGTTCACAAACTCGGTTCCATTATCCGTGCGAAGACACCTGACCTTTCTTCCAAACTGAGTATCAACATACTGTATAAACTCTTTCAATAACCTGTGCACCTGTTCTTTACTATTCATCAAGAAGGTCCAAGTTGACCTTGAAAAATCTTCCACAACGGTGAGAAAGAAACGAGCCCTTGCATATGTTGGCGTTTTATACGGCCCCCACACATCAGCATGGACCAAATCAAACAGCCCTGTAGATATTGAATTACTAGTCCGAAATGGCAATTTATGAAACTTGGACAGATCACAAATCTCACATTCATAAGTGCGTAAATGTGAGCATTCAAACTCAGGCAAATGTTTCATCTTCGATAACGAAAGATGTCCAAAACGAGCATGTTGCAAATCAAGAGTAGAAGCATTATTACTGACCGTAGAAACTGCATTCATCAAATCCGAAATTAAAGGGTCCTTTTCTACTGAATTAGAAGTGTTTCCAACACCATCCTTCTTGTCTCCTCTTCCTGATCCAGCTTCAAACTTATACAGCCCTCCCACCTTCTTTCCTCGGGCTAGGACTGCCTTAGTTGAATGGTCTTGTAACTCACAACCAAGATTTCCAAATATAAAATTACGAGCCCCACCAGCGATGAGCCGTGAAACAGATATCAGATTATGCCTAAATGCGGGAAAATACAAAACATTCGTCAAGACCAACTTGTCAGATAACATGATAGTCCCATGGTGTTCGACCTTTTGAACTGAACCGTCGGGCAAACCAATTTTAATGGGATGGCTCAATTCTTTCAAATCAGCGAATAAATGTCTGTCGTAAGTAACATGATCGGTTGCTCCCGAATCAATTATCCATGTGCTATTGTTAGCACCAGTAAACAAATTATGTGATGAAGAAGCATTACCTGTGAAATGGTCTTTCCCTGTTCCAGACCTTCCTCCATCAGTATTGTTGTTGCTCTGACCTGACCCATTCAGCCTATATCCGCCCATACCTCCTCTGTTCTGCCATGGGCGATTCAATGCCAAGGCATCATCTACTGTCACTGAATCTCTGTCTCCAGTCGACATCTTGAAGGAAAGCTTCTAACTTGCACCAAAAACAACTCAAAGCTATCACCTTTCCAACGTAAAGTTGAGCCCGACCCAACTTCTCAGATCCCAAGCCTAAATGGCTCTGATACCATGTAAATACTCAGCCTTGACTGAGAATAACACACACGAAACCAAAAGGGAAGACAAAAGAAATAGAAGTAGTGCTGAAAACCAGGTAGCTAGCTTAAGCAAAACAACACGATAACAAGGGGGAACAAAACAAAGTCTGTCAAAAGCTAGAAACAAGATATTAGGTTTAGCTACTTATACTAGGAAATTATGGACTATCAAAACGAGCTAGCTAAAGAAAATAAAGGCCCAAAGGCAAGGCCTAAGGCCCATATAATCCACAGACCCTCTACAGCTGAAGAGCCATGTCAAAATGCAAATCCAGGAACAGGGAATCAATGTCCAGATTATGCAGCCAGTCCACGAAACCACTCCGAGGTTCGATGAAGATGACCGTCCACGTGCTCAAAATGATAAAGTTTCCCCTCAAATTGCTACCTTGAAGTTTAGCAATGATTCTATTTATGGTTTGATTGGACCAATGGGCACAGTAAAGAGAAAGTTGAAGGAAGAGACAGGTACACGTCCTCTACTGCCACTACATCATTTCATGTTTGATCCAGGCATTTGGCCGAATGAAGAGGTACTCTCGTCATTGGAGGAGCGGTGGTTGCGATCAATAGGATTGTTTGTCTTTGATCCTGGTGGAGGTTGTGTTCGGTGAGCAAATTATAAGGGTCTTTTCTTGATTTCCGCCTCGAGGACGAGTCGATTCTGATCGGGCGAGTAGTTGATACGTTATATTTAATAAATTTAGCTATTATTATATTTAGTAGATTTAATGGGCCGCTTGTTGGGCCTTAGGTTTGCATTAGCACTAGGGTTATTATTCAGCCGTTCTATATATTGTAATCTTTGTTATTCTGGAAGACATTCAATCAATCAATGTTTATTCATTAACTTTTAGCCCTAATTGTAGTGTTAGCGTAGTTTAGCGTTAGGGACCTGTAGCAGGTTCTTAACATACGTACTCCACCATTGAGGATTGTTAAATCTGATATGGAGGACAGATTTATGGTCACTATTGGAGATTTATTGGTTCTCCATCTACAAGCATAAATGCTTCAAAAGGATTCCTACATAGCATATATCTTGGTGCCATATTTATCTTAAGTATCAATATGTACTAATGACAAAAAACTATAGTCCATTTTATTTGACATATTGTGTCGACCATTCTAATTGTGTAGTAAATCGATTGTTAATTTGTTCATTGGGGAAGGAGGAGATTAGAAATGTGCTTGGACTTAAGACACGAAGAAACACCGGAACGAATGGTGTGCTTTTCTAGAGGTTTCTATCAAAAGATTTGGCATATTATATAATCGATTATATGTCGTTAAGGTAGTGATCGAAGAGATTTTTTTAGTGAAGGGAGGATGTTAAAAACAAATGAATCATATATGATCTTTATTCCTAAAGTGAACAATTCTATGTTAACAAATCATCTTACACCTATTGGTTTGTGCAGCAGAATGTACAAAGTGATTGCATAGATAATGATCTATGGAATCGAGAATGCAATGACAAATGTCATACACCCATTACAACGAGCTAGCCTATGTTCAAAGGAGATCAATCTATAAAACTCTTTTGATGCCTTATAAAATTGACACTTTGATGAAAAGAGGGAAGAAAGGCCATAAAAATTTTGATATGGAAAAAAAATTATGATAAAAATGAATGAAAGTTCATTAATAAGTTCTTGAGAAGAAAATCAAAGTTTTGTGAGAAGTTCTAGACATGATTCATTTTCTCAAAAGCAGATACAATCGAACTACGAGAAACGGTAAGAGAAATCGATAGATAAAATTTCATAAATGACATGTTTACCCGTAAAACATCAAAAGAATATTATAAATTTGGCTACATTTCTAACATTTTATAATGTACTTTTAATGTGGAGTGGAGATAGTATCCAAGTGCTAATAGTGTCTTATACTCCTTACACATAAGTGACATAACTAATATGCTCACAAAATTCACACTCGAGTTGGATATCGCCAGTTTTTCAAGCACATGAGTTCAACGCTATTCTTACATGGTTTATGAGAGTGATGTATGATTCATAACACCACCCCCAAAGTGAGGTGATTTGGGCCAAAGCCCAAAAACTCAAATAAGAAGCGTTTTCCTCATTGGGAAGATCAGTTTGCCAAGAAAGAACTATGCCAAACCGCATCAGGTTCTGTCTGGTTTGGTAAAATATCAAAATCAGTTTCCTTATATAAGGACATGTTTATGTATGTAACCATTTTGATTTTTCTCTTTCCATTCCAGAATATATGTTGCTTAGCTTTGGCTATTTCAGTTGATCTTATGTTCTTCCTCTGATTAAGCATTTTATATGCACAATTTCACAACACCTAATCAAACTCCAGATAAGTCAATCCAAAAATTATAAATTTGTTAAAAATGGGTCTAGTCACAAGCTCTTAGTACATCAAGTTTCAAACAGGGCTTGTTTGCAGAAGAGGAGTCTTTGGATTACAACTCGACTCCGCAATATCAACACCATTAACCACAATAGTATCCTTCTCTTTGGTCTGTCCCCATATCACTGCATAAAATCCAGCTGCAATTGCACTTGCTCCTATCAAACTGCATCATAACATACAAATTCACCAAACCGTTAAAAATCGACAATTTGATTGTGCCTCAATATCATCAATAGTTCTTGATTACTTACCTGCCAAGGTAGACCGAGTCCCCGATAAACATGTATGCCATAAATGTTGCTATAACAATGCTCAGAGGCTTGTACATGGCCACATAAACCGGTCCTTTTTCATGGAGGCACCACGTCACAACGCTGTTGCGAAAAACAGTTACCATCAATGCCTGCATATGAAAACCAGCTTTAGGATGAACCCATGGTAGATGAAATGTGGGCAGTGTATTGATTCCTCACCGCATAAACAATAACAACTATCTCAATTTTATTGTGGATTTTCCATGCCCCGGGATTTTTCTCAAGGAAAAATGATCCAATCGCCGACTGCATTGTGCCAAACATGCTGAAGAAGAACACTATGATCACTTGATCCGGGTACTCCTTAGCAGTTGCCGTCTGACAATAAGATCCATATTAGTCTTCACACTAAGCAAATAAACCTTCGCAACAGCTCAAGAATTCATCATCATAAGCTTGGTTTGTTTGGATATCTTGCAATTCTTTCAGAACTCGCGCACTATCGGGCATTAAACTGCAGAATGCAGTATCCTGATTGGATAAGAATTAAGTTCCAAGACTCAAAAACTTGTTGTTGGCTATATAATGTACAAAACATGAATCCAAGAAAGCGGCTAGTGAGATTTGTAACTCTGTAGCCTATTATTACCTGCAAAACGTTCCATGTGGATGATAACAAGCTAGTAATGACTAAAAGAAGGCCACCAAGTGCCCAGTTCGACTTCGGTGCGAGCAACAGAAGATCACGGTTCAAGTGTAACGACTCTGCAGCCTTCAATATAGCTGGACCCTTGTAAAGAGTCATCACAGAAGCCCCAGAAATAGCAACAATTGTACCCAGAGATTTCGCCTGACTGGTTAATTTTGTCAGATCAAGCTTCTCCATCCTAATCAATCACATTGACAGCACACAACCCAGATCTCAAAACCAGAACACAGGCTCAATAAGGCATATCAATTTCAACATTTCAAACACACCCAAGTGACAGAATTTGAATCTCACTAACCCCAGAGAAACAGCAAGAAGAAAAGTGAAGGCAGGAATGAGATTGCCAATGGCAGCTGCTAAAGTAGGAGAGCTGTAATTGATGCCAGCATATGCCAATATTTGCAGTAAACAGATCCTACACAAACCCTCAACCAACTCAGAATTCCTTCCACAATGCCCATATAATGATGAATAAAAAACGCTGAAATGAAATCACAACATACCCAATCAGGCCCAAGAGGAAGAACCTGCAGAGGAGAGCAAAGGTAATGGGAGGCCTCTTTCTGCTGCAAGTTTGCAATTGAAACAAGATTCAGGGGTGTGAGATTGAGGAGCAAATCAGTAGAGGGCAAATTGATAAGATGCGAAATTGAAACCTAGATTACTTGAAGAAGTGAACGGAGAAAGATGGGACAAGGAAGAGGGTGCCAAGGGCGTTGTAGTAGACAACAAAGACGAAGTTGCTCATCCCTCTTGACATGGCTGCCTTGCTCAGTGTGATGAGCCCAGCCTCCACGGTCTCAACCAATATCATAGCTACAAAGGGCAGAGATTTCTTCAGAAAGGAATCCATTTCTTGTGTTGCTCTTCCGCTTCCTAATTTAGGAACTATTTCTCTGAAATTCAGACTTGAAGGCAAGGGGGGATTGAAGAAATGGAGTCCAGAGTGGGAGGGGGGAGTTTGCCTATTTATGTGTACGAGAAAAATATGATGTTGATCAGGAAAAGAATTGTTGCCACCCATCTGATTGCTGCTAAATGATTTGTATATGATCATGTACATGACCCAAAATTGGAATAGTAGTCTAGTCACGGATTGAGATTAGGATTAGGATTAGGATTAGGATTAGGATTAGAAAATGAGAGCATGAAATCTATCCATTTTTTTGTTGTTTTATAAGGAAAGGAATTAGGGTCTTGTCCTAAAATCTCGAATCCAAAATTTTTGTAATAGTACCATTGTTGCATAACCAGTGAACTGATACACCTAGTGCTTTAACCTCATTAAATTAAAGTACTCGGCTCTCGTCTAGTTTTTTACCCCAATTATTCAACCATCAAACTTTTAATTTAACTTTTTACCTATATTATCCGACCATCGTATCCCATGTCATTTATCTCTTTTTATATCACTAAAATTACAACGGAATCTATATTTAATCTTATATTTTACCCATAGAATTTAATTTTTCATATTTATCAGCACAACTTTACACCTTTTCTTTAATAAAAATAGGAGGGAGTATTAATTGAAAAATAAACAATAAAAAAAGAGGTTGAATCATCCGCTCAGAATTGAAGTGAACTAAACTGGTAAGACTCTTCAAAGCTTTCATTATAGAAAACACCCTTACATTATTAATTAAAAGTCGTCAAAAAGAATAAACATTAAAAAAACAACGTAATACTACTTAGGATCCTACAAATTATTTAACTCAATAAAACTTGCTCCCAATCTTATAATATGGTATAGGGCACCCGTATGTACGGTTTATTGTGCTCAATTATGGTGCCCACGACCCTTGCCCCCGTGCTCCTTGTGAGTTTTCTTGCCGGGCTCGGCGCCAGCGGCAGCGGCCGAGGCTCCGGGGGTAGCGCCAGGAGGCAACAACCACTCGCCGGCGTCGATGAAATCAAGGGTAAGGTATGGCTTTACGTCCTTGTCGGTCAGTGGCTTGGTGCATGGTACCTTGATCCTCTTGCTCATGTCCGCTCCTGGGCCCGTGTTCTTGTACTCACCCAATAACGAAGTCCTGCGAAACAACAAGTACACATGTATATGTATATGGCTTGCTAGGATGAATTGAAGGTAGGGTTTGAGGAGTTATGGGCTCACTTTTCGTAGTCCGTGTCGAAGGCGTCGTACCACCCCTTGGGCTCGACAATGGCGCTCAAGAAAGAGTGAGCAAAGATGACCCTTGAGGCGGCCATGTAGGTGCGTCCTAGCAAGGCTTTTACGTCTTTCTCGCCAGTCACACGGCAATGCGCAAACACGAATCCTCCTAGCCTCGGGTCGACGTTCTTCCTTGCTTGGGCGGTGATGATGGATGTTGGCTTGTGTGGAAGGACCCGGATCTCGGAACTCTACACATGCATTGTTGTTACATTTTGCAAGGAAATGAGACGATTGTGATGATAGGATACATATGAATGAAAGTACGTATGAGACGAGACACTCACCAAATAGATGGATCTTCCATCTCCAAGGATGAAGTCTTCGCTACCTTCAATGAGGCAATCCTTGAAGAAATGCTTGCCTTGGTCGTCGAGAAGGGTGTTCTTCTTTCCGGTTATCTTGCACGTGTAGAATGATGCGTAGTTGCCTGTAACCCTAAGGGCAGCGCCAGATCCATTTCCTTTTAGCTGTGCATCGTTCTGCAAAGAATGAAGATATGTAATAGTATAATTAGGTCAAAAACCCGGCCCCTGCGTACTTAGTAGTAGTGAGCTAGCCAGCTGAATCATAGCATGCATGCATACGTATAAGCTAGTGTACAACGTACCGCGATGTTGAGGTTGACAGCCTGGAAGTAGTCGCCCTCCACGGTGAGAGTCGCGGTATCCATGGCTTCGTACCTAGGAGAGCTAGCGCCGAACACCAAGGTAGGAGGGCTCGCCTTGTCTCCGGATAAGGTGATGTAGGGCCTGTATCGGTCGATCCTTACCTTCTCGGTGTAAACCCCCGGGCCAATGTTAATGATCACACGGCTATTGTTTCCTTTGCTCTCTTTGATCTCAACTGATTCCACTGCCCTCTGGATGGACTTGAACTTGGCTTTCCCGTCTAATGCTACGTTTATGACCATCGCCTTTGCCTCCGCCGCTTTCAGGTCGGGTTCGATGTCCTTGCGCTCCCTGCATGCATGCATAAGTAAACACGTACGTACGTACGACTACGTAGCAAATCATCAAACAAAAACATGTTCATGGCATATACGGCCGGTCATTTATTATATAGATCGGCCGGAAACGTGTAGAACAGACGACATTGGACACGGCTACTTACTTAGAGGCTTTAATGATGTTTGCGAACCAAGGGTTAACCTTGGCTCCCTCGAAAGGGATTTCGTGAGCCGGATTAGAGACGACGGCCGGTAGGCCAGCTCGCATTTGCTCCTCGGAAGGTCTCTTCTCGCTCCCGTGATCCCCAGGCAAGAACTTAGGCTTCTTCTTGTCCACCCCGACCTCGGAAGGTATCTTCTCGCTCCCGTGATCCCCAGGCAAGAACTTGGGCTTCTTCTTGTCGGCCCTGACCTCGGAAGGTATCTTCTCGCTCCCGTGATCCCCAGGCAAGAACTTGGGCTTTTCTTTCTCAGCGGTTGCTCCCCATACGATTGGGAGGATAAGAAGAGCTGTGAAGAGAATGCCATGAATGGTTAGAGTCTGGTTCATTCTCTTTTCCATTATTTGTTTCTTTGTTTTGTTTTTATTAACTTTATTTTATTTTTTGTTTTGCTGGTTTTGAATGCAAACATGGAGGCTATATGTATAGGTGAGAGTGGACAAAAATAGATTGCGGAAACGAGTTAATTTGAGTGGTTTTCGGCGTTGAATGGTTCCCTATAGTTTGGTTAATTTTGCTTCAAAGCTTTCAACCAAAAAAAAATTTTGCTTCAAAGCTTCCCCAAAAAATAAGGGCCAAGGGATTGGGGAAGAAAGTACTAATTGGTGGTTAAGATCCAGAGACGACTGGGTTTTGTTCTACTGCCTATATTTGGGTTTCTTCAATTTTCCTTGTACAGACAATCTCGAGGAATTGAGAGATTAAAAAATAAAACATTGATACATAAAATTCAAAATAAAATATTTTTTATCCGAAAATAAAATATTATATATGATTTTATGTTGTATATGTAATGTATATATGCATCCTTACTAGGCTACGTTATAGCAGATCGATCCGAATCCACCCAAACCTATTAAATTGATCATATTTATTACATATATAGAATAAATAAAGTTTGTTTTAAATATTATAACAGACTTTAAATATAAATTATAAAAATAGGCTAAAACTCTAATGTTGACTCGCCTACACCTACCCAAACCCGTCTCATAACCTGCTATTAGCAAACCCGACTTCACCCGTAACCCTATTGACCCAAACCCATATATACTTAACAATCTCAACCCGAATTAGAGATTTTCGAACCCAAGTCTAATCGAACTAACATGTTTGATAACTCTACCGATGATTAATATCGTCGATTAATATGAATGTGCATCCTCCTAATCGAATTGTATGTGATTTTTCATGTGAGTGTAAAATGAGTATGTAAAATGTGACGAGAATGACTATGTATTTTCACTTAACTTGATTGTGTCTTTTCAAATAACATGACCGTGTATTATTCGGTTAATATGAATGTTCATGCTCTGTATCGCATTGTGTGTGTTCATGTGATTGTGTAATGGGTGTGTAAAATGTGATGAGAATGGCTTTGCATTTTCATTTAGCTTGATTGTGCATTTTCCAATGATATGATTGTGCACTTATGATTAATATGAATTTGTATTTTCTTAATGGCATTATGTGTGTTTTTTTCATGTGAGTGTGCAAAATGTGATAAGAATGACCATGTATTTTCGCTTAACTTGACTGTGTCTTTTCAAATAATATAACTATGCATTTTCGATTTATATGAATGTACTTGGAAGCTCTATATCACATTGTTTGTGATTTTTTTCCATATAATAAGTATGTAATTGACAAATGAATTGTGTACCTGGCCTTTTCAAATAAGATGATTTTGTAATTTCACTTGGTATGAATGTGCATATTCACTTAACACGTACGACCTTGCATGTCTATATCTAATTGTGTATGAATTTTTTTACATGTATATAGAATTTTTAATGAAACTGTACGTATATAGAATTTTTAATGTTGTCATTCACCATCATTATATATGAAAATGAATAGTCATATTGTACGAGACTACACAATTATGTTTCGAAACTTATACTCCGAAGGTTAGTGTAACTAGTGGTTGGGAGTCAATATTTCTCTCTTAGAGACACATTCTCACATGAACCACATATTTTTTTAACAAATATAATATATTTGTAAAATATAGTTTGGATTTTTTTAACAGATAATTTAGACTATATCCATATGCATATGATTTTTCTATCTAAGAAAGTGTACCTATAATAATTAAACATGATCTCTTAATTAAGTTAAGATAGGTGGTGAATTTAAAATGATCTACAAGATTTTATCTTATCTAATAAAATTTATTAGTTGAAAATCTTATATATATTATGAGAGTTTAGATTTTAGATCATATTCATAGATAATATTTTATAATATTTTATAAATTATTTTAATTAAACTTTTATTCAAATAGGTAAATTTTGTAGATATAATAATTTGCAATGTGCTTAATAAATTTATTATAGTTGGCCGCACGTGATACGGAGGTTAAACCAGTGATAGTGATACGTCGATAGTACTATACGATGATCTGTGCACATTAGATAAGTAGAGTATTTATTTTTTGACATTAAATTTGTATTATAAAATAACTATATCTACTATAATACAGTATAAAGCGGAACCCAAGTCTTTGTTAAAATTTCCGCCACATCATCGACCCTGAATAAAATAATGATTTTATTTTTTGCATTGATTTTCAAAAAATAACTTATATATTTTCTTGATATCTTATCCAATTTCCTTATGTATACTTAATATCTTACTCAATTATATATCCTTATACGAATAAGGAAATTGAAGTGATTTTCTTTTATATTCCTTACAATTTTTTCTTATTAATTAGTATACATTTTTGTCATTATTGAATCTTGAAGAATAGTGAAAAAATTTCACATGTGTCAATAGTATATTCATTAATAATATAAATTTAAATAGAACTATTTTAGAATTAAAATTGTATGAATAAAAGTACATATATAGGTCAATAGGTTCGGACTTTGGTCTATCGGATTTGGATTATATAGTTCCCGAGTTAAAAACGTATTCGTATCAAAATTCGATCCCAAATCGATTAATTCGGTTTTATATTTACATTACCCGTACATGGTACGGGGTTTGTACTAGTTTTAGTTTACTTGGAAGTTCGATCGAAATAATACACACCACTTATTGAGTACTAGTGAGCAAAGTCCGTAGTGACTAGCGAGCGTCCCACCCTTCACATTATCAACCATTAGACACACGAGATGTGGCATTATTGATGTATGACACGCTAGGAGATGGCTCCTTGACGTCACACAATCGCGAACGGAACCGATGGATCTAGACCTTGCACCAAGTGTAAGTCAAGCGAACTCTCGAACTAGATCACCAATAACGATTTCGCACAAGCAAATGAACACACGAATTGAATCAAACAGGCAGTCTTGCATAAACCAATTCAACGTATCACAAGGTTTGGGGTGGCGCAGGAAGAGAACTCTGTTCTCTTCTCAAAATACGCTGAAAAACAAATAAGGGAAAACTAGAGTATTTATTCTATCCTAGAAAAAGAAATCCTAAATTATTATCATAAGATATAAATAATATCTCATAATAATAATCACAAATCTAGAAATCCAAAAATATGGAAATAGTTCGAAAACAATAAAAGGAAACAGCTTGGGACGCAAGCTAACAAGGAAACAGCTTCGGACGCGTCGGATGACCCTCAGGTTCGACCCTGGGAGGGGTCGATCTCGACCCCCTGGGGGGTCGATCCTGAGAGGATCACGCAAGCCCTCAGGCTCGACCCTGGGAGGGTCGATCTCGACCCCTTGGGGGGTCGATCTCGACCCCTTGGGGGGTCGATCCTGAGGCTTCTCTTGGTTTCCGACGGCTTTGTTCTTCTTGTTCTTCTTGAACTTGAATGCTCGGGACCTCTTGTAAGGTCTAGGCCTTCTTCTTGTTCTCGTCTTCCTCCATGAATCCTTCTTGAACTTGAATGCTCGCGACTTGTGGAATGGTCTTGGCCTTGCTTGTCGGTTCATGATCTTCTCCACCATTCTTGTATCAATTATAAAGATCATAAAAAAAACTAGACCCTGCAAAAACTGACCCGAACCCGAAATCCGAACCGAACCCGAAATTGGACATGAACAACGAAAAATGAACTATCTGAACATGACCCAGACCCGATCTGAACCCAATTCGATCTGAAACTGACCCGAGCCGAAGTGACCCGAATAAAATATAAACCGAACTGACTTGAACCAAACTGCACCCGAACCGAGCTGACCCGAACTAAACATGACCCGAAATAACCCGATCCGAAATGATCTGATCCAAAATGATCCGAACTAATTCTAACCCGAAATGACCCGATCTGAAATGACCCGAAATCATCCAAACTAAATCTTAAGCGTAACTATACTATTAAAAATATAATGAAAAATTAAAAAGTAATGATATAAAATAGTAGAATGGTGGTGCACACAAACATTAATGTATAGCAAAAGACCGAACAAGTACGTACATCTACACTTTTAATAACAAGCAAATTGTGTCTCAAACGTTTCACTTATCAAAACAAGTTCTAATGATTAAACAAACAATAATCATTTCATTGTACTTTGCATGTCTTCGAAATTATCCGATTCGAAGCAATCCGAAAAGGACCCGAACCGAAGTAGACCTAAAACCGAACAACATCCGATCCGAAACGACCCGAATCCGAAATATTATGATCAGAAACAACCCGAATCCGAACTAGATCCGAACCCGAGCCACATCCGTACCCGCACCAAATCCGAAATAACTGTTTGACCCGAACGAACCCGACCCTGTGGAAGTAGGAATGTGCTTCCCACATTGGAAATCAAATGTGAAACCACCCACCATATAAGTACATGGGTTACTCTCCCCCTATTGCCAATTATGTCAAATCTCGGTGGGCCATACATGACGTCGGGGGTTCACACGTCGGTTCGTGCGCATATGCGCGGTAAGTCCGACACATAAGCACATGAGGTTCCACCCTAAAACCAATTGGCAATAGGGGGAGTAACCAATGTACTTATATGGTGAGTGGTTTCACATTTGATTTCCAATGTGGGAAGTACATTCCTACTTCCACAGACCCGATTCAAATTGACCCGAACAACCTGAATTGCCTTCAGTCTATTAATCGTCAAAAACCTAATTTGTATAGGCAAACCGATAATTCAAATTGTCAAGAAAAAGAGAGAAAGGTAGAGAGGGACAGATGGAATATTCATCAGCCAGCAGGAAGCCAACTTAAACTAATAATTCTCTTGAAGGGTTTCATTAGAGAGAACACCCTCCCTTACATTATTTGATGCAGTAAAACAAAAAGCACTACATTTGCATGTACTCAATAAAATAGTCCTTTTCGAACAAAAATAAAATAAAATAAAATAAAATATTGTCCTTGCCTCAAAAAATATACGTATATTGTCCCGTGGCCCGGTCTTATAGTAGACCGCATGCGTACGGTTATTGGTACGTACGTGAGAATTAAGGGAAAACACAAACTCGTACATTTGCCTAGTTATCAATTGGAATATCCTCTTCTTGTTCGGGCGCCTCCTCGACCACGCGACGCTCTTGCTCCTCCTCCGCCCGGCGCGCGGGATAGTGGTGGTAGTGGTGGTGGTGGACGTGTTTGTGGTGGTGGTGTTTGTGGTAGTGGTGTTTGTGGCGGTGGCTCACTTTATGGGGACGCCGGTTGCGGTGACGATAATGCTTGTCTTCCACCAGGAACACTTGGGGCTCGCCTTCCTCCCCCGACGCGTCTTTGCGAGCTTGCTTCTCGTCGCTGACTGCAGATTCTGTACTGCCCCCCGCGTCATCGTTGTCGGGTACTGCGCCCCATACGATTGGGAGGAGAAGAAGAGTTGTGAAGAGAATGGTGTAAAACCCTATAGCTTGCTTCATTTTTTTCTTGGTTTCTCTTTTTGGGATATATATATATTCTTTGTTTTTGTTTTGTCGTTTTGGATGCAGGCATGAAGGCTGTATATATATAGGTGAAATTGGTCAAAATAAAAAGAATTGGGGAAACAATAATTTGAGTGTTTTTTGGAGTTGAATGTTTCATATAGTTTGGTCAGTTTTGCTTCCTTATTTTCCGAAGAAACAAGGGCCAAGTGATTAATCGGGGAAGAAATTGGTATGCATGCTTACTGTTATAATCAAACGAATTCGATCTACATAGTATTCCATAATTTCCATGCTTTTCTTAATATATAACAGCAAGGTGTGGGTGGGTAAATTAATCACAATAAATATTTTTTTTAATTTCCGTCGTAAAAGTATTTTTATTAATTATTTCTTTTATTTTTAAATTATTTTCTTATATTAAAGATGCAGTTAATTAGCAATTATGATAGAGGGTTCTATCTTATTTAATAAGATAATTATCGTTGGATTGAGTAGCAAAATATCGTTTGCTTAATTAAGAATATAACTTTCGTCTCCCAACCCTCTCTCTTCCATTATAACTTGAAGAAGTAACTTGCAACTTGCATCTTGTAGCTTTTTCTCGCAATTATCATTCCTTTACCCTCGACACTAGACTAAAACAATTGCTCTTCTTACTTAGGCATCAGAGGTGGATCAGGGGGGTCTCCACCCCCTTTGTCCATTGTTTTGAAGGATTCTAGGTCATTGAAGGAGGAGAGCGAAGATGAAGGAAGGAGCAATCAATTATTACTGCTTTAAAGACGAATTTTTGTGCTCGTTAAACCCAATTCATACGTGGTACAAATATGTGAATCTAGTATTTTGTAATATGTTATCATGAATATACGATCTCAATGTAAATCGTATTATATTCTTTTTTTTCCTTCTTGGATGCATCAGGTAGGTTCTTGATGGTCAATCCAGTGCCCTCGTCTTAAATCCTAATCTCGTATCTTGCAATACGTTGATAGAGTGGATTTTGCTCGCAAACTTAAGTTGGAGTATGGAGAGGCCCACAAAGGTCGATGTCATGCTCGTATGCCCATCCCTCCCGTTGAGTCCTTAATTGTGTGGGATCGACCTCGACAAGTTTGGGTCAAGGAAAATACAGATGGATTGGTGAAGGAGTATGCCTTAGCGGCTGCGAGAGGAGTTATCCGAGATGATGAAGGTAGATGGCAAGTTGGATTTGTCCATAAAATTGGAATATGCATTGTTTCAATGGTTGAACGGTGGGGGGTTGCTCAAGGGTTACAAGTTGTTTAAAGTAGGGGTTATTGGATTATGGAGTCTGATTTAGGAAAGAGATAGAGAAAAGGAAATTACTTGGAGTATAACTAAAGGAGTTTCTAGGGTTTCTATCTTTTGTCTGATAGGATATTTTTTTTGGGAGAAAAAATATATCTTTAAGGATCTAGGTTCTATATATATTCAACTTGATTATTATAATTGGTGTGCTTTACCATTGAGATAAAACCCTACAAAGAGAGATTGAGATGTTAGGCTTAGGAAGATCTTGATTAAGGTAGATCTGAAGATCAGTTTCCTTGTAACCCTTGAGTTCTCAAAATCTAGTGGAGAATATCTGGCTTGGTAGTGCCTCCAAATGTAGTCTTTGCGACGAACTGGGTCAACAATTGTTTGTGTTCTTTGTCATGGTTTTGCTTACTATCCATCAATTTGCAGGAACGGTCCAGAAATTTTCCCCAACAACGTAGTATCAGAGCCAGGTTCCTGCAATTGGAGATGGATGTCAGTAAGTTCTCCATTGAGAAGTTAAAAGATGTGAACTTCGGGTTATGGAGAGGAGAAGACATGGAGGACAACGAGCGGAGGGCGTTGGACAAGAAGACGATGAGCGCATCGTTGTCTGGAGACGTCGTGCCCCATACGATCATAGCAGAGACGGAGGATGAGTCAGGAGATACAGTCACAGAGTATGTGATGTGGAGATCCAGGTGTCTTTAGATCGGGTGGGAGCAAAAAGAAACAAGCTTGTAGGGAGAAGACAACCATACGACAGGTGTCAGGTGTGGTGCGAGAAACCCTTAGTGACAAGCGAGAGTTGAAGCCGGGCAAGGCTTCTGATGGCTTGACGTGAAGTTGAGGCGTGGCACTACTACTACCAAAGAGGAGGATCATCGCGAGGATGATGATGGCGCTCTGAAGCATTCTTCAGGTGAGAGTTCGTTGAGCGTAAAGAAGATGTGAGTTACAATTGTAATCACTCTCCGGGTGGGAGATTGTTTGGTTATGGAGCCTGATTTAGGAAAGAGATAGAGAAAAGGAAATTACTTGGAGTACAAGTAAAGGAGTTTCTGGGGTTTCTATCTTTTGTCTGATAGGATATCTTTTTTTGGAGGAAAAATATATCTTTAAAGATCTAGGTTCTATATATACTCAACTTGATTGTTGTAATTGGTGTGCTTTACCATTGAGAAAAAATCCTACAAAGAGAGATTGAAAGGTTAGGCTTAGGAAAATCTTGATTAAAGGTAGATATGAAGATCAGTTTCCTTGTAACCCTTGAGTTCTCAAAATCTAGTGGAGAATCCTTGGCTTGATAGTGCCCTCAGACGTAGTCCTTGCGACGAATTGGGTCAACAATTGCTTGTGTTCTTTGTCTTGGTTTCGCTTACTATCCATCGATTTGCAGGAACGATCCAGAAATTTCCCCCAACAAGTAGTATTAGAGCCAGGTTCCTGCAATTGGAGATGGATGTCAATAAGTTCTCCATTGAGAAGTTAAAAGATGTGAACTTCAGGTTCTGGAGAGGAGAAGACATGGAGGACAACAAGCGGAGGACGTTGGACAAGAAAACGATGAGCGCATCATTGTCTGGAGACGTCGTGCCCCATACGATCATAGTAGAGACGGAGGATGAGTCAGGAGATACAGTCACAGAGTATGTGATGTGGAGATTTGACGATTATCCAGGTGTCTTTAGATCGGGTGGGAGCAGAAAGAAACAAGCTTGTAGGGAGAAGACAACCATACGACAGGTGTCGGGTGTGGTGCGAGAAACCCTTGGTGACAAGCGAGAGTTGAAGCCGGGCAAGGCTTCTGATGGCTTGACGTGAAGTTGAGGCATGGCACTTTAACTACCAAACGGGAGGATGATGATGGCGCTCTGAAGCATTCTTCATGTGGGAGTTTGTTGAGCGTAAAGAAGATGTCAATTACAATTGGAATCAGTCTCCAGGTGGGAGATTGTTGGGTTATGGAGCCCGATTTAGGAAAGAGATACAAAAAGGAAATTACTTGGATTACAAGTAAAGGAGTTCCTAGGGTTTCTATCTTTTGTCTGATAGGATATCTGTTTTGGGAGGAAAAATATATCCTTAAGGATCTAGGTTCTATATATACTCAACT
Organism: Polygonum maritimum; assembly: GCA_963924305.1. NCBI lineage: Eukaryota > Viridiplantae > Streptophyta > Magnoliopsida > Caryophyllales > Polygonaceae > Polygonum > Polygonum maritimum. Next base: position 26,393,432 of record OZ002736.1, read on the forward strand.
TGGTTATTGTAATTGGTGTGCTTTACCATTGAGATAAAATCCTACAAAGAGAGATTGAGATGTTAGGCTTAGGAAGATCTTGATTAAGGTAGATCTGAAGATCAGTTTCCTTGCAACCCTTGAGCTCTCAAAATCTAGTGGAGAATATCTGGCTTGGTAGTGCCTCCAAATGTAGTCTTTGCGACGAACTGGGTCAACAATTGCTTGTGTTCTTTGTCTTGGTTTTGCTTACTATCGATTTGCGAGAACGATCCGAAAATTTTCCCCAACAGGGGCTATAAGAGGGTTAGCTCTCACAAGTCATGACAAACACTATTGAGCCCCGTCAGAGCTGCGACCATGCCCTTGCACCTATCGGGCTCCATTATTTCATCGTTGGGCCTCACATACATATGGCCATTTGGAGGTTGGACCCTTGGCCAAGACATCGCTCAAGCCTGTCGTCCAAGAGTTCTCTCTCTCACGCGCCCAACTACCCATGTCTTCACTCTCTTATGCGTGTAAGTGCCAAGCCGCTACTGTGTGCACGGTCTTGTCAGCACCCCATTCCGTGTCCAGGCCATGGACATGCCAGATCACTTTCCTGCGCCCATGCACCCTACTCCATCCTTGCGCACCAAGGCTCCCGATAGCCCATGCGCGTCCCCATCGTGTCCGCCCCCACCTGCCTTGGCATCCAAGTGTCCATGCCCATTCTTGCACTCTAAGGCGCTTGATAGCTCGGTAGTGACCCATCCGTATGCCTTGGCCCGAGCCCATTGTCTTGTCTTGCAAGATACTTATCTTAACTATTAGATAGTGGTTTCTAGTATTATTTTTTATCTTTTTCATTCGATCTTTAGGCTTGATGTTAGCTTGATTCGAGTGACTTGTTTAGTTTGAATTATTTTCTATCTTTTGCATAAGATAAATTTCTCATCCCTAGCTATTTTCGTTTCTACTTAAACAAAGTCATGTAAACAATTGAAGGTTACGCACAATTAGAATACAATTGATATTTAACTTAGGCGAGTACCAAATTGTGCCCTTTGCTTCCAATGAGCCCAAGCTCGCACCTTGTGATCCTAACGGGGATTTACAACCTTAGACTCATCATGTTGAGTCTCTTGCCTTGATCATCACAGTGACCGAGCACCTTCAAACCTCAAATTACGATTATCATAACGTTGGTACGTAATTGCTTATCAATCACTTCCGCCAACTCCGAGAGTCTTCATAGTCAATCTTTAAACGATCCTTCCGCACTCTTTAGCCTAGTCGAGGACGAGAGCGCATCAGCTTGGAGGTGAATTCAAAACTTGTGAACCTTCTCCTGAGGCAACCTATGGAGAGTAGTCGATCACGCTTTGGCTAGCTTGGTGCATCATTGTCAAGGCTTTATTCGTAGAAGCTAAGGTGTCTAGTTTCGATATGTGTTTCGTGAGGTTAATAGTGTAGCGAATTTTCTTGCTTCATACTGTATGGGACTACACAGTCATGTTATGCTTATACTTAATTGTGTATGACTTTTTTCACATATAATATGGTGTACGATTAGTGAAAATATACTCATATAGAATCATGTTGTATGGGACTACACAATCATGATTTATGGGACTACACATTCATGTCAAGTGGGACTACACAGTCATATTATGCTTATATTTAATTGTATATAACTTTTTTCACATGTAATATGGTATACGTGTAGTAAAAATAGATACACAGTCATGTTGTATGGGACTACACAGTCATGGTGTAATGAACTACACAATCATTTTATGCTTATACTTAATTGTGTATTACTTTTTCGACTAAAAAGAAAATTGTGCGTGACTTTTTCGACTAAAAAAAAAATTGTGCATGACTTTAATAGAGGTTCGATTCAAATATTAAACACCACTTACCGAGTAATAGTGAGCAAATTAAAGTCCGTAGTGAGCAGTGGCGGACACAAGTGGGGTCCGGTGACCCCACTTCGACCCCAAGGAACGATGCTACCTAATGAGGATTTCGGGAGGTTGGAAATTGAGACCACACTCTCTAGATGTCGGAAATCTTGAGATCGGCATATATGTTTATGGGCTTGAGGTGGAAGGACTTGGGGTTAAAATCTATCATAAAAAACACATCGTTTTGAATAGTTTTTTCAATGGATTCCATCCGGAATTTTAGTTGATCGACACCGTTTTATATACAGAAAAAATTGAAGTAAAAAATTTCACTTTACTGTTATACGCATCTACTCATTAGTCATTACCCAAAATATCTCTTCCAATTCTTCCAAAAATCAAAACTAATATTAGTAATTATAATTTTCCCAAAAAACAGTAACATTTTTTCAGTATGTAATGATTTCTTTTGTTATATTTTTATCGCTTTCCTTTTACTCCGTATTGTTTGTCAGTTTTTGTGGCCCCACTTTAGCATTTTTCTGCGTCCGTGACCCGGGCAGTGAGCATATACTATCCATCACGTTATCAGCCATTATACACACAAGACGTGGCATCATAAACATCAAACAACAACTAATTTGTATAGGTAAACTGGTAATTCAAACTGGAAAAACAAAGAGAAAGAGAGAGAGATAGATGGAATCGTCAGCAAGGAAGCCAACTTAAACTACTAATACTCTTCAAAGCTTTCATTAGATTAAAACACCCTCCCTTACATTAATAGATGCAATTATTAAAGAAAGCACTACATAAATTGTAATACGAAATTACTGTACTCAATAGAATTTGGTCCCGCGGCCCGGTCTTATAGTAGCTAGTAGACCACATATGCGTTAGGTCGTTATTGGTACGTGAGAATTAATTAAGGGAAAACACAAACTCGTACATTTGCCTAGTTATCCGTCGCAATATCCTCTTCTGGCTGGTCGGGCGCCTCCTCGACCACACGACGCTCTTGCTCTTGCTCTTGGTCCTCCTCCGCCCGGCGCGCGGGATAGTTGTGGACGTGTTTGTGGTGGTGGTGGACGTGTTTGTGGTGGTGGTGTTTGTGGTAGTGGTGTTTGTGGCGGTGGCTCACTTTATGGGGACGCCGGTTGCGGTGACGATAAGGCCTGTCTTCCACCAGGAACACTTGGGGCTCGCCTTCCTCCCCTGACCCGTCTTCAGGAGCTTTCTTCTCGTCGCTGACTGCGGAGTCTGTACTGCCCCCCGCGTCGTCGTTGTCGGGTACCGCGCCCCATACGATTGGGAGGATAAGAAGAGTTGTGAAGAGAAGGGTGTAAAACCCTATAGTTTGCTTCATTTTTTTTCTTGGTTTCTATTTTTGGGATATATGTTCTTTGCTTTTGTTTTGTGGTTTTGGATGCCAACATGAAGGCTTATATATAGGTGAAATTGGACAAAACAAAGTGAATAGATTGCGGGTAATTTGTGGGAACGAGTTGATTTTGAGTTGTTTTCGGGTTTGAATGGTTCATATAGTTTGGTTAGTTTTGCTCCGTAGTTAATTTGCCCAAAAAAATAAGGGCCATGTGATTAATCGGGGTTGAAAATTGTATGCATGCTTTCTTTCTTTTTTGGTTTTGACCGAGCATGCTCACTCTGATTTAATCTACATGAAATTGTACGTCCAAGGAAAAAATAAAGACACGTCTTACTTTATTAATATATGAAACCTATGGTTTTGCTAGGTTTGAGCCAGTTCATGAGTGACATCCGTATAGGTTATGGGTATGTTGGACAATCCCTAATTATATTCTAAACAGTTTCTTATCTTTGATTTTATCCTTAATTCTCATGATTTTGTGTAAAATCGTACCTCTTTTTTTTGGTTGAATGTAAAATCGTACCTCTTGTCCTCTTGTAGATTTCATGTAATTAATTAGGAATTTTTAACATAAAAGTTTATGCACGATATGATTATGCACTTGATCGAAGATGTTCTTCATTTTACATATCATATGGATCGGAATATCCATGAACGAATAAATAAAGGCCATGCTTCTATGACACTTATTTTTATTTTTATTTTTTTTGTTCGAAATGACACTTATTTTTATTAAATGGCTACAATTGCAAAGAAGGGATGTCTAGAAACATCTACTTATCTTTGACCAAAAAAAAAAAAGGCCTACTTATCTGGTAGGAATCGACACATTCCCCATAATTAAATTAAAGGTCGAGTTGTTTGTTTTCCGTACTTGTGTATATTAGTGACCCTTAAATAATTTTTGATGATAAATTTTGAGATCATTGTAGTGACATTCATGATTTTTTTTTTGTCGAAAGTAATATTCATGATTTTAAAATAGTGGTGTTAGAATTGATACGATGAGAACTCAAAGGTTATGAAGCATTATAAACAGGGTGACCATTGCAGTAATGTTTACCCATTTATAATGTAACTTATGTATTACTAAATTTAAATCTATTCGCACCTCCGGTTTATGCATGCTTATTGGTCTAATTTACATGAGATTAATTGGTACGTACGTGCTCTCTATCACTAACCGGCAAACCCAAACCTTCAAATTCAAAACAAGGATAAATAAACGCACAAGTTCTAGTAATTGTAATTTTGCATTTGAAAACAAATGATTGATCATTAATTATTTATTGAGAGGAAAGAAACAATGAGCATGATTTGATAAGAATCATACATCCAAATAAGCCAAATTAAAGCTACAAGCTATATTGACAATGTTTCTTTCCCTTTTTATGATTGTAACTTAAAAGTGTAGCGTATCACTCTCATGTCACACCTAATTATCTTCCGAATGAAGTAAACTTGTGCTTTGTCGTTGGAATAAATATCTAACCACCTACTTATTTTGCCATCAATTTGAATTATTTTTAGGACAAATCACTTAAAATAATCTCAAGTACGATCTTTTACCAAAAATAATCTCAAGTTTGGAAATCAATGCAACAATACAAACTATCACGAAATTAACCAAAAACAATCCAGAAGCCTTTTTCGACGAGTTTTCCAGTGGAATTAATAATGTGGGAGTTGAAAATATGTCATAACAACTTAAAATTTTACACTTGGTTGAAATATTTTCTATTGTCATATTATCGATTCCACCGGAAAACTTGTCCGAAAAGGCTTTCAGATCAATAGTTCGTATTGGTAATGATGATTTTCAAACTTCGGATTATTTTTTGTTGAAAGTTGATACTTGAGATTATTTTGAATTATTTTTCTTTCTTTTTGTTAACAATATAGCAATTAGCTACCGTTATAAGTTTATAATCCGCATCCAAACTTGTAGATATGAAGTAATTTTCTAATAAAACCCTTATAATTTTGACTTCTTTTGTAACTTGTTTTCTTGATCTATTTGATAAGTTTTCAGAATAACTTTAAATATTGCTTATAACTAGAGTTGTTAAATTGGTCGGTTTGGCCGAGTTTAGGTTGAGCATGAGTTCAACTCAATCGGGTTACGAGTCAAGTTGGGTCAAGTAATGACGGGTTATCGAAAGGTTTGGATCGATCTAGTACGTCAAAAATATGAAGTTTTTAATGATTATCTTAATGATAAAGTGATAAGATAAACTTCATTTATTCTACCTATATAATAAATCGGGTCAACACAACAGGTTCAAGTCGCGTTCGAGTTAATTAATCGAGCTGGATTTTTTCTTTGACCCACTGATTTTCAAACTGGATCGAGTTCGAGTTAATTCAGTTAAATCAGGTCAACTCAATAATACAATATAAAACCTTAATTTTATTTTATAAGGATTTTTCTATTGTGTGCTCAAAAACACACTATAGCACACTTTGAACGTACTAAATATAGAAAAGTAAGTAACGAGCTCAATTAAAAAAAGGGGAAATTGCATTTAACCACCCCTTATTTTACACTTGTTACATTTAACCACCCCTTATATTTGTTTTTGCATTTAACCACCCCTTATTTACAAATTGTTGTATTTAACCACCCTTTATATTTTTTTCTGCACTTAACCACCCCTTATATACAAATAATTGCACTTAACCACCCATTGTTTATATAAAATATATTATTCCCTCTATTACAGGTTCGGGTTGGTTCACTTCGAGTTCGTACGAGTTTGGATTGACCTAACTATTTAAAGAGTTATTTTTTTAATTATTATAATAAAAAAATATTATTTATATATCCATCTTAATAATAAGGTATTTAGATTATTCAATTATGAATGATATACTATTTTTACAAAACGGTGTTTTGAGTAGACCCATCAGATCTTGGGTTTCAAGTTTTATCCAATAAATTAAATGACCAAGTCGAGTCTCTCTTTGACCCATTGATTTCAGATCGGGTCTCAACACAAAAAACTATACAACGTTAGAGGAGTGTTAGGATTCGAAACTATTTTTTTAGTTGGGAGATACAATTCGAGAACCAACTACAAAACAATAGAGTTTTAGGATCCGAAACTAATTTTTTTAGTTGGGAGATACTATATGAGCTTAATAAATTTTTTATTTTTCTAAAATAAAAATTAAAACTAAGGGCAGGCAAAATTTTCATTTATTTTTGATAGAATACCATTTTTTGTCAAATGGGTGGTTAAATGCAACTATTTACAAATAAGGGGTGGTTAAGTGTAGAAAAAAACTAAGGGGTGGTTAAATGCAAATTTCCCTTATAAAAAATTGTTGTCAAATTCAGTCCCCTCTTTCCTGTCTCGGTAATAAAAACGCTACTCTTTGAACCAAGCCCGAGTGTAATTGGAGGATCTATATTTTTATAGTTTAAGCAATAATTAGTCTTTGGACATTAGCTAAGCAGTAATTAGTGGTTAATGAGCAGTGAGAGAGAAAGAGCAAAAGTCCGTAGACGACACGCGACGCGACCGAGCGTATGTAAGAGCAATCCATCACCTTCTCGCCACTGTTTCTAACTTTCAAATCCCCCTTTCTCCTCTCCACTTTGCCTCTCCTCTGTTCAAACTACTACTCAATTCAATTCCCCTGCTAAATAGGAACTCACTCACCTCCATCACAAATTGATGGTGTTTCGCTCAATTGAATCCAGAAATGGCCGCTAAAGACGGGGTATCGTACTCTTACTTATACCCACCACCTCCCCCACAACCCCTCCTCCCTCCGCCGTCGCCGTCGCCGGCGGGGTCCAAGATCAGCCCGGCCGTGCTCTTCATAATCGTGATACTAGCCGTCCTCTTCTTCATCTCCGGCCTCCTCCACCTCCTGGTCAGATTCCTCACCAACTCCAACTCCAACTCAGCCTCCTCCAATGGCAACCCGGAGCTCTCGACCTCGGAGGCTCTGCAGAGGCAGCTCCAACAGCTCTTCCACCTGCACGACTCGGGGCTAGACCAGGCCTTCATCGACGCCCTCCCGGTCTTCCTCTTCTCCGAGCTCGTCGGCCCCAACGACCCCTTCGACTGCGCCGTCTGCCTCTCCGAGTTCGCCCACGACGACAAGCTCAGGCTCCTCCCCACCTGTAGCCACGCCTTCCACCTCTCCTGCATCGACACGTGGCTCCTCTCCAACTCCTCCTGCCCTCTTTGCCGGGCCACGCTCTTCGCCCCCGGCTTCCCCGTCCAGAACCCCGTCTTCGACTTCGATGACGACTGTTCAGACGACGGGGTTGGGGAATTAGGGTTAGGGTTAGGGTTAGGGTTTTCCAATCGAAAGAGGGCTGAAATTGGGGACGCCAATAAAAAGGGGGTTTTGCCCGTTCGCCTTGGCAAGTTTCGGAAATTGGACGCTGGGGGTACTACTACTACTACTAGTACCGATTTGGATGAGGCTAGTAATAGCAATTTGGATGCCAGGAGGTGCTTTTCCATGGGGTCTTATCAGTATGTTCTAGGGAGGGCTAATCTGAGAGTGGCATTGTGTCCTGATCAGATGAGGAAGAGCCAGAGGCTAGTGACTGATCAGGAAGAGAATGTTGATGGGGATTTGGAAGGGAAGAAGATTAGCAATATGTCTAGAGGTGATAGCTACTCTGTTTCCAAGATCTGGCTTTGGCAGAAGAAAGGCGACTTGTCGACCTCGTCTCGGGGGGATCCTAGGATTGATCTTGCTAAGACGACCAATCCTGAGTTTTCCTGGATCGGCAGGGATTCGAATGTATAAGAGGTATTTTGGGGTTTTGGGTTTTAGGGGATATTGGTGATTGATTGGTCCATTGATCTTGATTGAATTTGATGCCATGTTAGATTATAAATGTGGAAGCAATGCTCTGATGATATGGGGGAATTTGATGTTTCATTTTGCCCCTATTATATGAAAATAGAGTGAAGTTATGTGATAGCAGATTGTATACCTTTGTATGCTTTGAGTATGTGGGACAATATGAGTAAACTAGTAGTATCCAAAACTATTGCTGCCCTTTGCATACACTTCTAGTTTCACACCATGACTTTTGGGTTGTGTTTTTTTGAGTTGAGATTATTTTGCCTGTGTCATGAAACTGTGTTAGGAATCTTGTTAGGATGTGACTTTGCAGGGTAATTGATCTGTTGCTGGACGTGGCATAAATTCTCTTGCTTTTTGGGGTGACTTTTTTGAGGTTCCTCTCCCACTGGGTTCTCTATTCTTTTGAATGATGACAAGCTCTTTTAACAAGTATGAAATGAAATGCACTAAAGTTTGTCATGTGCCACAGTCTGCCAGGTTTTGTTTGGTGGTGGGTTCCTTTGAAATGAAACAAAAACCAAGTAAACACCCCCTGTTTGGTCAAACAATCATAATTGTTGTTTGAATTTATTTGATCTTGTATTTCTAAATGACTTGAGAAATTGTCCATTGGAAAATTAACACAAGAAGTAAATCTTACTCATCCATTGTGCTATATAGTATGTGCAATTGGCGTGTGATTTGGAGGAAGTGCAAGTTCATGTAAATAAAAGTTCTACACTCCTTTTACCAAGCAAACACAAATTGGGTTTGCTTGCAAAAGTTTTAACCTTTCTTGCTCTGTGTTATCAAGGAAGACTTGAACAAGCCAAAAATAGAGACCACTAGCAGCCCCACCATAAGACTGCACAGCACAACCCAGATGGGTCTTTGGATTTATCAGAGGGAAAGTTGGAAGATGTAATTTACATACAACCAGATCTATGGGTTTTGTTGTTTGTATGGTCCCCTTATGTATAAATAAGACCAAATGAGTGACTGAGTGAGGGAGCACAGATAAACTGAACCCAACGTGACCAATCAAATTTCAGTACTGTTTATATGATGTTGTTTGAAACTGAAATGTACGAACAGTTTATTTTGGTTACTCAAGACGGATCAGAAAGGGGAAAAGGACGTTTGCAAGATTCCTGAAAGCTTTGCTTTTCGTTCTATATATCTGGGGATGCATGTGGGAACTGGTTCGCATGGTGTCATGGAATAGTACACTGGTAAATAATTACAAAAGGGTGCTGCCATTTATACTTTTTTGAAAAACTGTCCTACAACTACAACAGAGGCATTTTGGCCATGTAAACACCCTTTCATAAATAGCTAACTGAAAAAAAAAACTTATTTTTTGTTAGTTAAGGGCATACTTCTAAGTTCTAACAGTATGGTTTTTGGCGCTCAAAAAAAAAATACACTACTGTATATGGTTTTTATGGGTTGATTAGGGCTCACAAATTTAGGTAAATTATAAACATCAAATGAACTAAAGAAGAACGCAGCCCAATACTCACGGCCCAATAACTCGATGCATATAAACGTTCAACATTAAGAAAGTGTTCAAAATGATGTATATAAACGTTCAACATTAAGAAAATGTTCAAAATGATGTGCTTTGCCGTTACGATTCATACCCGGCCTAGCATCAATTTCATATACTGTTTTTTGTTGTGAAATAAAAGGGGGAAATGCACTCGAAAGAGTACGTACCTACTTGGTTCCCTTTACACTGGGTATATGCATTGTAAAGTATGACAAAAACAGAGAAGAGCTGAAGAGCTGAGCTGGAAAAATGAGGCTCATTTTGTATTTTGATTAGAGTATTAGACTAATTAAAAAGCAAAGTAATCAAATCTCTTTGAACATACTCTTATTTGTTCTTTTGAAAGAAGGTACGTTCCATTAATTTAAAGCTATTTCATCATGGTACTGGCTGTGCATCATTAGTTGAATGATTATTACTTAGCGCACACTTTATTATTTGAAGTATTGAGTTTTGTTTTGACTAGTGATGTTATAGTTACTTCGACCAAAAAAAAAAGTGATGTTGCAGTTACAACGTCATAAACATTGCTCGAAAAATCAGTGCTGACCAGTTTTGTTGCTAGGCAGAGGAAAAGGCGACGGATTCTCATCCACAATGACATGTAATCCCTCTTAAATCTCGCACCCGTCAAGGTGGAGGAGGCGATGGATCTGAGAAGGTGGTAGTGAATGTGCCATCGGCGCAAATTCATCTCATTCATCCGCCATCGACAGCGAAGAAACAAAATCCTAGAAGACATTTCCACCAAACTTGTTTCTAATGCTCTTTAGAACACAATTCATAAGATGGTCAAGTCTGACAAGTGCGACAGCTCCTTTGACTATTAAATGGCGCATATACTCTCATTTGCATGAGTTTGCATCCATAACTTCGTTCAAAAAGGGAGTAAAATTTTCTTATATACTAACATTACAAGATTTGTTGTATCCATCCACTCTGTATGAGTAACAAGCTAAATATCTACCTGTCAACACAAGGAACAAAAAACAGAACTCGATCCCCACAGAAAAAGTCAACGCTCTTCGATACGTTACCCTCTAAATTAACGTGCGCTCCACCACCGTGACTCGCGCACGTTAGCCATCTCCACCCCCAAAACTCCGGTCAGCCTCCGATCAAGCAAACGACGGCCCGTCCCTGCCCAAATCCATTGACGACTTGGCCGACAACGGAATCACGGCATATCGCGACGAGAAGTCGGGCCGGAAACCGCCGTCCTCGTCGGACTGCCCGCTCTGCCCGTCGTCGAAGTTGCGGGCGTAGCTAATGGGATCGTAGCCGAACTTGCCCTGCCCGGGGGCAGCTGCCCTGTTCCGCCCGAACCTCCTGATGAAGGTCTTCCACCTGGGACCCGCCACGAGCTCCGACCACTCCCTCATCTTCTTCCACGACCTCACCGCCCAGCCTCCTTCGGCGCCGCCGCCTCCCACCCTCTGCCAGCAGTGGAATCCGGCGGGATGGATGAAGCTGCAGCAGCTCCGGTTGGGGGAGAAGTCGTGGTCCGTCATCATGTCCACGTCGCCGCCCACGTCTTCTTGGTTTTCCGATCGCGACATGTACATGGCTGGTTTCGTTGGATTTAGGGGCTGTGTGGGGTTTTTTGATTTTGGGGATCGAGAGGTATAAATGAGTAGTGAAATGGATCCATGTTCTTGTTTCTGTTTAGGAAATCTGAGTAGTGGGTGGGCCACTGGGGGAGTGGCTGTTTGACAGCCTGAACAAATTTGATTCCCCTTACGTGGCGGAACTTGATTGGCTTCCTATTTATTTAGTTTTTTTATTTTCGGCATCGCTGGTGTCTACCTGGTAATCGACCGTTTGTCGGCAACCTTGTTATTTCCACATTTGAACGGTTCTTCGGGTTAGCATTAATAGTATGACAAAGCAGAGACCGATTTTGCAGTTACAAGAAATGATCGTCTTGAAATCTGCATTTGATTGATTTGAATTTGTTTTACAAAGGAGCTCAGGCAAAGCATGTGATGATTTGCGATTGCCAAATCAGTAAAATGAGATTCCGTGACCATGAAATCACGAGTTTAAACCACTTGCTTAGCTATTCATCATATCAATTGGCTTCTTTATCCGAAACTTGTCAAGAAGATCCTCCAAGGCCCAAGCCAAGAAGATCCATCCCAATTCCCATCTTTGCGTTCAAGTGTTGCTCCACTATCATCGGCCACATGAGCATTGGCACCCCTCCGCACGCGCTCTCCATCACCGAATTCCACCCCATGATGGCTCACATGACTCGTGAACTGCTTGGTGCTGAAGAACCACTCTTTAGTCAACCCAATCTCTTACCACAAAACCTCTAACAATGTTTCCATCGTTAATGTTGACTACCCTTTGTGTAAGCCTGTCAATGATTCCCTCTTGTTCATTACAAGTAAGCCTCACAACCCACAAGAAATTGACCCCTGATCTCTCTAACACCGATTGCAATCTCCTCCAATTCTCTACTTTCATCCAAATGCTACATACAACACCCTACTTCTCTACTTCTTGAGTTTGGTCCATCCACTTCATCCAAACGGACTTTTCATGGGCTTATTTTATATCTGAACCGGCCTAGCAAAGGGGCCCAATACTCCAAGCGCTCGGCCCACAATCAGCATTCCGTAGAAGCTGTTAAACGACATTACATATGACGTGGGCATAACAGTTTGCATTTGGCAAGCGTTGTTAATTTTCTTTGAGAAGCTATGGCAAATCTTAGCACTTGGCAGAAAACCCATGTGGATTTTGCCGACTTCAACATTCACCATATAAAAAGCGATTATATGGATTTTCTACATTGATGCTACCCTAGTTATGATGATACGTCCAAGAATCGCCATTCCAATAATAGGGTATGATTTTGTTTGAGTTCATGCCCAATACACTTCTTTGACATAAAATATATATCAATTTTTTATCCACAATGAAACGATCAAGTCTCAAGTGACATAAACACAATCAGAGCTTCATACACTGATACACGTAACGTTGTGGATTCAAAACCTCATAAATTTGTTCCCTCATAAACATTTTTCCTTCTACAACACATTGATCTATCACCCACCGATACACATCAAAGAATTCCATTTCCTATAGCTTAACCAAACACCACCACTGGACCTGAACAAAAGCGAAATCTGGTCGGGTTCTAGTGGAGCTTGACTCGAAACTTAGGCTCATGGACGTGGGCAGTTAGGAAGTTCAGCTCGGGCCTTTATAAATTTACATATTTTCCCTGTCTACCAGCTGGTATTTACCTTTAGGAGGAACGAGTTAGGCCACGGGTTGAGCTTGTTTTGCCAAGGTCTACGGACACCACCACTGTTGGATTCTTGATTTCGTTTGAAGGTGTTGGACTCTCTACAACAGCTGTTCCCACCGAAGATCTTCAATCTACTGGTGCCTGGCGTTGTTCCCCTTGTAACAGCAACTCTGTCGAACCAGGGAACAGTGCTCTGTTGTTGTTGTAGAACGCCTCTTCGTGGAAGTTGTTGAAGACGAACTTTCTTCAGTAGATCAATCATATGTACCTGTACCGATATAGGTTTGAATCGTGTAGTCACTTTCCAAAATCAAATATTTCGCCCCTTTCGAGCCTTAGGGAATCCACGAAATTTGAAGTGAGATAAGACAAACCCTCCAATCCATATAAGGCTCTTGTAATGGATCGAACCTTAGAGTACATGTAAAATGGACTTAGACTCTTCATTGAAGTTCAATCATGGAGAAATCGTTCTCCCAATGACCAAAAGAACCAACCCAACACTATCGTCCCAACAACCCTTATATAGAGGCAAGGGAGCAGTTACAGGGAACGGTTAATGGCAGTTACTAGCCGTTACTGGTAGTTACTTATGGTTATCGGTGGTTACCAACAGCCACACGTGGATGACATAATATTATCCACATCACCATTAATTAACAACATATTAAGGAAGTTACAAAGTGGTTTCACGTCAGTTACATGACGGTTACACCATCTGACTCATATAGGAAACAGTCACTGTTCCATTAGATAGAACAATCCGTCAGACACATTTTTGTTCCTTCTAAGACAATAAAGTCATTGTTACCTCCCAGGTAATACTTAAATCACCAACACTTGTTAATCATTGTTACCCCTAGGATAACAGTAGGTGATAACACTTAAATCACCAACAACCACTACCAGTATAATCCTCACACACTTTCAACAATAATCCTAATCACAACTTTATACATGTACAAGTTATGTATTCATGCCCTAACAAATATGCTCTCATGATGAACAACTTTCCTTCTACTACATCTTGAAATGGTTAGAAGAAAGAGTTCAACTTCCTATAAGGCTATAACGTAACCAAACCTCACCCACTTCCAACATTCCTAATGGCATTCTCTAGCTCAACCTCTCTTACTTCAACAGCAACATCCTCCACATCACCGCCGCCTCGAACACACCCGACTTTCCATGGATAAGTAACCGAAGACCGACAAATTGGACAAACGGGCGTGCTACTAAGCCAATAGTCCACACACTTGGCATGGAAGTTATGGCTACAAGAAGGCAAAAGCCTACATTTCTCACCAACCTTGAAACTCTCCAAACAAACCGCGCATTCCATCAATGACACCGATCTTTCGTTTGTGAAATCAAAGCAAGGAAGCTTCTGAATGTCGCCTCTAGGCATACCGGCTACTCTCTTCGCAATCAGCTCTGTCGGTACTCTGAATCTCAAAACTGCATCGTTCGGATATCCGGTTGTGAAGGCTCTTCCCACTACACAGATATGGATCAAGATTAAGCCTCCTATGCCAGCTACTAGTAGCACCACGGAGAGGATTATTGCCATGAACATGGAGGTTTGTGAGCATATGATGATCAAGTTTTGTGATTTAATGTGAAGGTTGCTCGATTTAGAAGGGAGAGCTGGGATTATCTTTGAAGTCCTTGAGGAGAAAGTGACATTATAACAACTGGAATGGGGAGCTAGAAATGAATTGGATAATAATGATAGAATTGACATGTTTAATGTGCATTAATATATTTGATTTGGGAGTGGTGTGACCAGGAATATTGATTAAGAAAGATTAATTAGCCTTGGCAGGTTGGTTAATCTGTCAGATGCTAGAGTGGGTAGGAAATAGGAAGGGAAGCACCTAACTTTAGACGGTAAGGGGAATTCTTGGGCAGAATAGCGTCTTCTCGTCACTCTGTTTTTGTTGGTCCGACTCGTTCGATGTCGTTGAAGTATGGTAGATGATCATCCTCAATTGTTCATAGCTTAATAACTGATGTGAACCCATTGCAATGGTTAATAGCATGAGTTGACGTAAAAGACGTTGGGAGCATATATCATCTATGTGATCGATTTGGAGATTGTGTAATTTAATACTATTAAGAGCTTGGGGTATTTTGTTGGTAATATCATGTCTTGTTGTGTGCACCCACCCACCCACTACCGTGATATTTATGATATACTGTAATAGCAAAACAAAACAGTGAGGCTTAATCATTTTAGTTGCAACTTCCTATTGTAGACAAAATGTAAATACTACACCTACGCTTTAGGCTGGCTTTTCCAACTGCTCCGAGTTTGAGGGGCTTAAACAATCTAATGAGCTCGTGATTGATTCATCATTATCCGAAAAGCAAGTTTTGTATAGGCAGCCTCTAACTTCAACCAATTTTATTTGCAACTTGTAGCCATAATTTAGGAATTATTGTATAGCACTACCATCCAAACCCTCTAATCATCATACGAACAAACTCAAAAGGTATAAAATCAACCTTAATATGCATTTTTAATTTATAACAAACACCACTTGTACTAATCTATCTGAAATCTAAATCCTTAACCAGCCACTACTACTATTCTGAAACCAAAATATCAGTAGACAAATAGGCGCTAGAATTAAGGAGCTTCAGCATTGCTGTGTGTATGTTGGCACTACATTTCAGAAGTCTGATTTGGTCAGTTGTCCAAAATGCGTGTAGCTTAACATGGACAAACCAAATTGAGAGATTTTACAACCTTCAGTGAACAACAATATTGGCACGAGGGTGTCTAATCAAGACACGTTCCAAAGAACTAACTCAGCTAGCATGAAACAATCAAACCTCAGAGCAAGCACATTTTGGACATGAAGTAAAAGAGAAGCAAAGAATGAGCAAAACTAGTAAGCCGTAAGTGCAACAGCGCAAAAACAATTATAGCTATTGCCTTCATCAGCAATATTCAAAAGCGAAATTAAAAAAAATCAAATCCCTGCCCGTAAACAATATGATAACTGCAATATTCTCACTCTTTTAATCACTGCCACATGCACAAAGCACGACCGAAAACCACTTCACAGTATTTACAAGGCAAAATACCATCAACTTAGAGCAGAATAGGCCAATATAGCAAAGTAATATATGTGGAACTCACTGAATTTCGTGCGCAATTCATAGGGGCCTTTTGTTAGGAAGATCCTATGACAGGAGCATCCCGAGTAGCATTGGTTGCACGAAGTACGGCTTGTGCGTTTAGTGGAGAAAGCTTTGATTGGCAAAAGCTCTCCCAAGAGATGATCTCAGATTGCTCCTGGTCTGAGCTTGGTAGAGCACTGGATTTTTCATAAACAAGCTGGAGTTCTGAGAGAAGAGACCTTGCTGATTCTCTTGACTCTGGCAGTTGGTCTTTCAGCTGTGTTGCAGCTACTTCAATCAGTTTGTCCATGCCATATGCATTTATACCTTCAACTCCCTGTAAATTCACACATATGAGGGTGAAATATTCAATAATCTCGCCCTGTAGCAAGAATCTCCTGTAGGAAGTAAATGTTCCAATTACGGCCGAAACTCCTTTTACAATTAATAGCCGTAGTGATGGCTAGTTAGAAGAATAACTAGTACTCTAAGAAACTTTTAGCTAAGGATATGAGTTAATAATTATCTTCGCTTTATTCAAAGTGACTACTACAGACAAAGACAGATACAGCACCAAGTTCTTCAAATATTTTATGCTCTTTGCAATGGGTATGCTTTCGGTAAGTTAAATTTTATATCACCATATCTCTATAATAGAACCTTGGGCAACGCCATAGCAAATATAACTGCAGTGACTACCTAATTAGTGAAATAAATAGTATTTTTTATAACTTTCAGTAAGTGATAGAAGTTATAAATTATCTTAGCTTGATCTAAGTGACTATTACTGACTATCACCGAAAATTGGTGTTATGCTCTCCTCGCACCAGGCATGGTTTTGTAAGGTAAATTTTGGATACGATCTATCATAGTACTTCAAGCAACACCGCAACAAATATGATGGATATACTTTAAAAGCTACAAGATGAGCAAGAAGACACCAAGTCACCAACACTTGATGATAAACCGAGATTCTCAAGGGTATCTAAAATATAAAAAGAGAAAAGTTGAGTGGAATCAGAAATGTTCACAAACCATACCAGTCGTGGCACACTTTTAGAGAAGCACATGGATGCCTTGGCACGAATTCGGGGATTCCTGTGTTTAAGACTTGGCTGCAACTTTGGTAACAACAATGCAGGGGAAACACAGGTAGTCATTGCTATCAAAGCCTTTACAGCAGCTTCACATACAAATCGCTTGTCCTGAGAGGCCTTGAGGAGAAGTTGAGCAAGCTGAATGAAAGACAAGACAATATTTAAATATACACACGAACAAAAATCATGAAAGCAACACTGAGAGCTCAGTTTTCGACATATGGGTACCAGAGGTTCCAAATAGTCCACCATATTATCACCATATGCAGTGAAAATATCTGATGACGTCATGATAGCAGTTTTGCAAAGTGCACTTCTAGGATTTTTCAGGGACTTCACTACTAGGGGTGTTACACTCTCCCTGCATCAACCAAGAGAAAAGCTGAGTATGTAAGGAAAGAATAACGAAGCATGAAATATAACATAGCAATGCTATTTGTCAGTGTCATCTCAATTATTTCATCAAGGAACAGCTAACACTTACAGCATCTCAAGCAAGATTTCCTTGTGAAAGACTGAAAAACGCCTTACATTGTTGAGGGCTTCACAGGCTGTGATCCAGTCTTTTGAATCTAACGCACTTAACAGATTCTACATTAAAACATACAAGTCCTCATTCAACACAAATCCATAGGGTGAATGATAACATATATTACAAAAGGATGTTATGGATAACATGACATATTAAGTCCAGCAGAAGCTCTTTGCATGAATACTCTAGCGCTATACCTGGTGAGCCAACTCCAGATCTTCAACATCCTTTAAGTTCTCAGATTCAATGTATTCTACCTCCAAAATCACAGCCTCTACTCCATCCTGACCAACAAGGTTCGTATCAACAGTAGGATTAACACTATTCTTCTGTTCTTCAATCTTGCCGTTCCCGTTTTCACTGCCAGTTCTAGCGATGCAAACCTTAGGGGAGTTATCGTCCTTCATTGGAGAGGCGGGTACAATTTTGAGATCTCTGAGAGCCTTTTAAGATTTGAATTTCAGACTTCAGCCTACTGCAACTCTATTATAGTATCAGAAAGTCAGAATAAAGACTTAGAAGGTGAAAAGCATTCAAAGTAATACATGAAGAATCCAGACCTTCAAAACATAAAATAGAAGAATTTAGCCAAGCAAGTCTTCTTTACAGAGTTACAAACATTTGGTTCATTCAAGGTTCTTTATCCAAAAACAAAGCAGTTAGCTAGTAAGCAAGCAAATCTTACTCACATGCAAAACATAATACCACTGTGCAGCTGATACAAACACTACGTGAAAATCTTATGATTGAGGTTGATTCTATTACTCTGTATGCTTAAGTAATGATAAGCCAATGTTCAAAAAGAATATGTGCCGGTCTGGTTCTGTCTATCTAATTCTACCGCCATTGGAGAGATAGATGTAGGTCAATCTCACATTAATTAGATTGACAAGGATAAACTATAAACTTCTGAGAAAGCTCAGAGCTGTTTCTTCAAGAGTACACACCGTCATCCCAGCCCATCCGTAGTAATAAGTAATAGCAGCAGAAATAAGCATTGCGTGATACTAAGTACAGATTACAGAATGATTGTTAGAGGCCCAAGCAATAATTAACTTTCAGCAAATAAAAAGTACATTAATTAAATCAATGATGTTAGAGGTTAAATCATGAAATTATGCTTGATTTCTCCGGAGTTTCATCAAGTAACCACTCATCCTTGCAAGCAATAAAAAGGGAGCAGTAAAAAAAGATTATTGTGCAGTAAGGTAATGCTGCTCATAAATCATAATCATAAAATACAGTATAAAAATAACTAAGGATTTCCCTCATGATTTGTACAAGCATAATGTCAACATCCCACAATTACTGGTGGCAAGAGAGCTATGCTAGACTTCCTAGTTTACACATATCAAGAAATTGCATCACAGTGATTATTAGCACATGGTCCAGTTGGAAATGTTCATCAAAAAGACTACCATTGCCCGTACAGAATATGGATTTGGACGGAAAGTGATTGTCGCAACTAGCAAGATTCACACATACAGAAGAAATTTGCTTCTTAAATCGTTCATCACTAGCAGTCCGAGAAAGAAAACAAATCTTGCTTGCAGATAAGTGAAACAGGAGACTTGGAGAGAGTAGAAAGGTAATTCTAAATGAGGCAATGACAAAGGGATCTACTAGCCAATAGTGCATTTCCGACAATAGATGCGTGTTGCCAGTACATATAGAGGAGGCTCCTAAATGCAAGGCGAGAGGAAGCATTCAAATTCATGATTACTGCTTTCACCGACACAAAAAACAAGTAATAACCACTAATTGATACTAGCAATTTCGCCTATCGTTGAAATCAAACCGGAGAAATCCTTTCTGAATCCAAACTCACACCCTCTGATGAACCGCTCAACAGTCAGCATAACAAACAAAGCACAATAAGCATCTTTTAAAGAGCAAGGTCAAATCAAAACAGCAAGATCGCTCACGGAAAACTCGAATCGGATCTTGGCAGTGGACGAAATCCAATCAATTTCCAAGAAATTGACAGCAATTTCAGAAGAAAGAAAGAAAAGAGTACCAGAACGGATGCGAGTGATCTGATTTGAAACAACGGAAATGCGATCAGGCAGGAAACGGAGAAGAGCGTATCGCTTGTTCGTCTGCTCTGAGTATTTCTCTCTCTGGTCTCTCCCGTGTTCGCTGTGTATGTGGGAGGAGACTACGTTTGGACTGTCGAGGAGGGTGAGAGAGAAGAAGAATCGGGAGCAGTAAATACGACGGGCCTTTTTGGGTTTGCGAAGCATGTGAAAGCTGATAGCGGTATTTAATTTCCAAGATTTCGGATCCCGAGATTGCCCTTCATCGGTCCCTCTTTATTTCGTAAACTGCCACTGATTGGGCTTGGTCAAAAATCTTGAGTATAATATGTTACGAATAAATTGGTTATAGTTACATTTTTACACTCTCGTACCCTACACTTTACATTGGAAATACTGTCACTATGTGAAAGTAGACCAATACAACACTCGCTCAAAAAAAAAAAATACAACACGATGAATTTGGAACAATAACTTCCTTTCTTGTTTTGGCCTATATTGACGAACACAAGGAATGTGACAAGTGGTGGTTGGTTCGTTATCATCGGTCAAATAAGCCAATAATTAGGAAGACATTTTTATGAAAATGCACAACCCTGCCGTTGTAATTAAGAAGGTTATATAACTTATATGCACATATATTCTAATTTTCATAAATACTGCAAAATATATATATGCTTAGGGCATCACAGAAGGCAATTTAAGTGCATAACATTTTTGAGCTTAGCTTAGCTAGCAGCCTTATTATACAAACAAGTGCATCTCCTTGAACAACAATAGCGTTGATACCGATTAATAACTGGACGAAGGCCAAACCCATGACCACCCGACTCCCTGGCTCGGGCTCTCGTGAGGAGCCACAAACACATCGGGAAGGTAGCAGCTCTGGCCGTCATAGCTGACGTCATCCTCCTCGGAGTACACGGCGTCGATGGGACCCACGCACGGAGGGTTCACGTGGCTGCAGGGGAAGTGAGAGTGAGACTGGTCTCCGCTCTCTACAAGGTGTGGGTTCATTTCCTCGTTCACAACAACGCTCCCTCTTGTGCTGCCCGAGCTTGTAAGGAGCTCCTCAGCCTTCGCGCTCAGTTGTTGGGCCGGATTCGCCGTTATTGGATCCTCCCTATTTGGGCCTGGACCATTTTCGTATGGCCCGTTTGTCTCCGTCAATGAAAGTACCTACATACATGTCCAAAATTACATTCACTAATTAAAAAAAAATGCAAAAGGTTTGTATATTTGTATACTTCATGGAAACATGGTTCCATGTATGTGGATCTTGGTGGCTAAGATCGAATCTTTTCCCCCCAGGGGGACCCACTATTGAAAGCTTCCAATCAGCCGACACTAGATGCTGAGCTGGTATGCGTACGTGTCCGCGTGTGGTATGGTCAACCTAATCTAAAATACTACTCAGGCCACCTAATATTTTGGACTTGGTATCCCGTTACTATTAACGCTTACGTACATGCACTATAGTATTATTTGATAGAAACAAAAGCTTAGTGTAGTTAATTAGCCCATTTAATTGATGAAAAGCATAGATTAGCGTCCGTACCTGAGCTCTGAGTCTATCATTCTCCTCTGAAATAGACTCACAATTACCAACAAGGGCGTCATAAGAGGACTTGAGGAGATCATAGTCCCTCTCAAGCTGCTTGGTCTTCCACCTGGCACGGCGGTTCTGGAACCAAACCGCCACCTGTCTCGGCTGCAGCCCTAGCTTCTTGGCCAGCTGCGTCTTCCTCTCTGGCTCCAGCTTGTTCTCCGTCTCAAAACTCTTCTCCAACATAATCACCTGCAATACAACAACAATTTATGTTTATTACATACTCCCTCCGTTTCATAAAAGGTGTCATTTTAGCTCTAAAATTTTGTTTCAAAATACATGTCTTTTTACATTTTTGGCATTTACTTTACAGATTTACCCTTATAATCATTAGCAGTTTATTAGTAGTGGTTTTCAATAAAGTAAAAAAGTGAGGTAATAATTAGGGGTATAATAGTACATTTAATAGCTTCCTTAATATATGTGTAAATTGCTAATCTTCTTAGCTAGGTAGCTAACTAGTATAAAACAATAAGGACATCGACTCCTTATATACTTATTTACATGTTGATCAATAATAGGAAGGATTGAAATTTGAAAACTAAGAGAACTTGATGCTGATAAGGTTCGGATAATCGGACCGGATTCCATCATGACATCAATATATGCACGAAGCTCGATCGTGTATGTATGCAAAAAGGCATATATGCTACCAGTAAATTGATAGCATGACTTCTACGCGCATCAAATGATCTAATTTAGATTTAATATGTACGATCTAATTGTAGTTAACGAATATTACCAATTGTGCTTCTTTCTAATTAAATCAACAGTAATTATAGGTAGAGCTATATATAGCTATGTGTATATATAGCCAAACTTACAAAGATCCTCAATTTTTAGGGTTATATAGCTAAGACTTGATAATGATGAGTAAGGCTAAGATTATAAAGGTCGTACTTGCTCTGGAGTGAGGCGACGCTTCTTCTCCGGCAACTGCTCGTCGTAGTAGTCCTCATCATACAATTCCTCGGACGACGACGAGAAAAATAAGGGGCGTCCCTTAGGCAAATCCTCCATACTCATCATCAAAGTTTGACCTATACATATACACAATTCATCAATTCCAGTAGACCAAGATATATAATCAAATGTAATTAGAACGTGACATATATGTATATACCTCGAAAGCCGGGGTTTCCGGACCCAAGAAAAAACATGTTTGCGTGAGAAGACTTAGCAGAGGGATCGAAGTAAAGACGACCAGAATCCATGGCGGGTAGTTATATAACCAGCCAAACTAATCTCAGAAAGAAAAGCACTGTTTCTGTACTTTAGTTACTACCAAATAGCGATGGAAGGAGTGATTAAGAGAGATCGAAGAAGAGGAGATCGAGGAGATGATATTGTAAGGATTAAAAGAGCATGAGCTTATGGCGGAAGAAGCTGGTGCTCCAAAGTAGCCTTGCAGGGGTCTCCAACGGGCATATGCAAAATCCCATCATTACCAAGTTCTTCGTTCCCAGCTCACCTTAGTTATGACTCTATATTTTCACACAAGAATAGACAAAAAAAAACGTTAATTAGCTGGTGTAATTAAGTTTATATAAGAACGAATAAAATTAAATAATTAGTCTGCAGTTTAGGGAGATGAATCGGACCTCCGGTCGCCGGTGATTTGGATTACGGTCACTGGGGTTTGGAGATTGAAGAAGGGTTTTTGGTTGTTTGTTGGTCTTACTGCTTAAGGCTGTGTTAAGGTGTTTTGTGCAGCTAAAGTTGACAGGGGAGAGTGCATAGTGTTATATAGTGGGGGTTGGGAGGAGAATGACGATCATGCCCTTGTGAGACTGGACGGTTCACCAACCAGGGGTATCATCGTAAATTGGTTGCTCCAATCAATTGATCAATCTATTATGTGTTTCTTTTGCTTGTGAGAGTGGACGAGAGTGGGGGCCTGGGGGTGAGTTTTGGGCCTGTGGTGAGAAGATTAGTGGGTGAAGGAGGGAGATCTGGGCCGTTGGATTGGTTGGACACGGAAAGGGAATCGTAGGGCGGTGGTGGTGATGACACTAGCGATGCACATTTTACCCGGGGATCGGGTACCCGCGGGGACCCGACCCTAACGGGGAGGGGATTCCCCGGTATATCGGGTATCGGGGTCGGGGACGGGGACGGATTTTAAATACCCGTTTGGGTTCGGGTCGGGGACGAGGAGAGCATTACCCGCCCCGAAATATCCCCGGTATATATTATTATATAACTTTTTATTATTAATTCAAAAAGTATGAATATTTAGTATTATTTATAAATGTGTCTACCAACTACGATCTACAAATACATTACAAATTTACATTAATTGTTATATATTCATAAAAAAAATTATTACATATCTCGTAAAATTATATAAACGGGGCCCCGTTAAATATACTAAACCCGACGGGTATTCCCCGCCCCGATCCCCACCGGGGATTTAACGGGTATGGGGCGGGGACGGGTATGAAAATAGTAAACGGGTACGGGGATGGGGAATGTATTCCCCGACCCGCCCCGACCCCATGTGCATCCCTAGATGACACACACCACTTGACCAAGTATTCTGTATCTTTCTTTGATGTAGTATTTTATGCTTCTTTTATGTATGATAAGTAGACCTGTCAAAAGCTGACCCGAATTTATACCTGAGATTTATGGGTTTCAACCCAAAATCCAGTTTGAACCCGAATCCGGTAAATCCGAAAATTTTTGGGTTAGGGTCGGGTCAAACCCGTTGGATCAAGAAATCTATAAGGGGGAAAACTTATTTTAGAATACACTCTAATATAATGAAATAACAGAATGACGGGTAATTGTGCACCAAAGGTTTTAATTATATTACAATATATTAAAAAAATGATATATTTACTACTAAAATATTTAAAAATAATATTTTGTTATTATATTTTATTATTTAAATAATATTTTAATTAAATTTTGGTCAAACAATTGATACTCTTGACCCGTTGGGTTTATCCGACCCGACCCGAAAACCTGAATCGACCCGACCCAGTTTGACCCGTAACCCGATTGACCCGAACCCACCCGACCCGACCCGATTGACAGGTCTAATGATAAGTAAACCTCTTAATGGTTTGACCGGGTCAGGGTCGAGTCATCTTGGGTTCGATCCAATAATCAGTCATGGATCTATTGGGTCGGGTCGTTTTGGGTTTTGGGTCAGGTCGAGTCAACCCAACGGATCTAGAGTATCTAAAATTATAATATTATACAAATATTATACAAATAATAAAATATTATAGTAATATGTATTTTTTATATTTTAATAATTTAATTTAATTTTCAAAAGAATTTTATATATTCTAAAATATAATATGATTTTCAATATATGCTAAAATACAATAAATCATGTCAAACCCAACGGGTTTAGGTTTCAACCCAACGGTTTCGGGCTTAATCGGGTCACGTTGAAACTGGGTCTCAAGCTTAAATTTCGGGTCTGGTTAGTTTTTGATAGGTCTAATTATAAGAATGGGTTTAGTGTTTGTTTGGTTAAATTGATGAAGTATAATTCATAGTAATTAAATTTATGTGAATTAATTGCGTACAATTTCTACTTCATACGAATTAATAAAATTTGTTTGGTTAAAAATATACTTTCTATGAATTATGTGGGATAAAGATCTTACTCAGAATTAAACTCCTATGAAAGGTAGGAATTGAAAATTTTATGGGATTATCAATATAAAATCTTCAGCCAAAGACATATATTTTGCGAATTTCCTTAAATTTTCTAATTTTATTTAGCAACCAAAACAAGCTTAGCACTTTAAGAATTGATTTATGCTATATATCATTTTTTCAAATGTTAATTATAAGTGAGCTAATGTGATTTTATTGACTAAAGATATTTGTTCATTGCTTAAAAAATACGATGAGTTATAAGATTGAGAAAAAAATTTAATTTTAACTAATACTCCCTCCGTGTCAAAATACATGACAATTTGGACATTGCACATATATTAAGAAAAAAAGGTTATTCCTATATTAACCCTCTCAAACGTAGAGTTAATCATTTGTTTAGAGAGAATATGAAAAAGTGTAATGATTATGATAAAGATAATTATTAGGGGTATAAATGGAAAGAGATGAAAAAAAATGTAAAATTGATAAGTATTATGAAACAAGAAAAAGTGTTCAAATGGTCATGTATTTTGAAAGGGAGTGAGTATGTGGCTGCCGAATTGATTTGAGTTTATGTATGGCTGTTGAATTGGTTTGATTTCGTTGCTTTTTTTACTTCAACTGCAGACTTGTGGGTTCCTTATGCTTTCATACTAACAAAGGTAATGAAAGGAAACTAATGCAATGGTTCAAACAAAAGTAATGGCATATAGCTAATGTAATGATCAAACCAATGGTAACGGGTATGTAACGGATGTAATAGGTAATGGATTGTTCTCTAATGTAATGATCAGTTCCAGAATCATTTGTCTGTTACCCTAGGCGAACATAGTGTTACATTAGACCTAATGCAATACCCCCCTAAGGTAACAGACCAAAAGTTAAAAAAAACCATTACACTATGTCTAATGTAATGAATTTGGGGCTTATAGTAATACTTTATAGCCATTACATCAGACCCTATAATTGGTAGTGATATATAAGAGTGGAATAGGACTCGCATCATTAAAATATATTATCATATGAAACTTTTTTCCTGCATGTGTTAATGTTACCCCGGAAAAACCAACCCTAGATAGTAAAGATGCATTTCCATATATTTGATTGTGATCGATTAATGAAACATGTCAAAACGTTATATGTTTCTAAGTTTTGCTACCTTACCTTTACAGTTTCTGGGGAATTTAACGATATAAGTTATACAATGTTAACATATGTTAAAATTGGATAAGATTTGGAAACACACCTGTCCAAGTCCTCTGTTGGCATAATGAAAAAAAGTTTGATGTGAGAACTCGAACTATATAGAATAAGAATGATATTCTTACTTTATCCACACTAATCAATAGTACCATGACCAATGTGTATGTATACATATTGGTGAACAATTTTGTCAACTTTAGGGAACACATAAATATTAAGCTCTTTAGTGTATACAACTACAAGTCTACAAGCCAATAGAAATTTTGATATATTATTAAATTAGCTAGATTTGTTTCTTTAAATTATCACTTATATCATCTCCGTCCGGTTGAATATATATATATTTTTGTGAGTCATTTGAAAATGTAGCTCTAGGCAGCAACCTAGCTAGTTGATTAGTTCCTTGCACGAAATTAATGCTAAGACTTTAGTGTAACCCATTTTAAAAGGGACATTATATATTCTAACATATATTTAATTCGATTGTACGTAAGTAGGGCTATGTAATGGACATCTGTGCTTCCAAATGACGTCGTATAGCAAGTATACAGTAATTTCATTTCAATCATGTTTTAATGGGTGGGTATAACTTGGTCCACAAGTCGCTATACACAAAAAAGTACACATATTTTGCCACGTTAATTAATCATATATTTACGATTTGTGTCAATTGCAACCATAAATCACTTATGATATGAAACTACGACATTAAATGTTACTCCGTATAATATAAGAGAAAATGGAAAAAAAATCCTTAATAAAAAATAGCAGTCCATTGTATATCATTGTCACAGTTGGCTTAAACCAGATTTTCATATATTTTTAACCCTGAGTTTTATATACTGCGTATCAAACCTTACACCTACAGGGTGTATGTATATGATATTACAATAAAATCCAATAAATAACATACATATATATTATTCTACTGCAGTAAATAAACAATTTTATTGCACTTTATTATGAGAATTTTGGAAAAGTCACATTATGCCAACTAGTACAAATCCCGTACCATGTACGGGTAATGTAAATATAAACTAAAATTGACCGATTCAAGATCGAATTTTGACACGAAACTTTTAACTCGAGAATTTGTAATCCAAACCCGATAGACTTTAGCTCGGACCTATTAACTTATATATGTACTTTTATTAAAACAATATAGCTTTAAAATAATTATATTCAATGTTTCATATTTATATTATTATTCAATATACTATTAACATATATTAAAGTTTTTTTTCACTATTCTTTAAGATTTAATAATGACAAAATTATACTAATTAATAAGGGAATTTTGTTAAGATATAAAAAAGCTTGAAGTTTATTTATTTATTTATTTAAGGATATAATGTTAAAATAATCAAATTAGGAAAAATCTTAAGATATAAAAAATTGGGTAACTTATCGGTAGATATAAGGAAACTGGATAAGTAGTTATATGAATTATTTTTAGAAAATGTAATGTAAAAAATAAAATCATTATTTAATTCAAGCTTGATGATATGATACAAATTTTAACAAAGACATGAGCTCTGCTTTATACTAAGTAGATATCCCACTACGACCTCACATCTCGATCATGCATGTACAGATTAAATGGGCCAGAAGACCCAGAACATTAGTATTAATAAATTGTTGGACTTTTGGCATTTTCTAATGCTTGCAAACATTATTAATTCATACACAGCACTAAGCAGTAAGCACTTTCATTCTATTTTTTCTTTCTTTTCTGTTTTGTGTGTTTAGCTCCAAGTTCGATCGCGATCATTCTAACCTTTTATTCTTTAGTGCATGTCTATGAACAACGGCTTTTATTTTCTTAATAACTAATAACCATGAATTAAGCATCTAGCTCTTTTATTTTATTTTCTTGGTCAAGGTCCATAAAGCAGGTCTTAGAATGAAGTATCTATTTTATTTCGTAAGATGCTGATCAAAGGAATGTTTTCCAAAGGTTAGCTAGATAAGTTTAATTGCATGTAAAATTGTGTCAATTTAGTGAAGGAGACATATGCCATATATAATGTAACCGGTTAGTGATCAACTTTGATCATATGTTGGAGTATGGACGTCCCTTCAATTTTACACATCATATTCATCTTTGCATCTTATAAAAGAAAAATATACGAACAATTAGGGAGTAAGAGTATATATTATTAATATGCACACGGTTGAAACACGATCGAATAGAATGAAATCAAAGGATATGAATCGATACATCTCTATCTTCTCCATCTGATTTATTTTTCATCCAAAAAACGTTGAGATCGAGTAAGAATGATTCGAAAACAAAAAAATATACCCATTAAGTTTGAGGGTATTTTTGACGAAAACATCAATCCCGCATCTAAAGTAAGGAGATAAATGCGCATGTGAATTACTTTTCCTATCGCTAATTAGTTCAGGAATCCTATCGGGATTATATGCCGGGTCTAACGCGTCCACGAACAGTACCCACACATTTAAATTTGTTAAAAAGAAGAAGAAAACATATCCCTTGCATAGAAGGAATACCATACAATTTAAAAGATTGAGATGGGATGAGAAAGTGATCAAGAACCTTATTGTATTTATTTGTATCATAAAATGTACAATCCATACATTACTTGTTTAGTTTCTTCACCACTAAGATATTCATGCCATTTAAAGTGATCGGGCAGATGGTGGGTGTGCTATTTTTTGACTCTAGAAAATGAATTTGATGAAAATGAGTTGCCACCCTTTTTCCCTTCTTTTTTGATTTGTCTTTTGTCCACCTCTAAATTCCAGAGGCAGAACTGTTTTTCGATATGTAATATGTTAATATGTTCTTACTATAGCTTATATTCAGGCTAGGGTTGTGTTATTGTCATTTAACGAGTCTATTGACATACACGTATTTCACATCCCAGCTTACCATTTATATAAGATAATTGCCCCAATTATCTCTCTATTTTAGGACACTTGATCTGCAGTATACTAATTCTTAGCCTTTTATCTCTTTGTACCGTTGGACAGCTCTTGTATAAGTATTTTACTCCTCTTTGTAATTCAGTACACAAAATTAATATATTGCTATCATATTTACACGTACACTGTTCTATATGGTATCAGAGCCCTAGGTTTTCCACACTTATACCTCCTTTCAATTCCCCATGACGAACAATAATCAAACTCAGACCGGAAATGAAGCCGGAAACCAGATCAGCAATCAGGCCGGCAATCAACAACGTTCGGAACCATGGGAGAAGTCCAATCACCCACTCTTTCTCCACCACTCCGATCAACCCGGCGCTGTCCTGGTGTCGCAACCCTTGGTGGAAGACAACTACACGACTTGGCAGAGTTCGATGATGATGGCCCTTACTATCAAAAACAAGGCCGGATTTGTCGACGGATCACTGCCCAAACCAACCAACAAGCCGGTTGAAGAATCACAATGGGAACGTTGCAACGTCCTCGTCAAAACTTGGCTTCTTGGTTCGATGTCTAAAGACATCTCGAAGAGTGTCATACACTGCAAAGACGCTCGAGGTATTTGGCTTGAACTTAAAGATCGATTCTCTCAAACTAACATGGTCTCTCTCTTTCACATTGAAAAACAGATTCACGAGTGTGAACAAGGGACCGATTCCATTACTGCATATTTCACCAAACTGAAAGCTTTATGGGGTGAAAAGGATGCACTTACGACCACTACATTATGCTCTTGCTCGGCTGCCAAGGATATTCAAAACTACATCGACAACCAAAAGACGATGAAATTTTTGATGGGCCTCGGATCTGAGTACGAGCAGACTCGGAGCACGGTAATAGGCATGGATCCCTTCCCTGATCCGAGCAAAGCTTTTTCGATGGTGCTTCGCCAAGAGCAGCATGCCAAAATCTCTAAAACTTCAATGCAACCCGAGACGACGGCATTCTCCGTTAAGCGACAACGCGACAATCCCGTCAATGGTGATGGCAAGTACTGTGAGAAATGCAACATGACTAATCACACCACCAACAAATGTCGTGCCCACCTCAAGTGCACTTTTTGTAACAATAAAGGTCATACAATTGACTATTGCCGAAAACGCAAGCGATCCTTGGAGAATAGCCAGCCCTCAAGCGTGAACAATACTGGTGCATCTTCTAACAACCAACAAGTTCCCTCTGAATATCAGCAAGTGATGGATTTGCTTAAAAGGTTGAATATGCAAGGCATAGCCTCACAACAGCTTTCTAGTTCGACCGATCCAACTCAACATGCTTCCGCCAATCACGTCGGTAATCCTTCTCATTTTGATCACTTCTCAGGTACCTTAAAAATTCAGTCCTCTACACTAATTAATTCTTGGATTTTGGACAGTGGAGCAAGTGATCATATTACCTATAATACTCATTTTTTGGATTCTTATAAACCGACTACTAATCACTTTGTTCATGTACCCGATGGAAAATCTTATAAAGTGTCACATATTGGGACCGTTACCTTTACTTCTCAATTCCAAATTTCCCATGTGCTTTGTGTACCTAAATTCTCTGTCAATCTCATTTCAATTAGCAAGTTAGCATTGGATTATTTTTATGCGACTATTTTTTTAAAACAATTATGTGTGATTCAGGACCTTCACACGGGGAAGATGATTGGGACTGCCTATGAACGAGATGGTTTATACTTCCTCCGATCCCAACAAATACCCAATTCATGCAATGTCACCGTCTCGGACTCCCTTTGGCATCAACGCGCTGGTCACCCATCGCCACAAGTATCATCTTTGATTCCAGTTTTTAAAAATAAAAGTTCCGTTGAATGTTCTTGCTTAATTTGTCCTTTAGCAAAACAAACTCGGAATTCTTTTCCTATTCATACGTCAAACACTACTTCTTGTTTTGAACTTATCCATATGGATATTTGGGGAGGTTATCATGTTCCTTGTTTATCAGGAGCGCGTTATTTTTTAACTATCGTGGATGATTACTCTAAATTTACTTGGATATATCTTATGAAAACAAAAGCTGAAGCTCGACCCCTCATTATAAATTTTATTACGTTAGTTGAAAATCAATTTGATAAATGTGTTAAAATTGTTCGTAGTGACAATGGTCCCGAATTTAAATGTTTGGATTTCTACTCCTCTAAAGGCATTTTACATCAAACTAGTTGCGTTAACACACCACAACAAAATGGTGTCGCCGAACGTAAACATCGACATCTTTTAAACGTTGCTCGTGCACTCCTTTTTCAAGCTCATTTACCAAAAGAATTTTGGGGCGATGCCATTCTCACCGCTACCTATTTAATAAACCGAATGCCAAGTCGAAAGTTGCAAAACAAAACCCCTTTTGAAAAACTATTTTGCAAACAACCTATTTATACTCATTTACGTGTCTTTGGATGTCGATGTTTCGCATCGACACATCCACAACGTCCGCAAAAATTTGAACCACGTTCTATTCAATGCGTTTTCATTGGTTACCCCCCGGGTACTAAAGGATACAAACTTTACGATTTTACAAATAAGAAAATTATTATTTCCAGAGATGTTATTTTTTTTGAAAATGAGTTCCCTTATTTAAACATTCCTACACTTTCTCAAACCGTTCAAGATATTCCGCTTCCCCATTTCCAAAATTCCAACGTGTTTTATGAAGAGCCTGTTTCTAACTTTTCTAATGATCACAACATGCCATATATGGAGCGTGAATTGCCACATTCTGAGCCATAACATCAGCCCCCCACATCACCCACAAATAATGAAAACCAACAGCCTCCCTCTCCCTTACCTCACGTTGAACCTTGTCGATCTTCACGACCAACCAAACCTTCACAAGCCCTCCGTGACTTTCACATTGAAGTTCCCCTACCATCTCGGGCGGTTAACCAATCATCCTCCTCAAATATTATAAAATCTGGTAAGCCTTTTCCTCTATCTAATGTCTTATCTTATAATAAGCTTTCCCCACAATACCGTCACTTTGTTTCTAACATTATGCTTGAGAAAGAACCAAAGACTTTTTCGCAGGCTAATCAATCTCAACATTGGAAGGATGCCATGGCTCGAGAAATTCAAGCTCTTGAAGAGAACAAAACATGGAGTTTAGTACCCCTACCACCTAACAAAAAGTCCATTGGATGTAAATGGGTCTACAAAATCAAGTACAAACCCGATGGGACGATCGAACGATACAAAGCACGTCTCGTCGCAAAGGGATATAGCCAAATAGAAGGAGTGGATTATCGAGAGACGTTCGCTCCTGTTGCAAAACTCACCACTGTCCGTGTTCTCATCAGCATGGCATCAGTGTATGGATGGCACTTACATCAACTAGATGTCAATAACGCCTTCCTAAATGGTGATCTCTTAGAAGATGTCTACATGAAGTTGCCACCCGGATTCCATCGAAAGGGGGAGACGAGAGTTTGCAAGCTACACAAGTCCCTCTATGGACTAAAACAAGCCTCTCGTCAGTGGTTCTTAAAGCTTTCTAACTCCCTTAAACAAGCCGGGTTCCAACAATCTTGGGCCGACTACTCTCTATTCACGCGACAACGTAACGGTAAGTATACTATCCTTTTAATTTACGTTGATGATGTTATAATAACAGGAAACTCTTTGTAGGACATTGAAGACACCAAAATTTTTCTTGCCCACCAATTCAAGCTTAAGGACATGGGACCCCTCAAATTCTTTCTTGGCATTGAAGTCGCAAGGACGGAAAAAGGGATTGCACTTTGTCAAAGGAAGTATGCCCTAGAAATTCTTGACGACACCGGGTTCCTCGGCGCTAAACCAGCCCCTGTCCCTCTCGACCAAAACCTCGTTCTCACTGAAGGTGATGGCGCACTCTTGCCGGATCCATCTATCTACCGACGACTAGTTGGACGCCTCATTTACCTCACTATAACCCGCCCAGATTTAGTCTACGCTGTCCATATATTAAGCCAATTCATGTCCAAGCCAAGGCAACCACACCTCAATGCCGCACACCATGTTCTCCGCTACATAAAGGGAACGCCCGGTCAAGGCATATTTCTCCCAAGTACCGGTCGCCTCCAAATGACCGCCTACTGCGACGCAGACTGGGCTCGTTGTCGTGACACTCGACGCTCGACTACAGGTTACATTATCTTTCTAGGAGGGGCGCCTATCTCATGGAAAACTCGTAAGCAAGGGACGGTTTCTCGTTCCAGAGCTGAGGCGGAATACAGATCGATGGCTACCACTTGTTGTGAGATCACTTGGCTACACACATTACTACGTGATCTCCATGTAAACCACCCGCAACCGGCCAACCTTTTTTGTGACAACAAGGCGGCAATTCACATTGCTTCCAACCCGGTATTTCATGAACGTACAAAGCACATCGAAATAGATTGCCATGTTATCCGGGAGAAGATTCAACAAGGTCTCATTCGTACAACACACATCCGCACTAAAGACCAACCCGCCGATTTGTTCACCAAACCTCTCGGCCCAACCGTATTCAAGAACCTCTTATCCAAGTTGAGTGTCATCAACATACACTCCACTTGAGGGGGAGTATTGACATACACGTATTTCACATCCCAGCTTACCATTTATATAAGATAATTGCCCCAATTATCTCTCTATTTTAGGGCACTTGATCTGCAGTATACTAATTCTTAGCCTTTTATCTCTTTGTACCGTTGGACAGCTCATGTATAAGTATTTTACTCCTCTTTGTAATTCAGTACACAAAATTAATATATTGCTATCATATTTACACGTACACTGTTCTATAGAGTCAAAATGAAATCATTGTAAACCTTTTTTTTTTAATCTTGTGCATGAATTCAAAAATGTGTCCCCCTTCAAATAAATAATGTCCGTTGCTAGTAATTAGCCCTCCTATTTTCATCTTGACTATATAAATGAAAATAAAAAGAAGACATGAAAATTCCCATTATGAAAAAAGTGTGAAAAGCACCTCAGTGATGGAACCTGCATGAGCAAAACTGTTGATTTCAGAAGATAAGAAGAAGTGTTTTAGCCCTTCTTTCCCAACAAAAGACACTCCAAACCTCCACTTGTTCAACTAATGCATGTCTTTATATGCGAAAAAGAGAAAGTGACTATGATATATTATCATTTTTTGGTTTCCCTCCTGATTTTTTTATAGGTCTTTGAGCAGGAGAAAATGACACTTTTGAACTAAATTTTGGCAATAAGTTTTGTTCTTTCCCATCCTGAGTGTAGGGAAAAAAAACATGTATGAAAAAGGATGAAAGGGTTGCGAGGGGCGGAAGCCCATTATGAGTAGCTCAATGGGCCTATGAGATCAATTTGTGCTTCATTCAATGTCAATATAGTTTACTCAACAAGTTCACCCCGGGCTGCCATCCCCTCATCGTGGGATAAAATTTGTACTCCTAAAGATGGAGGTCTAAATTTTAGGACGGCTGAAACGGTAAACATTTCTCTCCAACTAATATTACTATGAAAGCTTCTTACTGAACCAACCAATGTGTGGGTTTGGATTGCGAACAAAAAATATATTGGCACTTCTAACATTTTTTATTACGATAAGAAATCAAACCTCTCATGACAGTTTAGCCGTCTTCTACTACTACAAGACACGTTCCGTAGAGGGGTATGTTGGCAACTTGGTACGGTCCAAAATATCCGTTTTTGGACGGATCACTGGGCCATAGATGCCCCGTTATCCCCCTTTTTTATGGTAGCAATATTAATGTCCTAGTCTCCGACTTTATCACTCATGACAAGAAATGGGATATTGAGAAGCTAATCCAGATCATCCTAAGAAACATAGTACACAAGATTTGTGATATTCACATTCCAATCACTGATGTTGAGGATCCTATTGTTTGGGCACCGGATTCAGACGGTGCTTTCTTGGTGAAATCTACCACACAACTCCTAAATTGACTAAATCTCTTTAATCACTTTGACGGGATCTGGAGCCTTAAGATCCTACCCAAAATATTTTTTTTTCTATGGAAAGCATACTTTGATGATCTCCCAACCATGGAGAGACTTAACCGACACTATCACAAGGTTTACAACAATTGTTGTCTTCGTGATATTATAGAGAAAGATTGTAATGGAACAAAATTTCAGATTTCAATCTCTCTTGTTTTTCATAATAATTTTACAACAAATCTTGAGCACACTCGCAGGACAAACAAACACTTTGTTCTCCTTTGTTTTTTTATGGTGGCAAGACTGGGTGTTCCGAAACTCTGCAATCTTCAACAATGACTCAAGAGTAGACCCTGCATCCTTGAGTGGTATCATTTTCAAGATATATATAGACCACTTGGAAGATGGTCGTACTAGAACCAAGGAAAAAAGGAGATCCTTGCATCTTAAACCCTTTTTCTGGCGCAAACCGGAACCGGGATTGACAAAAATAAAATTTGATGCATCACTAAAGTCAGACGGAAGCTCCCACATCTCGTTTGTTTTCCGTTCATCAAATGGTGGAGTGCTCTCTCTAAGTAGGCAGCCTTGTCGTGCTCATAATGCTTTGTAGGCTAAAGCCCTTGTGCTTTTGGAAGCTGTATGTCGGGCTGCATCTTATCACTTATAAATGATAGTTATTGGAGATGATAATCTTACTATGACAAAATAGCATGAAACATACTTGGAAGGTTCGCTAGAAAATCGCTACTATTATACAAGATGTCAACCATATCCTTTGAATCTTTTCAGAGGTCAAGATTTTCCACTTTTTCCGTGAATCTAACCAAGCTGCAGACTTTCTATCTAGGAAAGACATTCCAAATTCTTTTTTGGAGCGCTACAACAACTTGATCAGTCATAACTCACGAAGTGCAACTGATAAGCGGTATTTTAGTCGCCTTAATACCTATCAAAGTAATCCGAACAACCCAACTAATGTAGTAGGGAAGTAAGGGTCGATCCTACAGAGACTCAGGTTTTTAATGTTTATTGTTGTATTACTCAGAGTTAAAAAGGAGGTTTTTGAAATTGTTCTATTAACTAAACTAATTTAAACATGCAAAAGATGATTTGTAAAATATGAGGGAAGTATGCTCAACTAGTTAGTATCCATTGCGAACTTGATTATTGATCATTGATTATCAAAATTCTCTTTTTACCTTGACTAATCTATTGCGGAATGCTAATAACCCAACTTCATGGCTGTATTAATCCTACTTCAATTCTAGTTATTAGCCCGACCGGTACTAACAACCCTAATTATCAAATAACCTAAGAGACCTCCTAAATTCAACTTGACAACAACATTAAGATTCAAGTATCAATGAAAACATGCATTCAGAGCAACCAGACATCTAAATAACATGCGATTGAATTCTCTTCTCTAATCAATTAGTCCTACCAGTCCTAGATATATTGATTAAAGATTCTACTTTTGATCTAATTAACACCGACCGGTAATTAGAAAGATCTAGTTGTAATTCATCCTAGAAATCATATTAGGTGATCAAGCTAATAAAACCCTAGGATGAAATTAATCAATTAAGCATAGAGAAAACAATTTAGTCAAGGAAAATTAAGAACAATCAAACCGCACAATAATACTTCGTTCACAACTTCAATTAACTAGTTAAGCAAAAGGAAT
This sequence comes from Polygonum maritimum, assembly GCA_963924305.1. Taxonomy (NCBI): domain Eukaryota; kingdom Viridiplantae; phylum Streptophyta; class Magnoliopsida; order Caryophyllales; family Polygonaceae; genus Polygonum; species Polygonum maritimum. The sequence continues at coordinate 26,430,112 of OZ002736.1, forward strand.
TTAGTTGTTGAAAGACATTGAAAAGCTTACAAAGTTTCCAGGGTTCTTGTTCTCCAAGTCTCCAATAACCAATGTCAAAGATTCAAAGATCATCAAACCTAAAACTAGGGCTAACTATATATAATATGTCTTCCAAAAATATATCTAAAAACATAACCCAAAAGGCCCAAAAAATCCCATATAAATCTCGGGCATAACCACGAGACGCGGCCGCGTCTTTAACACCCCTGCCCGCGCCTCACGCACTGGTCGATAGGTGACACTTCAGAGGCCGTTTTGACACACTTCGAGTTGGAATTTGGACTCGGAGTAAAAAGATGAATTGTAGCTCTTCAAGTTAGCTTTCCAATGACACCAAAATCAGATCCATTCGACCATCGTAGCTCCCGATCCATCCTTTGCAAGCAAGAGGTGTCGAAACAACAACTCCAATACATAGTCCGGACTCAAGTGTTTTTTCCCATCACCTCTTGGGGCTAATCTCATGGATTGGTTCTCTTCTTGCCTCCTCCAATGCTTCAAGTTCACCTCCTCTACACTTGTTGTCTTCACATCTACAATCAAAAACCACAACAAGGTGTAGATATCCGAATCTTTCTACAAACTAACAAAACTAGCAAAACTAACTAAAACTAAACCAAAAACCATGAAAATCCTAACTAAACATGCCATAAAACACTACCTAATATGTGTCTATCAGCAACTCTTCCAACAACGGAAACCCGAAGTCTTCTTGTTCCCCTCCTAAAGGAGTTTAGTAAAATCGTCTATAAGGATAATCTAGGTTGGTGCTTTTTTAGAAAGGGGACCTAAGGTTTACCTTTTTAAAAGAAAAAAAAAAGAATGCGGACGCTGAACCGTGACCCGTAATCTAATCGGATTTGACTCGTAATTTACAACTCGAATAATGGGGTTAAGATCTTACTTACACTACATCAACCTGAATTTTGCCACATAGAATTTTGTCTTTTTATGGATTTCAAAAGGTTTGGATTAGTATAGGGAGTTGTGGAGGAAAAAGATCAGGGGGGTTAGATAGCTAGTCGTTTTTTTTAGGGTCTAGCTATACTTCTAGTTCTTTTTAGTCTTCCGTGCGTTTTAGGCCTTTTCGGTAGAGTTGTTAAGTGATTTAGTTTCTATCCTTTGGGCTGTATTAGGCGCACCTTATCAAGGTCTTAAATGCCCCCATCCTTCCTTGGCGGGATGTCACCGGCGAATGTTGTTGTTGTTGTTGTTGTTACACTACATCTGTTTGTGAGACAATCTACGTGTGTGTATAAATTCTAAGGTTTAAAGTCGCCACATTACGTCATGTAGGATTATCCCATGTTTTATCCTCATATTTTGCCACATAGGATTTTACTATGTGTCAGACTATCGTTACTCCACATCAAACATTATATAATTTTTTATTAAGCTACATCATATCTTTGTATCCATGTCATATATATTCGTACACATGAGATCATTTTCCTTCTAGTTAGGTAAATAATTGTTCCATTCCCTGATTAAGTCTTATAATAAACGTATGGCCTTTTCCCTTCGCGTTCTAGAATCACGACTTCGTCTCGACCTTTCGATTTCCCCTATCTTCTTTAAGATCGCCCTTAAGGTCCCTCAGTTCCTCGGCAGCACCTCGAAGTGCATTTAGTTTTCTTACATGAAACTCGGGATCTTTCCCACTCCATAGCAGGGCACCTTTCGCTCATCCATTCTGCCCGCTCGTCCAGACGCGGCGCCCTTTCTCATTATCATCTACCGCCCTTTCTTTCCTCCCGGCCAAAGATTTTTTTCCAATTAGGTAAATAGAGAGTTTATTTTTTACCAAATAGGTAAATGTAAAGATTGTTTGTAATTTTTTTTTTATAGTTGTATAAGTCTTATGTATAATATACTAATTAAGAAAGAAAAGATTTTGAAAATTATATATTGATCAAAATATATTCTGATCAAATACTAAAAAACTTTCATTTCTTAATTGGTTATTCTTTTCTTAATTAAATATTTATAGTTGAATTGTATGTTTCTTTAAACATATACATTATTTATTAAAATTTATATTTTTCACCACTTAAATATGATTAATTAGAATACTAAAGGGGTATTCAAATTAGAATATATATATATTAAACATTTTAAGATAACTTTTGTAATAACCGCTATTTTTATAAATAAGGGAAATGAATTTTCTCGAAAACCTTCATGCGTACAATGAACAAAATGTCGTCAGTAGTGAAATTCCTCGCTCAACTAAGTTGAAACTCATTGAAAATCCAATTATGGAAAGAAAAGAAAACGAGTCCCCTATATGAAATTAATTCTTTTGAAATAAATTAATTAAGAATGTAAGGAGAGGGAATTAAGAAGAAGAAATTTCATTAAAAAAAAAGAATGCTAACAAGTAATAAGTATAATAATTGGGTAGACCCTTAAATAATTAAATCTCAGCCCAAAAATAAAAAGGAGAGAGCACAAAAATAGACAAGTGGGACTCGAACCCCAAACCTCTCCGACTTCCCTTCCCTTCCCTTACCAGTTGAACTACGAGAGCTTCTCATGTATTAAGGGAACGTATTCTACTAAACTAGTTTGCTTGACTACCCAAAAATCTTTGACCAAAAATTCTGCAGTCCCTTCACCATTGTTTGCACGACAACACGGACGATTGTCTGAGCTCCGAAAATCAGCAAATCTTCCCCATCATAGTTACACCCATCTCCTCTTAAATGTGAAATTAGAGAAGGCTATTATAAATTGAGGGTTTCCCATTCAACTTCAGCACTTGTAACGCAATTTCATACTCTGATCCTCGTCACATCCCTGAACACATGAGTTAATCTGACTTCCAAAGGAAAAAAATAAAAATCCCGATCGAACTCGTCTAAACAAAAACGTTAAAACCCATCCTTCAAATCTGATTTTTCCCAAACCCCAACCGAGCCCTAGCTCGTGCGTTTCGCCGCCCCAACCACCTACTCGGACCACGCCGCACCTCCAGGCCGCTTGTCCGCCGCCGACCGCCTTGCCGGAGTTGATGTCCGTCGCTGCTGTCGTTGTTGTTGGTTGCCGCTGATTGTCGGGTGTTGTACGGCATAAACCAACAAAGGTGAGCAGCCACCTCTTTCTCTCTTGTTGTTGATTTGTTTTGGGCTGGGCCAGTTAAACGTTTTTTTTGGCTGATCCATTAAGTCTAATTAAGGTGCCAATGGATTCTCTAATTTTTTTTAAGCTAAAGGGGTCCGATTTCCTGTAAACCAAATTAAGGGACTAATCCTTGTAGATTTGGTATCAAGAGAAAAACAAAAACCAATTTTATGAGAAGACTAGAAAAAGGCCTTAATTTGTCTAGCACATGAAAATAATTATAGATCCAAAATAAATGCTAAACTATTATTGAGTATGAATAAGGACTTTTATCAAATATTCTTGGACTATGAGGACTCTTATCAAATAAGAAGAGGTATTTGAAGACTATAAAGACTTTTATCAAATATTCTTGGACTATGAGGACTCTTATCAAATAAGAAGAGGTATTTGAAGACTTTTATCAAATATTCTTGGACTATAAGGACTTTTATCAAATAAAAAGAGGTATTTGATGACTACCTATAAGTTTATGATCTTATCATGGCTCTAATATTGTTTTAGAATTAATTGCTAGCAAGTTGAGGAGTTTAGATAATAAATTGTTGGAGGATAACAACTTATTATAAGTCATACAAATTTTCATGAAGGATAGTGATAAATTGAGGAAATAATAATAAGGTGACCCACAAATCTTACAACCAAGATTAAAGGTATGTAAAAAAAATTTTAGTCATGTGCTCATATTGAGATAGTTGTCTAAGTTCAAACTAGAAACATGAAGGTTTTCGGATACTTGAAAATAGTGAGTTAAATAAAAGACCAATAGTACCTTTGGAATAATCATGTACCAAAGCTAGCTTGTCATGGCCTTAGTAAGATTATTAATAGGAAATAATATGATGGCCAAGTCATAAATAAGAGATAAACTAAATAATTATTTAGTTTACCTTTTCTACAAAATATTAAGTTACTAATATTGAAAGCCTTAAAATCATTTTATAAAAGGTTTAAGAAACATCCCTTGAACGTCGAGTAATAATCATAGATCGTTAACGAAAAACAATTTATTTTCACCTCACGAATTCTTATGAAGAAAACGATAATTAGCGAAAATAATATCTTCCAATCAAGAAGTAAATTAAATACTAATTAATTTCGTGTTCGCTCGTCTTGAAAACCGCGCCTAATTTAGGTCGAGTACTCAAGTTGTCGTAAGTCGCGAAACGAATCCGTAGGACTCGGATTCTGCAAAGCAAAGGCAAGTGGATGGTTCTCTTGCTCTTTACGATTAAACGTGAATTTTCTGCCATTCCATTTAATATCCATATAATTGTTGGGAACACCTTGTTTGTTAAATAAAACGAACCTAGGATTATTATTGCTAGAGATAATGACCTCATTGTTCATATTGTTATTATTCCTGTACTACGCTAGTACTTGGACATAGGACCGATTGATTGCGGCCTTTATGTGTTTAAATGTCTCGTTTGAGACTTTGCTCAGGACTAGGATAGTCATTAGGGGTGAGAGCTCGACTCTGAAACACCTCTCAAAAACGTATTAGGATGTACCTATACCCTAATACTGGGTCATGACTCTGCCTGCTCTACAAGCGTAGAGGGGTGATAACACCCTAGCTAGGTGTTAAGGACTCCGTCCTTCTCCGATGTGGCTCTTGACCCGTCCTGGGTTGCTGCATCTAAAAATCGATAACTGAATGTACTGTTTTGTCATTAAGGGAAGATAAGTGCCTTATGCACAATAAATAAATGAATAAGGATGGTGATTACGTTTTGGAAAAACCATTCTAGCTCCCGACCTGAGAAATCTCGTCGACGGAGGCTTTTAAAAATTGATGTGAAATAATTAAGTTCCCAACAATAAATCCATTTCTTTCATAAGCCCGAAAACCCGTATGCCTTTCCACGTAAATCCTTATATATCGTTCTCCTAAAAATATCCCGACTCTCGTCATCAGCAAAATCCCATTTAATTTAGCCTTCTTTTAGAACCAAATCACGTTCTACCACTTGCTTAGTCTCACGTTAGACTAATACCACTTTCTTTCTTCCCGACATTGGTCGGCTGGTGTTTCTTGCTTTTATGGAAATATCAGGGAATAAGGACAAGGACGTCGAAGGTTAAAGACGAAGTCGTAGCTTGATCGTGGAAGGACTAGAAGAATCACTTTTGGAATAATTTCGCATTATTTACTATTATGAACTACTGTTTTGTATAACTCTATAAGGATGATAGTCCTTTGGGAGCAAACAAACTACTTGTAATAACAGTTCTAATTTCCGCACTCTTTTCCATATTTTCAATGAACTCCCCGTTGCGATTACGTTTCCTTGTGAATAATGAGCCTTGGGTGACTTTGGATGAGAGAAATCCGAGGTCACTGGCAGTAATACCCAGAGTACGAAATAGGGGTGTTACAACTTTAATAAAATCCGTGCAGGTGCGGGTAATTATGCTTATTGAAATTAATTGGTACTTAGGGCATCTCCAAGAGCTTCCTTATATTTTTGAAAAATGTGAATATGAAGAATATGATAAATTTTCATTCCATCAAGTTCCCCATCACAATCTCCATTATAGGGTTTTCTCCAAAAAAATGAGTTTCTTTCCCTATATTTGGTGAATTCTCCAAAATTATTTGGGAAAGGTATTAATTACAAGTTCTATCATAACAACTTTTAATTGGTTGATTTATCTTTTATAATTATTTCTAGGATATTTTTGTATATAATAAATGTAAAGATATCTAAGATACGGAAACTGTTGGAGTTATATTAAAATAATTTTAGAGAATATGTCTTTTGGTTCTTCATTTTGAAGAAAATTATGGGGAAGCTCTTGGAGATGCCCTTATAAGAGTCTCGTTTGCATATGTGGTCATTGTTTTGGGCAGATTAACCGCGTAAACGCGTTACCTACTAAAATGAGGGAATCCTAACCACAAGGTGATCACAACGCGTTACAAGTTACAAATAAGACGTAAATTGAAATGGAATACTGAAAAGAAAAGAGATGAAGAGATAAAATAACTGCAAAATGAATAGAGATGATTGTATTGCTTGGAAGATTATTGTTGAATGTTCGCGTGATACAAATGAGCTTTTTTCATAGAACAAGATTGAATGTATTTTTAGCACTAGAATTCGAATCTGTTGATTGCCCCTTACCTTAGTCTGCTCCTCTCCTTTTATATCATTGCCCATTCTTTCCTTATAGACCGTTGATAAGGGATTTAGTATATCCCGTGATTTTCGCCAATATTGTTTATGGAAATTGTTGTTTGAACTTGGCATTATAACGTGCCCGAAATCGTCGTTGCTATGGGCGAAATCTTCGGCCTTCAATTTCTTCCGTTATATTGCATTTGAATCGTTTTCGACTTCGTCCACTCCTCATTGGCTGGATTTTTGGAGGGCCCAACAGTCATTATGATATTTTCAAATCAGGTACCAATGGTTAAAAAACCTAGCTCGTTTTAAGAGCCTCAAAGGAAACAAATGGTTGAACATTCTCTTTACCTAGCTTGGAGTACAAATACCATGGATTTCCTAACAACATTGTATTCAATATAGATATGGTGTTTATCAGTCATTTTTTGGAGAGAATACATGCGTCAACAACATATCAGTCTCAGTTAGATTGCAAAAGTAAGAGGTTCAATCAAAAATGTTTTCATGGATGACATCTTCCAAGCCTCAACATTGTGGGATGTGTGGTTCACCCTGCTACTAAGTATTAAGCTAAGGCCAACACCAATAATGTAGAGCCTGTAGATTTGTCAAAAGTTAATCCGACCCACAAACCTGACTCGAAATTTTTGGGTTACAACCCGAAAACTTAGACCTATGACCCAGTTTCAACCCGACATGATTGAAACCCGAACTTGTAGGGTTAAACCCGTACCCATTGGGTTGGACCCGATTTATTATAGTTTAAATTATATTACGATATATAAAGTTTATTCTGAAAATTAAGTTATATTTTATTATTAAAATATTTTGAAATAGTATTTTATTGTTATATTTTGTTATTTAAATAATAAAACCTGCAACGACCCGATCCGATTGACACGTGACTCGTTACCGACCCGAAATCATTTCAACCCAAACCCAAGACGACCCGACCCGAACCCGACTGACGGGCCTACTCAAAGACATAGACGATCCTAGGGGGAATGAGTGGGTCCGTGCCCCCCTCCTGTCGGGTTTATTATGGGTATATATATTGAATTTTAGGTTAAATACGAATAGATTTTAAATGAATTTGCATTAATATGACATGAAAATCAACTAGTCTAGATGACTTGTTGTTCAATTTTGTTTTCATCTCACCAAGGCTCAATTCCTCCTAGAATTATTTTGCATTTTTATTCACATTTAATGTATTTCTCTCCATTTTTTCTATAAACTAGTGTTTTTTTTACATAAATTAGATGTCATACGTAATATATATTTCTTTTGATAAATAAGTAACTATTTTTTACTATTTAAGAGTATTGTGTAACTAAAGTTATTAATTATTATTTATTCATCAAATCTTCTAGACAAATTGTAACCCCCCCCTAAATTCGTTTTACGTCTGTCACTGCTCAGCATAAATGCTAAACATCATCAGATTCCATCACCAATTTATACATTTGGACTTAAATACCCCTTAATAAATAACCACCCATGAAAAAAAAAGAAAAAAGGGAAATTAAGAAGACTCTATCAAACGGGGCTTTAATGGCGGCCATGGCACGTTCACCTGCCTCCACCATCCTTTCAAATCCCTCATCTTCTACTCGACATCGGCGAGCTCTCAGGAAGCCATTGCAACACCTTCTATGGTTACCTCGTCAAATTCGTCGGATTCTCTCAAGACGAAGCCGTCTCCATTGCTGCAAAGGTCAGTCCCCAATTGAAATCATCCAAAAGTCCCGAACTAGCAGTCGATTTTCTCAAATCAACCGGATTCGATGGAGCACAGATCAGAAAAGTCGTTAAGGGCCTTCCATTCGTCCTCCACAACAACGTTGAGCAAACCCTAAAACCCAAACTTAGGGCTTTTCAGTCGCTAGGGCTAAATGGCTCGGATTTAGGATTAGTAGTCTCTAAACATCCACAGGTGGAAAGATGATACACTGGGTAGGGGAGGAGATTGGATTTGTTGCCAAAAAGTGAGATGGAGTATGGGTTGTCTTAAAAAGGTAGAAGAAGGGAACCATGCGTTTCTTTGTAAATTTTGTATTTTTTGGGGTAAACTTGGAAAAAAAAATGGTGATGTTTTTTCTTGAGTGACATTTAGCATCCCTCTCCTAAGATATAATGCATTAAATCTTAGGGCAAAAATGTAAAATACATGAAACCACCCTTTATATACTCATTTTTACACAAAACCTTCCTTTAAATCAATATCTATACCAAACCCCCATTAAAAAAGAATTGTGCAACAAACCAACCGTTAAACCAAATTTTATAAGAAACCACCCATTATATATGTATACTCAACACCACCCATTAAATTAAATTTTCAAATTATCAATTTTTTTGGAAAAATGACTCAAAATAATCTCAAGTATCAACTTTCACCCAATAATAATCTCAAGTTTGGAAATCATCATCAATAATACGAACTATCATGAAATGAACCAAAAACGATTCGGAAGCCTTTTTCGACAAGTTTTCCGGTAAAATTGTTGATATGACGATCGAAAACATTTCAATCAAGTGGAAATTTTGAAGTTGTTACGTAAGATTTTGGGATTATTTTGAGTCATTTTTCCTTTTTTTTTTATTTTCAATAACTATTTAAGTGAGTAGATATAAAGGGTAGTTTAATATATCTATCATCCTTAATGTTTATTGTTGTTATCGTTATCATACTAATTTATACATGTTAAACAAAAACAAATTAAAAAGAAATTATAATGTGAATATGTGTATACTCTTATTAGGAATGGTTAAAGAAAAAAAATTAAAGCCATTTAAATAGTATGTGATATAAAATTCTTTATTATACTTATATAATTATGTCCAAAATTTATCCACAACATTATTGATTTTTATTTTGATTTGGCATATATATAATTTAGCATAATAAAATTAAGAATAAAAGATACAATCAACCTTTAATTTACCTACTCATTTGTAAAGTATTTTGTAATTTCCAATTTAGCGGGTGGTCTTCAACAAACTTGTATATTTAACTGGTGGTTTCTTGCAAAATTTTAAATTTAACAAGTGGTTTGCTATAGTTGTTACAAATACAGATTTAAAGGGTGATTGTTTTGCAAAACTGAAGATTTAAACGGTGGTTTTTTGCATTTTACCCTAAGTTTTATTATCTTATTTGTATTGGAGAAAATATATGAGCTATTTGTTATCCCATTTTGTTTGTTTGAATCGGAAAGGTTTAGGAGATACTCTAAGGATGAAGACCTATAGCATCCTTTTGAATTAAAACATTATATTTTAAATGAATTATAATATACATTGATAGGGAGATCATGACCCAACTTAACAATTATATTATCCACAAAATTAAATTCATATCCACATGATTAATCCAAACCGAGTCAAAATCTCCAAAAGAAACCATAATAAGCGAGATGATTTAGTCAACTTCTCAACGACATCACTCAATGCCCCTAGAAGCATGGATTAGTTATCCCATATTTGAACCAAATGAGCAAATAACACTAATGTGTAAAGGTGAAACTCTACACGTTATTTTAAGTTTTTAAATTACAAAGTAGATCCCGATCATTCTTATATTTAACATTATATAATCACATCCGATCCCATCGGGATTTAACACGATAAATCTTCTAAACAAGTCCACATTGAGTGATTAGAGTCCACTCGATTTAACAGTAATAAGATTTAAAGGGGGAATTGTGTCAGTTTTGTGTGTGTGTGCGTGGATGGGGTTTCGCCAACCAACTAGCTAGATTTATATAATCCGAATTGATTTGTACGATTAAAGTTGCATGTGGGGGGTTGAAAAGAAATTCCCAAGTAGAATGATTAAGAGTAAGATTGAGAAGTGCTATCATGCATATGTTGGGAAACTTTGAAGCACTATCATTACTCGATCTTACCAAATAGTACTATCGATCGTTCTTGAAATACGATAGTATATGGTTTTCGAAATCCGAATTCCATGCCAGTTGATAGCAAAGCTGGAACAGTTATTAACGATGACCCGTACCTTGTACGGGGTCGGGGATGTTATTTATTTATATATTGCTTTGTGTATGAATTTACTATAACAATTACAAATATTATCATATGTGTACTTTTTTTTTAACGACGCTTATTTTTTGGATTATAAAATGACATAATTCTTGTATATCGTTGTATAAATAAATAAAATTATTTATATATTTACTTTTTATACATACATAAACATATATTTAAATAATTGAGGAAGAATGACATAAGATAAGATGCATTATTACATTTTATTAACAATTGATACAATTTTTTTGGCATTTAAATTAAATTACGTAAACTAACATAGAAAAATGCTCTAGTAAAACACTCTCTTAGAGTGTAACATGAGATGTTTTGAGGGCCTTTGGATCAATCTAATCAAACGGTCTGGATTAATTGGAAAGAGGGTGTATATTTGTGGTTGGGTGGAGAAACACCAGATCAAATTTCAAATCCCCCTAATTTCGGATCCCCTAATTATGCAATCCCGTTTTTTATGGGTGAAAAAATATCTTGTGGGGATTTCGTCAGCTGCCTTCCATATGCGTTATTTTTCATCAAAAGAACTTTTTTTTCTCTTTCATCATACAATTCCTCCGTCTTCAACAACGCTCAAACCCAAAAGCTCCCATTCTCCATTGAAGCAAATCATCTTCACCATAGTCATCATCAACGATTTCGTTCCGCACAAGTGTTCTTGGTAAGTTTTCGTTACTCCTTTGTAATTTCTTTCGATTAATTTGTTTGTGGGTCGAAATTGCTGCATTTAGGTTTAAGATTCTTGAACAAAACCATGTGATTTCGTATGATTGAAAAGTGTTTGCAAAGCCTAGGGTTTATGTGAAAATCGTCGGTATGAAGTCCATAGTCTAATTTGAGGCTTTTTGGTTGTTCTCGTAATTCCTAATTGGGTTTTATCTATTTGTTTGCACTGATCAATGGCGAAGACTAGTGAGAAGATTCAAAGGAAGAGGAAGGTCGAAAGAGGTAAAACAATGTTCTTGATTATCCATGGAATTATCATATGCCATAGTTTTTCCATTCGTTTGTGCATACAACAAGGATGATGCCATAGTTTTTCAATTCGTTTGCGTATGTTCTTCAATTCAATAGTTGTTCAATATGATATTTCATTGTTGAAAAACGTCGTTGCATAGTTGAAAAATCTCTACCAATATGGATTATCATGTTTTTTTACGACATAAAATGAATGTTTTTCATTTCTGTTTTATGTATGCCTATTGTGTTTTTCAACATATTAATAACAATTTTTCAAATAGTAGATATAAATAGTTTTGTATTTTTCATGTTATATAATAGTGTTTTTCAATGATTATAAGACAACTTTTTCACATATTAGTTTCAATGTTTTTCATTTCTGTTTCATGTATGTCTATTGTGTTTTTCTATATATGGATAATAATTTTTCAAGTAACAAAATTTAATTATTCTATATTTTTCATGTTGGACAATAGTGTTTTTCAATGATTATAAGACAACTTTTACAATAGTATATTTTCGTTTTGATAGTTTTGCATTATATGATGAACACTTGTTCAACCATATTAGTTGTGTTGTACTATTATGTATGAATTGATATTCATATATATGTGTTTTGTTTTGCAGTTATTCAAGAAGGGTGGTGAAGAATGGATGAAGTTTGAAGACAAAGACAATGACATTTTTTATCATACCAATGTATATTGAAAAAGAGATGCGACATTTTCAAACTTATTCAATGCAATACATTTACTTTTTCAATGGTCACCATTAGATCCTTATTTTCATCTCAGCTTATAATGAATTGATTTTCATGTGAAGACAAGTACTTATTCAACTACAGTAATATATGAGCACACCAAATTAGAAAAAGATTCATAAAGCAATAACACATGCTCAACTCTATTTTGAATGTTCAACCCATTGTACAGAGTTATTTTGAATGTTTAACTCTATTTTTCAAGCCATCGAACAGAGTTATTCAAACACTGACTAATAGATTTTCTAGGATTAACGAACGATTTTTGAATTTTATGCTCAATTAATTTATTTTTTTTAAATATCCCCATTTTTGTTAATCCCTAAAATCAAGGAACTTCCCATTTAAAAAACGTGGCTTTTAAAATCCCCCTAATTAAAATCCCACAAATCAAGGAACTTCCCATTTAAAATCCGATTTTCCCTCTTGAAAATCTCACAAATCACGCTTGTTACCATATTTGTAGCCACGTAATATTGATCACATCCCCTCATTAAAATATAGCTATTGTGTACCCTCAAATCTCACCCTCCATTTAGCCTAATCTAACGGTCCACATAATGTTACATGTTGTACCACAACATGTATCTCACCTGAGCATTCCTCACTAACATAAATAATAAGATCAATAAGTTTAAATAAAAACTCGGATTAATATATTATAATATTAAAGATATAGATAATATTTAGTAAGTTAAATAGAAAACCAAATTTTCTCGTATATATGCTATCATCTTTTGAAAAAATAATTAAATAACAAATATATAAATATGTGATGAACGAATTAATATCTTAATCAAGAAATCTATCTTTTTTTTCCTGGAGTGTAATCAATATGAAATATTACCGATATGTATATGATAAATATAACATCTAATTTTTTTATTGATATTTTAATATGATATTATGATAGTAAAAATATATTTAATATATTATTTTAATAGAATGAATATTTTTCTTAAATATAGTGGTAAAACTTGCTACCATCGATGATTTAAAAATAGCATCATAAAATTACGAAAATTTATTTAAAGTTAATATGATATTTAATTAAATGGGTAAAATATTATGATTATGATTTATAGATTATGATAAAAAGAATTTATTTTTTTTACAAAAAAGGTTTATGATAGGTTTTAGGTATATGTATTAATTAAGTGAGTATAATGATAAGATATAGATTTATATATTTGGATAGAATTATTAATTAAACAACTCAAATTCTAAGATAGAACTAATATCTTAATTAAATCTGTATAAGATTATGATAAAATCAAGATTTAATAAGATAGATTTTTTCAATAAGGGGGTGATGTGGCGCAATATGGTGGCAGAATTTGCTATTGTCTTTTGAGAAAATAATTAAATAACAAATATATAAATATGTGAGGAACGAATTAATATCTTAATCAAGAAATCTATCTTCTTTTTTTTTTCCTAAAGTGTAATCAATATGAAATATTACTAAGCTCAAAACAAAATATATGAAATATTACCGATATGTATATGATAAATACATCTACTTTTTTTATTGATATTTTAATATGATATGATAGTAAAAATATATTTAATATATTATTTCAATAGAATGAATATTTTTCTTAAATATAGTGGTAAAACTTGCTACCATTAATGATTTAAAAAAATAGCATCATAAAATTACGAAAATTTATTTAAAGTTAATATGATATTTAATTAAATGGGTAAAATATTATGATTATGATTTATAGATTATGACAAAAAGAAATATTTTTTTACAAAAAAGGTTTATGATAGGTTTTAGGTATATGTATTAATTAAGTGAGTATAATGATAAGATATAGATTTATATATTTGGATAGAATTATTAATTAAACAACTCAATTTTAAGATAGAACTAATATCTTAATTAAATATGTATAAGATTATGATAAAATTAAGATTTAATAAGATAGATTTTTTCAATAAGGGGATGATGTGGCGCAATATGGTGGCAGAATTTGCTTCAGCTATAGTATATAGTAATAGAATTAGTGTTTAATTACGTGGCTTCAACTGAAATCAAGCAACTTATTGCATAGTTGAAGTAGCAACCAATATGGATCAAGTTCAAGTTATCGACAATGCTAAACCTGTTATTTTACATTTTAGATAACAGAACAGATCGTGTTGGAGATAGAAAATTGAATCCCACATCGGAAACCAAAACCATATCCCACTAGTATATAAATAAGGTGAAACCCCTACCCATTGGCTTAAGCTTTTGGGTAGAAAGGTGGATCCGACCTTATATACGAAGTGGTTAAATTTATCTACCACGTCACCCAGTTCCCACGGCTCAGTCACCTTTAACTCTTAGCCACTCTCTCTATCATTTTCTTATAGGTATGTTCAGTGCAAGTAACTTTTCAATTATAAGAGCTTATTTTTTTGCATTGGGCTTTGTGTATAAGAGGGGGAGTGAATAATCTAGAAAGGGGAAATAAGAGCTTATTTTCAATAAGCTTAGAGAAACGAACAGACCTTATGTGCCCAAGAGAGAAAGAAGAATCTAGAATCACTAAAAATAAGTGCTTATAATAGCTTATTTTCAATAAGCAAGTGTAAACGAACAGGCCCTTAAGAAAATGTGTAAATTAATATTGGTAAATATATATGAATGTTGAATTGTATAGATAAAAATATGGATAATTTAATATGAGTTGTTTTGTAATTTAGTGGAGGTAAAAAATTACAGGAAAATAAAGTAGATGCAATGATTGGATAATGAGAGTAAAAAGTTAAATAAAGATGGGGGTATTTTTATAATTTAATAGAGTTCAAATTAAAAAGTGATAAAGTTGAATAAAGTGGATAAATTATGATATTGAGGGGGTAATATAGTAAATAAATGTAGATATAAAAGTAGAGAGAGGAGGGTAAAAAATACTTTTGAACAATGAAAACAAAAATGAGACAAACATTTGAGGACGAAGAGAGTATAAATGGGAGTCAAGACGTGCCCTCGATATGTTTTCAAATTAGACAATCGAGATGGAATTATACTTTATATATATGGCTAACATAAAAGCTACCATAATGAAATAATTGTGGTTGTGTTTTTTTTTTTTTTTTTTTTGTCAAGAAAATTTAGGATAAGGGGATGGTGCCCCAGTCCAAGGGCAGGGAAGACCCAAGGGCTCAAAGAGCTCTTACAAGGGGATTTACATATGCCTCACCTCAAGGAGACTAGGGGGGATCGAACCTGCAACCTGTCAGACCGATGCCCTGTCATGCTCCACTAGACCAACCCCTTGAGGTTATAATTGTGGTTGTGTTTGATAAAGTAAAAATATGGCTACTAAAATGACTTCATTATTGATCGAAGGACACCGGTTCGAACTGAATAGACAGTTTCTTCAACCAAAAAAAAAGTAAAAATATTGTTAGGTTCAACCAAAAAAAAAGTAGAAAAATGGCTACGAAATGACTTCATAAATCATCATTGATCCTTCACGGGACCAAAATGGTTAGAATGAGAGGATCGAATGAACAAGGTGCAATCATTGTTGTATGCAATTGGCAATCTCTGTCACCTGACCGTATGGCAAAATCCCTGAAAGATTCTTGATCATGCATGCCTCCAATTTTGCATGACTTAAATTATTCTCCATTTGTATATAAGAGGATCAATCAAAAATAATGGGATGAGTTTTGGGATAGAAGATTCGGATCGAGGTAAGACCGGGCTCAACTCCTCATTGATGCATCCTATAAGAATTCTAGTATGTTAGTTAATTCAGAGTAGTAACATAATACAAAGTTTTCTTAAATAAAACCACATAACTTGATTCACCATGCATATATATATATATAGGAGAAACAATATTGTAGCCGATAAATTGTTTGATTGAACCACATAAACACCCAGAAGCTGATTTTCAAACTACTCAAAGTTCTCATCCGCAAAACGCTCTAGGTCAGTTCTCAATCGAAGAACGCTCTAGTTATTAAGGAAAATAACTACATTGATACAGTGACGGAGCTATAGCATGCCCAGGGGGTGCTGTAGCCCCCATTAAAATTAAAAAAATATTTTTTTTCCAAACATCAATATATAAAGAATTAATTGGGGAGGAATGGAGCACTATCATTTCTACTTCTTTTCTCTCTTTATCATGCTAAGTAAATGCAAGTGATAAACTAAGATACTTTTGTGTTATATATATATCATAAACTTGGTAGAAAAGATTTTATTTTTAAATTTTTTTTTGGGTGTGTAATTAGCACAACAATAGCTATGGTATACCACTAACGGTGTTCACTTTTTCAAGTTCTCTGTAGCTAAGACATCCTCTATTTAAGCAATAGGTTTGAATATGAGTTAATAAATAATTGTTTTGATTACTTATATTGAAATAGAAGTAGTTAAGTGTATTGAACTTTAAGATATTATTATACATTTTAAAAAATCACAAATAGATTAACGTCATTGTAAATTAAAAAAAAATCGGTATTTTTATATATTTAGCCCCCTCTGACTCTAAATCATGGTTCCACCACGGGCATTCATATATTATTGACTTTGGGAGCTCCAAAAAATCTCATATGTGTGGCCATGTGAAGAGAATTCAGCAAAGAGAAGAGATGGGTTATTTAGCACATGCATTGTTTTTGGTTTGCTTTCTCTTAAGTCGATCTTGATCGAGCAGAAACCAAAAGTGTAGGGAGTGTTCACTGAAGACAGCTAGTCAAGAAGTTTCGATCGCCCTCGTGTGAAGTAGACCCCACTGTTTGTGTAAATCTTTGTTGAGTGTGAAGAGCCAATCGAAAAAAAAGAAAGTGCCCCCATGTTCTCCTGCTAAGTTTGCTTGGATTTGCATTGGACTAGTCAATACATTTCATTATCATCATAGCATCATTTCCATCCATGTTCATTTCCCATGGTCTATATTTTGGTACATTTACAGTTGTTTTTGACGTTTCCCTGAGATGTTTTCTTCTTGTCTCGTTTCATGTCACCGTGATTCACGTTAGTATATAAGTTAACTTAATAGATTTACGTTCACAGCAGTTTTTATTAGTTTTTTTTTTGAGTGGGCTGGATCCTAGCCCGGTTCGGCAACCAACCGTGCCTATGTTCGGACCGGAGTGTGGTTGGATCCCATTAAGGGTCTTGCTCCTCCCAAACCTCTTTGTTGAATACACACCGGTAGGGAGTCTCGAACTCGAGACCTATAACGTCAATTGCCACTAGACCAAGAGATACTTGGCACTTCTTGTTACCAATTAATAACCTGCAAACTAAACTATATGCTATTGAGTATCTTTTCGAATGTAAGAGGCAGACCCTTATAATAGGAAAAAACGATTTGAACTTGTAACCTAATAGTCACGGGCACCAACTAAATTAAACTAGTGAGATTTGATAAATGCAATAAGAAGGTATAATCACAAAGTAGCTAGCAAGGGGAGAATGTTTTTGCCCCTAGTGGGCCAATGACCCTTAAATACATTATTATGTATACCCGCCAAATGATTTCTTGGTATAATTCTTGGTATATTTTGCCTTGTTTGCTTCTTGTAACAATAACAATAATAATGTGCAAAGCACCTCTCAACGCCCACCAAAAAACAAAGACACATCACCCACCTCTTTTCTCTACTTACAAGTTGCACTCTTCCACACTTTGAGTCCTTTTTAAGTCATCTCTTCCTTTGCTCAAATCCCCTCTTCCATCACTCTCCTTCTATAGTTTTCACATTATCTCTCAACTTTTCTCCATCAATCCATAAGATGAAAAAACTCAATTTGCTCATCAGAAAGTGCAAAAGCCTATCAAGGCAGCTGGGAAGAAGCTCGTCCATCGGGAGTGGCCATTTGAGGTACTCTAGGTCGTCTAGAGAAGGCTCATGGAGCCACATTGCCGAGGACGAATGTGAAGGTGAGATTGTCTATGTTGGAAGCTCGAGAAGGCGCTATATTATCAATGCCAAGTACCTTAGCCACCCTCTGATCAATGCCCTTATTGAGAAGTCGGCTCCCGATACAGATAAAGATGGAAATGGATCAGGAGATCGAGCCAGATCAGAACGGATCTCTATCAAGTGTGAAGTAGTGCTCTTTGATCATCTCTTGTGGATGCTTGAAAATTGTGATCCTAACAACATTTCCTCAGACCAATCCTTGGAGGAACTCACGGAGCTCTACATGTTGTAACTGGGCTTTATTTTTGTTCAATTTCATAGCTGTGATATGCTCTCCTTTGCAGCTAATTCTTGATGCTATCTGGTTTGGGAAATTCCTAACACGTAAGGAAAACCCTAGAGTGAAGAAGTTAGTATATTGATAATGTAATTCAGTTTCATCTTTTTTTATTACTATTAGGACGCCACTAGAAGGATCATGTTTCAATAATAAGTTCATGAAGTGTATAATGTACATTGGTCGATGTTTAGGCTTGCAAATTTTCATTCAAATAAAATTCATCCCATAGTACGAACATCTGATCTGTATTCGTGATTTCTTACAACCCACACAAACA
The DNA here is from genome assembly GCA_963924305.1 of Polygonum maritimum. NCBI lineage: Eukaryota > Viridiplantae > Streptophyta > Magnoliopsida > Caryophyllales > Polygonaceae > Polygonum > Polygonum maritimum. The sequence goes on from OZ002736.1 coordinate 26,448,678, forward strand.
CAAAGCCCAAACAATAATTGAAATGAAGAAAGAACGACAGAGGGACTTCCTTCATCCCTACGAGGCTTATGAGCTAAACAACAAAATTACGTGATAGTTGATCAGAAATACATTACACCTGCGGTTAAAAAAATGCAATCTGTTATAATGAAAGATAACAAAGTGGAGCTGAAGCAAATTTTCAAGTGCAAAATCAAAACCATGATGTTACAATTGTACAAAATCCGGAGAACTAATAAGATTGCAACTTCGTCTAATAAGATTTGGCAAAGATTGCAACTTCGTCTGCTGAAGCCCCTGTCATTAAGCATGTTTTCGGCCCGTCAGGCTGCTCAAACGGGAAACATCTGATAGTTGCCCCAGTTTCTTCTTTCACTTTCAACTCCTCCTTATCGCTGTATAGCAAGCAAAGCAACAATCACATACTGAAAATTTTTCGATGTACAAGTTGAATGTAAGAACAAGCTGAAGGTAAGGGACGAGAATAAAACCTGGCTGACCAGGGACCCCTTGCCCACTTCCCTGCTGAGATTGCAGCCTTGAGCTCATCATATGAACTCACATCTACTATGTTACTGCACAAGAAAGAAAAAATGAATATTATTACCAAGATTAGTATAACAAGATACTATTGCACTAGAAAGAGTTCATCCAGACATAAACAAAGCAACAGTTTTTCTATCTTGTGTCCTGGAAAGTGGAAAGATTATCTAGATTTATTGATATAGGATTTATTCAACTATTCTAAGTATATGTTCACAGGGCATAATTTAGAGAGACTAATAAAGCAGATGCCAAGAGATGGATGAACCTGTCACGAAATGATATTGCCATGGCTAAGAGTGATGCTTGTATCTCATCTAACTTGTCCTTGATATATGGTATGAGGACTGTAGAATCCATGGATATTCCAAATACTTTGCCCTGTTTTCCTGGTACGTCCCTTCTTGATACCACCACAGTCTGATTTGAGACATCTCGAGGACCAACTTCAATCCTTAGAGGAACTCCCTACAAGAGCGAGGATTGATGAGTTGGTTCAATTGTTTCCTTCGGGTAACATACAAAGATTGTAGGTTGATTAAGAGTTTTTGCCAATGTCCATGCCACTTTGACAGGTTCATACTAAAAATCAACAGTCAAAAATTTGATCAACAGGGTGAGCAACTGTTACCATATGAGGAGCTTGTTATGTGAGCTATAATATTGGAATATTAACTTCAAGCCAACCATTTCATAGAAGGACTACGAAGTTCTCTAATTTGTTCTCATCAGCTCAATCAAAGTATTTTACTATTTTTCACTACACACAGCATTATGAGATATTTTGCTTTTTTCTAAAGTTAGGGAGCAAAAAACATATAGCGTTGGAGAATCTGCTACAACGTGATTTGAATTTAGTCAAACAGGCAGTAGAACTTTTCACAGGAACTCTGCATTGAAATGTTGTGATCTAGACAGTAAGCGACCAACAAAAGTTTCAGAGCAAACCTTCATCTCCCAGAAATTAAATTTCCATCCAGGTGTCCTCTGATCTGTGTCATCAAGTTTCACTCTAATGCCTGCCTCTTTTAAGACCTCATTCAGATTATTAGCAGCACCAAGTACCCCTTCCTTTTCATCAGCCTTCTTCCAAATTGGCACAATGACTACCTGAATTTGGATATAGTTAGCAGATGTTGCGATTGGAATTTCATTCATGCAGGAAGATCTGGCACTTATGTTTGACAAACTATTGAAAAAAATCCGTATGATCAATATATAGAGAAAAATAGGTATATAAAATAACGCTGTAAAAGAAAGCAATACTAAATAGTTAACAGAGTATTTTTCACCCCAGATTATATACAAAAGGTGTTTAAGACCAAACGCAATTATTTCCTAAGGACATCTGAATGACAAACAGCCGATTTACATAGTAATATAAGACCTCAGGACTAATCAAGAGTTCATTCAGATTACACATTATGATGTAAAATCATATGTTGTATTATAACATAGTATATATTATAATGCATGATATCCACCCCAAGCAGGCAATTTGAACACCAAGTGATGTGAGAGCCCTCCCAAGCATACCTGTATAGGTGCAATCTTTGGAGGCAGCATCAGACCTGCGTCATCTCCATGAGTCATGATAATGCCACCAACAAAACGCGTGCTGATTGCCCATGATGTCTGCCATACATGTTGCCTTTGCCCATTTTCATCTGTGAACTACACAGGGAACCAAAAAAGAAAAAACTATGAGCTAAAAAAAAGATCAATTTCAACACAATACAATCTGAGCTATGACTACATTTGAAGCAATGCCCTGGAATCAAATCCATCAATGAGAACTTTTATAGTACCTGGGTTCCAAAAGCACGAGAAAAATTCTGCCCAAGATTGTGACTAGTTCCTGCTTGCAAAGCTTTCCTATCACCCATCATAGCCTCAATTGTATACGTCTTAGATGCACCAGCAAATGTCTCCACCTTTGATTTTCGGCCAGGAACAACAGGTATTGCAGCTTGCTCAAACGCAAATTTCGTGTAGATGTCAATCATCTGCAAGGCCTGTAGCCAACAATGCCAATGTATTGGTTGATACTGGAATACAAGCAATGCCCTAAATGGTGTTTCTGGGAAGAAATATTACTAATGAAATGAAGGGAAACCTCTTTCTCTGCTTCTTCTGGAGTGGCATGAGCCGTATGACCTTCTTGCCATAAAAATTCTAGTGTCCTAATAAATGGTTTTGTACGAAGCTCCCATCTTGTGACGTTTGCCCACTGAAAATTCCAATTGTAAGTACTATCATAGAAGAAGTTTTAAGATGCTCCTACGCTTTGAAATACAAGTACAAGGTCGTAAATTCACCTGGTTAATCATCAGAGGCAGATCACGGTAACTATGTATCCACTGAGTAAACATGTGGTTGACTATTGTTTCACTCGTTGGTCTAACCTGCCAAAACCTCAAGAAGTACAACAATCAAAAGCCAAAACTCAGTTTTTTTATCAATAATAACTTTAACAGAAAATTCCAAGACAGCCCAGCAAACAGACTTGATAAGAGCAACAATAGTGTTGAGAATTCTATACCACAAGTTTCTCTTCAAGCTCCTTTCCCCCTCCAACGGTTACGAGAGCCAATTCAGGGCTAAAGCCCTCAACATGACTAGCTTCTTTCTCAATGAAAGAGTATGGTATGAACTGCATCAGAGATCAATACAATGGGCCACATATCAGAAAAGAAAGTTTGATCATCCTTTTTCTAGACTACTAAACAAATAGAACGTCCTTAATAATTATCTCATATCCATAAATGAGTGGCACATTAAGCTTAGGACAGCAAATTATAAATAGGCATATATTAAGAGAACAGTACAATAGAACTTGATTACTAATCAACTCCTATCCATACATGAGTGGCAGTTAAGGTAGAGACTACAGCTTACAAATAGAAGAGATACATAAGAGGATGCCAACCTGTGGAAAGTACATATTGCTGTGTCCAGTTTCCTTGAACACCTTATTCAAATAATCCTGCGGAACAGGCGATTTCAGCACGAAGCAATGCAAAACCTAAATCAGAAAATCAGAAGCCGGAACTAGGAAAATGGTTACAAAACCTGAATGGCCTCCCAGATGGCGTATCCATATGGCCGGATCACCATAGTTCCACGCACGGGGCCGTAATCGGCGAGCTCGGCATTGGCAATAACATCGAGATACCAGGCATTGAAATCCTGAGACCGGGGCGTGATAGCTCGGTCCTGAGCCTTAGAGGAAGAAGACGAAGAAGAAGTATTCAATTTTTGAGGTTCGGATTTGGAAGAAGTCGGGGAATTGTCTCTCTCCGACGCCGCCGCCGTGCTCTGAGAGGATAGGCTGGCCGCCGGTAATCGACGGAGAGTAGGAAGACTACGGCGACGGGAGAGGGATAAGGAGCGGCGGGAGAGAGAAGGATTGAGGAATATGGAGGAAAGAGAAGGTAGCCTGAGAGCTCCCATGGTGGGAGGCAGAGGTTGGAGGAGCGACAGGGTATCGGGATGAAGACGAGCGGGCGTTTAGACTCTTTAGAGAATTAGAGAGATGAGGTTTTAGCTGGGTGTTCTGGTGTGGGGATGACCATGGTAAAGGAGTGAGGACTAGTGATTGTAAGGAAATTTTATGTTTTTTTTTATTGGCGGTGACTCAGAAATTATTTTTCAGGTGAATGGATTTGTTTTTTTTGGTCAAGAGTGAATGGATTTGTTGAGACGTAAGAGCATCCACAATGGAGACTACCTCTATTTCTTAACATTAAAAAAAAATGTAAAAGTCAGAAAAAGTCAGAAATTTTGGCTGAGAAATTTTGGCCTGCAACCAAAATATTGCTACTGCAAGAATAGCAATCTGATACTCTCTCCTGTCAAAAATCTGATGTAGCCCTCTCATTGTTGTATTGACTTTGCTATTTCCACACATGTAGGCTAGTCCTTGTAAATTGTACCAATAATATACTTAGGTTTTGGGATGTCTTACGTCGTTGTTTTTGGGATTTGTAAGTTTCGGGTCGATCCTAACGACGAGTCCTCCGCAGCTCGTCGAGTCTAATTCGGGCATCCGTGCTTCTTTGGGGGAAAGGCTAACTTGGCCGGTCATCTAGGCGAAGCCATCCGACCAGGTCCAAGCTCGAACAAGTCTTGTAGGACGCCGTTGGCATCGTTATCCGCAGGCCCGTTGCACTCTAGGCATATATATTGGATCATGTTTTCCATAATTCCTGTCGAGACAAGTCATATCACTTAATCATTCTTGGGTCATATATCTTCCTTTTTTCATTTTGGGGCTCATATCATATGTTATTTTGCCATAGGTACGTACCATCTTTATCTATCTCGTGATACATTTTCTAATCATCTCGTGACACGGATCATATATTTTGGATTATGCCTTCCATAATCCATCAAGGACATTGGGTCATTTTTTTGGTTTAAATCATAAAACACATTTTTCGGTCAAATTCCAAAATTCATTTTGATTGGGTCATGTTTTCCTTTTCTTTGTTCATCTTTAAGACTTGTTTCATACCTTCCTTATTTCATCTCAAAACTCGAGTCATTTATCTCATTCTCCATATCGGGATTTGAGTCATTTCATTTAATCATTCATTTGTCATATATCTTCCTTATTTCATTTACAGGTTTGGGATGTTGGGTCATGTATACCATATTTATTTTTCTTAAGATCCTTTTCTTATCATATTGAGACTTCGGTCGTATACATCAGGTCATGCTTTTTTTTGTCAAAAGGGATACACTTTTAATTGGATCAAATAAAAAAATAATTGATACGGTTGTGATTCTCTTTCCTTTGTTTATCTTAAGATTCGAGCCATGTCTTTCAATCATCTCCGGTCATATACCTTCCTTATTTCATGTCGGGTCATACATATCGGGCACATACACCTTCCATATTTCATCTCAAGACTCAAGCATTTGTCTTTCTTCATAATCTATGGACTCGGGACATATCATTTAATCATTCTCGGGTCGTTTACTTTCCTTATTCTTGGCCATATATTATCGGGTGACATGTACTTCTCGGGTCGTGTACTTTCCTTTATCTCGAAATCCGAGTCATGTATGACATAACTCATCTCGAACATTGGGTCATATATATCAGATCATGCCTTCTCGGGTCAAATCCCAAATTTATGTTGATTGCTCATGATCAAGTCCGCAATTTCAATTTGATCCGGTCATATGATTTTTTGAGTCAAATCCCACATCACTTCTGTTGGACCCAATCCCAATTTCCGTCAATATTTTGTTGGGTTAAAATCCCAATTGCAATTTTGTTGGATCAAATCCCCCAATTTTCCAATCCCAACTTCCGCAACTTTTTATCAGGCACCAGGACACTATATAGAATAGACAAGCGGAGACTTGTATAGTGCACCGTAGAGGGAACCAACACCAGATCGAGAGCATAATAGCAACAAGCTACACAGCATCGAACAACATATAGAACAAAAACGCACAACATAGAATAACATACAATACAAAGCATAGAGCACATATACACGAGCACAAAACAGTAACAAATACAAGCAAATAGACAAAAAAGAAACCAAAAGAGACAAAACAATTCCAGCGCAACCCAAGCACAAGTGCAAGGATATCAAACATAAACAATCAACTTGGAATGAAAACTGCGAGAGCAAAATGTAGGAAGTTGTTACCTGTCTTTGGATCACACCCAACAAAGACGATTGATCGTACCTATCAAGTCCAGCACAACCCAAGTTCAACTGCAAATAAATCAAACATAAATAATCAACTTGGAATGACAATTGTGAGAGCAAAATGATGGAAGAGCTGCTACTATTATGATTTTCAACCATACATCAACGAGCTTCACAAGCCAAGCTGCTAATAGGCTTTTGTGGGGAAGAAGCATTTGGGGGGCGGTATTGGTTGACATATGGTTGCAAATAAGGATGCTTAAGAATCTCGGATGCCTGCCGAACATATAAAAGTTATATATAAATTCATTTGACATATTTATTTAGTTAATTTCATCAAACAAATTAAACATGGGTATGATGCAGCATACACTTGAACGATGCCCATGGTTTTCCCATAGCGTGCCTTTAATGAGTACTTTCCTGCATGTACAACCATATAGAATCATGAATATAGTTTGTTGTATTACTTATATAAAAAGTACTAGTGATCGAGCAATTAAATCAAACAACATCTTATTATAATACATCAATCCAATGGAACTTGTACGTCATCTGGCATTGTGGATTTTGAACACAATATATAGATTAACAACATCCTGAGAAAAATATAGTGTTTGATAGCACCTCATTGGTGAAATTTACAAAAAATATATATATAATTATGCAGTGCACTAGAGTCCTCCTCTATGGTGAGAGATTCTAGTCTATTGCTCGAATTGTTATCCTTGTTATTTGGCTCTGATTTTGGTTGAGTAGACTTTGGAAGTACTATTAAATTAAAAAAAAAAAAAAAAGGGTTGTCAGACAATCTGTCTAGATGTGTGGAAAGACTTTGGAAGTACTATTGGATGGCTGAAACTACTATCTAAAGGTGATTACTAATTTAACTGCTAGTTAAAGTTTCTGAATGTGTGGATTTGCAAAATCTACTAAACGTTGGTGACATCAATGAGTTGAAAAAACGCTATCCAAGAGCTTAAGGCAAAAGATGGGCACACCATAATTCTTATTCTTGTTTAAAATTTAGAAAACAAAAATTTCTACATTTATTGCTTTAGGATTATATTTAATTCTGTTGTAGGTTATATTTACTTATAGGCATAGCTTAGGGTAATGGTTTACAAACAAGTTGTGCATGTTATATTAGCTATTAAAAGTGCTTACCTTTAGGAAAAGGAGACCGAGGCACAGTAGGTTCTCATGGAGCTTTCTCAAACGAGGAACTAATTGTTGAAATGGAAGAAGATTCTGGAGCCAATGTCGTAGAATCTGGGGTGACAGACTTTGGATAAAGCTTTATAACGACAGGAGGTGGTGTTGAGAGATTCCTGGAGTTTGTGTTCTCAAAGGTAGCAGCTAGAGCGTTGAATGCTGGAGATCTTCCTCTCACTCTCACTCGGTCTGGGCTGAAAGACATACTTCTGGACCGCTGTGATTTATCAGTTGATGCTACACTGGTCCTTCCACCATATGATGTTGGTGTCCTCCTTTCGGGTTTCTGACGATTCAGTAAAAGATTCAAGTCATGCAATTAAAAGTAGAATCTTTCATTATAAGAGCTTTACATCTTCATCAGAATCTTTCATTATAAGATTAAGTCATGCTGGTGTCCTCCAACAAATGGACAAAAATTAGAGATTTACATCTTCATCAGGATCTTTCATTATAACTTATAAGAGACAATAATTGTCTGGTTCTTTCGACCGAAAAAAAATGTCTGGTTCAACACTTTTCCGTAGAAATTTTGATCTTTGCACACCACCATTATAAACTTCATCTATTAATCCTTAATTAGGCTATTGCTAAGGGGATATGTCATAGCCAAAGATGGTACCAATACATTTTACTAAAATCAGCAAGATATTGAGTTACATAAATAAAAGCAATATATCCACTTTCAGTTGTATAGAAAAGAAAATTACCCACTATCCACCAGGTCTAAGGTCCTTGTACACTGTATGTGCTTTTTTTAGCAAGTATCCAGAGACACCAAGCAGATATAAATGAATCATTTTGATAGAAAAGTAACATAGAGATAATTGAAAGAGAAGCAAGTGTATAGCGTATATATAGCTGTGTATAGTTTATTCATGCTCTGTTAGACGTTAGTCTGATTCTTTATATGAGTGCAATCTAATTCAGTAAAGACTTTATTTTAGGAATTAAATGGCAAAAAGGATTAGATGACCTCGGTTACGATTAATAACTGCGCAAACAAGAAATGAAATAGCAATAAGCAACATTGAAACAATGATGTAACAGTCATTCATGAAGTCACATGAGTAGCACATATCTGAGTATACACATCTTACATCAACAACCGGAGGTAATCCATTCTTAACTATTGCTAGCTTTCGCTGGAACGAGTTTCCATGCATTACTTTACTTTACTTTATAACCCAGTAGAGTTGCCCTTCCGGGGAATCTGGGGGGTCAAGATGGAGGCACCCCTGGAACGAGTTTCCATGCATCTGCCAAAAAATAAATTGGTAAAATAAATATGAAATTTCCATTGCAAAATGCGATGTAACGAACATGTCCTCCAAGGGGACAACTTACGAGATTTTTTGGAGTCCCAAGGAAAGTGTAACTGGCAAATAACCATCAGCTCATATATGAATTGGTGTTGGGTGCTCTAGTAAAGGCAATAATTGTTCAATCAAAATTGCAAAATTTTGTACCTCTCCAATACTCAGAGCCTTCATTTGGTTTTGGTATCCACTTGCTGTCCAACCCAGACAAAGATATCAGAATGACAATCTAGAATGAATACATCTTCTGTCATCAAATCATCCTGACCTACAAAAAAATGAACTTTCATGATCTAAAAGAATTTTAGGATTTACAGACACCATCCAGCCAAGACAAAAGGCAATAGAAATATTAAATTGCGGAAACATCAAACGAAGGTGCATGAGATTTCACCAAGGAAACACACCAATATAACGGGTTACGTGTTTCTTAATGGTCAGAACAGAATGATTAGAAAGCAAAGAACAAGAACACACCTTTAGCTCTCCTGTATTCCAGCCAGATCCAGTTGAGGAAACAGCAGATCATCGAATGACAAAAAGGATTAGAATCAGCAAATCATGAAAAATTGAGATTAAAGTTACTCATGCATATAAATGAAGAAATATGTTATCACTACCATCTTTGAAGGTGCATGAGAATAAATGAGGGTCACTTTCAATATCCTTTCCCATCTTCTGGCTTCCATACTCTGTTTTCCATCCCCACAATTATTCAGATTCAACCCCTTCTCTTTGTGCTCTGGTTTGCAGTTCGGGCTGCAAAGACATAACAATAGACAATGATGAAGGAAAACAACATGAGATTCATTGTTTCCTACATGCATGGACGCACATGCGTACATTCACATCTATGCCTTCATATTGTGGTACAGTTTTTTTTTTAATTGTAGGAGTGGGGTTGTTCTACCAAACCTTGATGATATCCAACTGTCTCTCCATAAGTTCCTGATTCTGAGGGGTTGTAAGGTTTCCAGACCATGTAAATATAGTGGAGCCTTTGTGTAATATGTAACAATAGGAGCAATCTAATGATGATGCAGCCTGGGAATGCCAATTTAAGAGTCAGTAATCAGTATCCTGTAATATTTTCTGAAGCTAAGTAAATAAACGCAAGAGTGTATACTGGATCCTGAAACATGATAAGTGTGTAATGAAAATTAAACCTAAAAAACAACAACGTTGAGAAATCAGCAACAGACATGTAAAGACGGCTTGTACAACAAGTACCATAGATAATAGAATAAGCCTATGCCTGTAACTGCCTCATCTGCTATATAACAGTCGTGATTAATGAACAATTGTAAACTATATTGTAACATGTGGATTGAGCAATTCAAGCATGCTTAAGATATATAACATAATAATGTATCATACTTGCAGTCCAGAGTAGGCATATGCTGCATCAAGGAAATAACTACTTTTGTATGCAATGAGTCAAAATAATGACCAAAAGTTAACTACCCAAACTCAAACAAATTCCATAATTTTAACCTGCAGAAGGAAACAGCTATAGCTGGCTAGTACTCATCAAAATATTGAACAAGAATAAAAAAGATTTTTCCTTCATTGCAGCTTATAAAATCTATTAAAAAAACAAATTTACCTTATGCAAAACCAAATATCAGACATTTTCTTGCAAGTACTATCTCAAGCTGTATGAGATGTACTTAAGACTTCCTACACTTTTTACTTATAATATGTTTCTTTACAAGAATAATACAAAAAAATAGCAAGGAGACATTTGAAAGTAACGAGAGACTTACAAGGAGGGAGAATAGCAAGAAGGCAATGGGCCAATACAAGACCGGGTTATCTTACTTATCAGTCCAACCATATCCTGAAACAAAGATATTCACTAATGACACTATTGAGAGCAAAATGGTCACAAAAATCAACTTGGAATGAAAACTGTGAGAGTAAAATGTTGGAAGTTGTTACCTCTCATTGGATCACAGCCAACAAAGACAATTAAGTGTACTTGTCAAGTCCACAGCAACCCAAGTACAACTGCAAGATTATCAAACATAAGCAATCAAGTTAGAATGAAAATTGTGAGACCAATTTGTTGGAAGTTCTTACCTATCCTTGGATCACACCCAACAAATACAAGTGAGTGTACTTGTCAAGTCACATTTTAGTAGTTTTGGTGACTCAAAAGAATAAGAGAGAAGCTATTAGTCACCAGCAATGTCAGAAGAAAGATATTCAGTCATCGTTCATGCCTTTCTCAATTCATCTCGGTCCTTCTCGAACAACAGGTCGTATATATCGATCGATGCTTTCTACCGTCAAAAGGGATGCACTTTTTTTCAATCAAATCCAAAATTTTATATTGATCGGGTCATGATTCCCTTTTCTTTGTTTATCTTAAGACTCAAACCACAGTTTTTATCATCTCGGGTCATATACCTTTCTTATTTCATCTTGGGTCATATATCGGGTACACACATGTCTTATTTCATCACAAGGCTCACGCATTTCACTTCCTTATTCATCTCGGGACTCTGGTCACATTATTCAATCACTATTAGGTCATCTACTTTCCATATTCTAAAAGAAATAATGTGATCATTCAAGTGTCCTGAGAACGAGAATAAAACCTGTCTGACCTGAGACCCCTTGCCCACTTCCCTACAGAGATTGCAGCCTTGAGCTCATCATATGAACTCACATCTAGCATGTTACTTTACAAGAATCTAGATATGAGTATTATTACCAAGATTAGTATAACAAGATACTACTGCACTAGAAAGAGTCCATCCAGACATATATATAAAGCAACAGCCTTTCTATCCAGGAAAGTGGAAAGATTATCTAGATTTATTGATATAGGATTTATTCAACTATTCTAAGGATATGGCACAGGGCATAGTTTAGAGATACTAATAAAGCAGATGCCAAGAGATGGATGAACCTGTCAACAAATGATATTGCCATTGCTAAGAGTGATGCTTGTGTCTCATCTAACTTGTCCTTGATATAAGGTATGAGGATTGAAGAATACATGGACATTCCAAATACTTTGCCCTATTTTCCTGGTACGTCCCTTAGAGAAACTCCCTACAAGAACGAGGATTGATGAGTAGTTTCAATTGTTTTCTTCGGGTAAGATATGAAGATTGTAGGTTGATCAAGTGTTTTTGCCGTTGTACATGCCACTTTGACAGGTTCATACTAAAGTACACAATCAAAGATTTGGCCGGCAGGATGAACAAACTGTTACCATAAGAAGAGCTTGTTATGTGATTTATTATATTGGATTATTAACTTCAAGCCAACCATTTCATAGAAGGATTACGAAGTTCTCTAATTTGTGCTTATCAGCTCAATCAAAGTATATTTTACTACACACACCAATAAGAGATATTTTTCTCTTTCTAAAGTTAGGCAAAAAACAGATAACGTTGGAGAAGCTGCTATGATGTAATTCGAATTCAGTCAAACTGGCAGCAGAATTTTTAACAAGAACTCTGCATTGAAATGGTGTGGTCTATACAATAAGCGACCAACAGAAGTTTCAGAGCAAACCTTCATCTCCCAGAAATTAAATTTCCATCCAGGTGTCCTCTGATCTGTGTCATCAAGTTTCACTCTAATTCCTGCCTCTTTTAAGACCTCATTCAGATTATTAGCAGCACCAAGTACTCCTGCCTTTTCATCAGCCTTCTTCCAAATTGGCACAATGACTACCTGGATTAGGATACAGTTAGCAGATGTTGCGATTGGAATTTTATTGCCAGAGAAAGATCTGTCACTTATGTTTGGCAAACTATTGATAAAAATCTGAATAATCAAAATATAGAGCAAAAGAGGTATACAAAATAGTACTGCAAAAGCAAAGTACTAAATAGTTAATAGAGAATTTTTTGTAACCCAGAATATATACAAAAAGGTTGGAAGATCCAACACCATTGTTTTCTAAGGACACTTGAACAACAAACAGCCGATGTACGTAGTAATAGTAAGACCTCAGCTAACATTGCATTTTACACGTTGTTGTGCAAGCAGGAACTGCACAAGAACGTGGTGTTTTCTGGCTCCATGTAGGATGTTGCATTTTGGACAATTGTTTTGCCAAGTTCAAGTAACATTGCTGGACAAAACAAAATATGAAAACTTTATCCGTAATCACAACAAACACAATTCCCGCATACAGATTCATGTAAGGACCTTTTGAAGCTACCATATATCGATAAGAGAAATTGACCAAAGTTGAATTTAGCAAGAAAGCATACCAAAAGAGTCACCCAAGTTCTCTGATGTTTGAAGAGGAGTAAGAATAGGAGTTCTTTCTCTCATATTAGCTACAGGAGAAGCATCTTTACGGGGAACAGGTTTCTTCCTCCTACTCCTACCACTGGACTTGGAATTATTCAATTTTGTAGGACTCTCATCAACAAATTTCTGGCCAACTTCCTTTCTGGTTTGCTTAGTTGCTCTTTGCATGTGATTGTCATCATTCTCTTCTATGTTAGCCTCAGTTGATACTCTTTTCCTCGGGCGTTCAGTAGAAGGGTCTGCATGTGCACATTTCTTGACAAATTAGGCTGACTGTTTCTCACAGAGATTTTCTCCATCAAAAATCAGGACATCGAATGCAGAGACCCCATCATACTTGTATAAAAGAATATTATTACATTGTATCGCGTAAGCCTTTAAAAACTCTTCCCATCCGTCACAGATGAAATAATCATCGCCCCTCTTTTTCATCATAATATTATAATGCATGATATCCACCCCAAGCAAGCAATTCGAACACCAAGTAATGTGAGAGTCCTTCCAAGCATACCTGTATAGGTGCCATCTTTGGAGGCAACATCGACCTGTGTCATCTCCATGAGTCGTGATAATGCCACCAACAAAACGTGTGCTAATTGCCCATGATGTCTGCCATACTTGTTGCCTTTTCCCACTTTCATCTGTTAACTACACAGAGAACCAAAAAAGACAAAACTATGAACGAAAAAAAGATCATTTTCAACACAATAAAATCTGAGTTCTGACTAAATTTGAAGCAATGCCCTGGAATAATCCATCAATGAAAACTTTTATAGTACCTGGGTTCCAAGCACGAGAAAAATTATGCCCAAGACTGTAACTAGTTCCTGCTTGCAAAGCTTTCCTATCACCCATCATAGCCTCAATTGTATACGTCTTAGATGCACCAGCAAATGTCTCCACCTTTCATTTTCGGCCAGGAACAACAGGTATTGCAGCTTGCTCAAAGGCAAATTTCGTGTAGACGTCAATCATCTACAAGGCCTGTAGCCAACAATGCCAATGTATAGGTTGATACTAGACTACAAGCAATGCCCTAAATGGTGTTTCTGGGAAGAAATATTACTAACGAAATGAAGGAAAACCTCTTTCTCTGCTTCTTCTGGAGTGGCATGAGCCATATGACCTTCTTGCCAAAAAATTCTAGTGTCCTAATAAATGGTTTTGTACAAAGCTCCCATCTCGTGACGTTTGCCCACTGAAAATTCCAATTGTAAGTACTAACATAGAAGAAGTTTTTAGATGCTCCTAGGCTTTGAAATACAAGTACAAGGTCGTAATTTGACCTGGTTAATCATCAGAGGCCGATCACGGTAACTATGTATCCACTGAGTAAACATGTGGTTGACTATTGTTTCACTAGTTGGTTTAACCTGCCAAAACCTCAAGAAGTACAACAATCAAAAGCCAACCCAGCAAACAGACTTGATAGGAGCAACAATAGAGTTGAGAATTCTAGACCACAAGTTTCTCTTCAAGTTCCTTTCCCCCTCCAACGGTTACGAGAGCCAATTCGTGGCTAACACTTATTCATTTTTGCCCATGATCTTGTACAAAGATCAGTGTTCGGAGTTACAAACTTCCACATGGGTATTACGGCAACAATAGTTCCTTTGAGATCCCATAAAAAGACAATCACATAAGAGATAACTCTGCTTAAAACTTCCACAAATATCTTCCACAGATATCAGAAGAAACACTACAACTTTAAAGATCTAGCCATATATTATCGCGGGTCACATGTACATTCTGTACTTATCTTTGGATCACTGTTTTCTCGGGAATCGGGTCATATATATTGGTTCATGCCATAACTCAATCCGGAGGTTCATGCCATAACTCTCATTCCGGTCATTAGGGCTGAGCTTTCGGATTATCCGATCCGATCCGATCCGAAAACCCGGATATCCGGGAATTTATTTTGCAAAAAACTCGTTCTGTATCCGATCCGTATCCGGCCGGATATCCGCTAAAAATTATCCGATTGGATCGGATATCCGGTTCCGGATATCCCGGATATCCAACCTATCCATTTTAATTTTCAAGCAAAAAAATGTAGTATAATTTTATATTCAATTCATGTCCAAAAATCTAACTAGCTATAAAACATTATATGAAATTAAATGTAAAGTTATAATCAAATTAATATTAACTTGTTTAAGCTATAATCAAATTCAAAGTCAAAATTATTATCCAACTTAAGCTATAATTACTTAATTATTATTAACCTACGGTAAGAACTAAGAAAGTGGTAAAGATAAGTTTAGGGTTTTGATCTAATAGTAATTTATTTTCACTTTCTACAAACATACTATTATATTTATATATATATTCGGATATCCGAAAGACTCAAAACCTCTATCCGTATCCGGTCCAAATATCCGGAAAAATTAACGGATCAATTTTGAATGGATCATTTTGAATGCGGATATTTTCGGATCGGATCGGCGGATTTTCCGGATCGGATAACTTTGCTCAACCCTACCGGTCATGGAGTCATATATCGGATCATGCCTTTTCGGGTCAAATCCCGAGGCAGTTTTTTTGGGTCAAATCCCAGTTTTTTTTACCGGGTCATACGCTTTTTGGATCAAGCCCACAATTTCAATTTAATCGGGTCATACGCTTTTATTTGGGTCAAATCCCAATGCACTTGTGTTGGGTCAAATCCCAATTTCGGATCGTTTACTTTTGTTGGGTCAAACCCCATTCTAGATATACGCAACTCTTTATCAAAGATCAAGTCACTTTAGAACAACACAGACAATCGGTAGATCACAATAGCAGCAACACATAAAATAAAAGCTTTGTTTGCTCTTTTGGTAATTTCGATTCCCTCACACAGAAAGGGCAATTTCGATCTAGTTGGATCCGATTTCCATCGAGGATATATTATTGAGGCGTAATCAACTCAGTATTTACCAAGGCCCAGATCTAGAGAATCTTGAGAAGAAAACCCTAGAAGAGTTGGAAATCGGGAGAATACAAAGATGAGGGACAATTTCGATCGATTTGGATCCGATTTGGATTTCAATGGCATACAAATTATCGGGCGAAATCAACTCAGTAGTTACCAAAGGGCCAGATCTAGAGAATTCTGGGAGGAAAACCCTAGAAAAGTTGGAAATTAGGGGAATTCAAAGAGGAGGGTTAATTTCGATCGATTTGAATCCGATTTCCATCTCGAACAAATTATCGGGGCGAAATCAACTCGGTATATACCAAAGGGCTAGATCTAGAGAATTCTGGAAAGAAAACCCTAGAAAAGTTATGAATTAAAAATCAGGGGAATTCAAAGACGAGGGGCAATCTTGATCGATTTGAATCCGATTTCCATCGCGTAAAAATTATCGAGGCGAAATCAACTTTATATTCACCAAAGCGCAACGATAGCGGTTAAATCTAGGAGATCGGGGGCATAAGTGCAGTTTGCTTGAGAAATTCCAAAAAGAAACCCTAGAATTTGAAAGCGGTGACGAACACAATTATTGGGCAGGGTTCAAGGATTCGGGAAACATACCAATTGGAATCAATGGATGCGAGCGGGGGATTGAAAGAAGAGGGGCGATTAATCGATCGAGCTAGATCCAGAATACTCAAGAGTACGTAGAAAGAGACGGTAGATTGATAATTTGATATTCAAACTACAGAGGGTCAGAGGCATGTGTTTGTCCCTTTTTAATGAGAGCTAATTTGGTAAGAGGGGGTGTTATATATGACGTCAATTGCTTGGGAACCACGGCTAAAAAATATATCCAATTTTCATTCTATTCAAAATGCAAATACCAATTACATAAAGTTGGATCCAATTTTCATTATATTGTATTTTTATTAATGTTCAAAAGAAAATATGATATTATTTTATTTATTTATTGAAGAATAATACCTTATACATTTTATTATTTATACTTAGTTATTACTTTTGGCTTCACTTTACAATAAAATAATTTTATTCTAATAATAAATTATTGATATTTGTTTTGTAAAAAATACACAAGTATTATATCTTTATCTTTTTTGTACATATTCATCATATGAAGCAATATTTATGATTCTTATTTGATATCAATTCTATCTATAAATATTAAACTTCCTTATATAGATATGAAAATTTATTATCATGTTTAATAATAAATTAGATATACATGTATTTAAACAATAAAACATTCATATTTATTTAACCATAAAAAATCAAATATCTTTATCTAATCCCTACATATTAATATCAATATTATAATTTATAAAAATATAGTCTATACATAAATAATCTATCAATTTAATATCAACATTTATATCTATATAACTTATCAAGATAGTGTAGTTATTTTAATTAAAAAAATATTGGTATTGACCCTAAAAGAATTATAAATATTCATGGTTGTATTGATGTAAATCAAAATCCTTTACAAAATTCATGTACAATTTCAACATAATACTATGTTATATATTTATTTACATGGAAATGGAATGTATGATTTTGAGCACAAAATCATGATTTTATATGAATAGTATGAAAATACTTATTATCTATTCTCCAGGGTTGTTATATTTTCTTGAACAAAATTACACTATTTTAGGTTGGTCTATAAGACAAGTCAAATATTGATATCAATATAAATTCATAAATCAAAAAATATATTACGACCAAAATTTAATAATTTTGGTCTATAAGACAAGTCAAATAGTGTATTTAAAGCAATTTTAATATTTGAAACATGTTCATATATGGTACGACGGGCTAAGCTTACCTTCATAACATATACAATTTACCAACAAAAATTAATCAAGTATATTTTGATAATGAAAAATACAGTACAATATTTATAATGTATAAAAGATATTCTCAAACCTAATTTTTTTTACCTTTTACTTTAATATTTTGATAATTTATTACATTTAATGAAGAAATATTTTTAAAATATCTATTAAAATGGATAATTCACATATTCGATATTGGAACAAAAATAAATTGTCAGTATCAAAGTACTAATAAAAGTATAATTTAATTGTGCATCGTTTTATCGTTTGACCTCTACTAATAAAAAATGCTGACAACCGACTGCAAGGTGATCAATTAGTTAATGGTAATGTTCATTATTTAATGGGAAACTAGTTTAACCCCCGTACCATGTACGGGTGTTGTGATTATAAACCCGATTTAATATGGATATATGTTTCATGAACTTCTTCAATAAAAATTAATATAGGTATATTGTTAAATAGAAATTAATCTTTTAGATATAGATATGGCTTTAAAGATTATTACATGATTTTATCTTCAATGGTTGTTTGAAAAGATAAGAAATTTAAATTTAGTAGATAGGAAATTATAAAATATCGATATAGTCTAATTATTAGTAATAAGAATTTTACTTAAAATTATTAAAAACTTCCAAAAAAATAATCTCATAGTTATATTTATTCGATTTTATCTTAATCTTTATAATTTTCAAATAAATTTCGGATTTGAAAAAATAAATAATTAGAATATATCTTTATTTCCTAATTTCCTACCTACTAAATTTAAATTTCCTATTGTGATTAGTATTTTTTTACCAATAATGGTGAATCAACTCATAATATAAATAGGTTGGATTTGTTCAAAAAACACTTTATGATAAATATCACGTTTTATTAAAAATAATATTTATTAGAAGATTACAACTAATTCTCGGTAAGAGATAATTTACAATTTTTCGGGATAATTCATAATTTTTGATAATTTTTGAGCATTTTTTACGGGATAAGATTATATGAGATTCTAATTACCTTATTTTTATAAAGGAGGACCCGGTTGATTATTTTATTATAAGAATGACACGTGGCGCAAATTTTTGTGAAGACCTTGTCTCCGCTTTATACTATAGGTAGTATAGACGAGGGTTGATTTTTTTTTGAATCCCACTTTGCTTTTTGGTTATGGGCCAATATCTATAATACTATCTATATAATATAATACATTAAAACCTGTGTACGAAACAACATTTAAATAATGCACATGACAAATCTTATATTTGTATTGTAGTAGATATATAATTTGTCAACAACATCACCATAGCATAGCGGTTAAGACCATTTCATTTGTCATATAGATCCATGGTTCGAACCTTGGCCCATTGCAATCTCTTTATAAAGAAAGATTGTTTTTGGTATTAATGCTACACATTTTATGTAAGTTTGTATAGTTTTCTTTCCCTGTTCATATCAAATTAATAATAATAAGATATTTTAATTTATATCTAGGATATTTTTGCTTTGTTATTTATACGGTCAATGACTATTGAATGGTGGTTTTCAATGTGTATATTCAAGTCAATATCTTAACGGTCACTATACTAAGGGACGTTTGCAAACTTAATAGTCTGATACATAAACATTTCTAAAATTTATTTGTATTTTACAATTTTAAACACCTAAAAATATATTTTATCATTGAATTTGGAATGTTCATTTTCTTACCATATATGCTAAGCAACAACCTCTTTTGAAATGTTGTAACCTACAAGTCTAGCCTTTTAATTTCTTAAATGCACCTAATTGATATTCATTTATCCATATCCCCGTTACTAAATCCATGTTTTAAATGTCATTTAATATATAAAAACATAACGATTTTACCATTATGCTTATTACCTTGTAAGAAAATATATTCACCTTATAAAAAGGGTGAAGGTATTGTGTATTCTTTGTGCATTATAAGGAAGGAGTTGAGAAATACCCTGTTGGTATATTGAAGAGTGGGCAAAAGGAAGAAATATGAGAAGAGGTCATATCAATAATTAGAATCTCTTGATTTATTTGATAAGGTAATTTATAATAAGTTTTTCAATATCTTTGTGTAGTTTATGTTTTTCTTGAAAATTTAAAGAGTAGCATGTCAAGTTTACTAAAAGATATTTTAATCTGCTAAATGATCACAATCTAAAGCTTTAGTTGGGATCATGCATATATTCACCTTATAAAAAGGGTGAAGGTATTGTGTATTCTTTGTGCATTATAAGGAAGGAGTTGAGAAATACCCTGTTGGTATATTGAAGAGTGGGCAAAAGGAAGAAATATGAGAAGAGGTCATATCAATAATTAGAATCTCTTGATTTATTTGATAAGGTAATTTATAATAAGTTTTTCAATATCTTTGTGTAGTTTATGTTTTTCTTGAAAATTTAAAGAGTAGCATGTCAAGTTTACTAAAAGATATTTTAATCTGCTAAATGATCACAATCTAAAGCTTTAGTTGGGATCATGCATACATACTACAAAGTACTAAGAGCATAAATATCGGTACACCATGACAGAGATCATGTGGGTATCACCACAAAAAAAAAGGAAATTGAATTTGAATGTGTGATGCATATCGCTGAGCGATACTATGAAATGGAGGGGACGTGGGTCCCACATGAAAAGAAAGTGGGGAAATGGAAGGGAAGTGGGTCCCATATGAAGAGAGAGAGCGGAAAAAAGTGGGTAAATAAATAAGTGTTGAAAAGAAAGAAAATGAGTTTAGAGGGTTCATTGATATTTAAGTGGGTATCGTGAAATAAAATAAGAGGAGTATGGATGATATGGAGGAAAGAGAAATAATAAAAGTGATAGATTTTTGGGTATCAATAAATCATTGATATTCATGGTCTAAGGTTTATCGACAAAGCAACATAAGTAAACAAAACCAAAGAAATCAGCCTACCTTTTTACTATTTTTATACTTTTTTCTAATCATAAAGGCCACCACGAGGTCTTTTGTTTTAAAATAAAAAACTATACATTGAAGAGGGGTCTACAAGTTAAATTTAAACTAGCAAAACCATACTTAACAAGGATTGCTATTTTATTTTGTGGTTTTCTTTAGAAATGGTTAAATCTTACTATTAACTAGGTGTACCCGTCGTGCCATGCACGACAATGACTTACGCTTCATATTTTAAAATTATTTTAGTTATAAATAAGATATTAATAAGTAAAAACATATAATGAAAATTTTAGTATGTGAAGATGTTATTTTTTTCTAAACGAAAAAAGATTATTTTTCAGATTTGTAGTACCATCCGCATCACGTATGAGATTATAAAAATATAAAACATATTCTAATTATAGAACAATTTATGTAAATAAAAATTTGCTTACTTTTTCATCCTTCAAAATATTTCTCTAATGGTTAATATATAATATTATCCCTATTATCACACATTATAAGCCAATATAATATAAAATGAGATGTTTTAATTGATTATTTTGGTTTGATCTTATTTTTTATTTTAATACTATAATCTATTAGTATGAGATATAATTACTATGAATTGTTATTTAATTTAAAAATAATAAAATATAATATCAAAATTTAGAAATATAAAATGAGTCCAACATGATTATAATGACTTTATATATTGAAATAAATAGAAATACTAATCAACAATTATTTTATTATGAAAGATATAAGCTAAGTTATTATGAAAATGATAATATATAAGTTACGTAAAATATAGTAAATATAAACTTATTTAGTATTAAATATAGGAATAATAAATTAATTACAAAAGAGGGATTATATATTTAAATTATTTTAAATTCAAAACATTTTAATTACTTCTTACATAAAGAAATTAAAAAATAACTAATATATTAAAAAAGATAGAATACTTTATCATAATTCAAATAATATCTTTTACATGAATTGATAATAAAGCATGTAATTAGATTGGTTAAAATAACATGAATTTTTTTAAATTGTTTACTTATGAGGTAAAAAATCGGAGTTAATAGGAACATGATAATATATAATTAAGTAAAATTTAATAAACATAAATTGATTTATTTTCAAAGATAAAAATTTAATTTATTTAGAAAAAGGGGCTTCCATTTTAAAATTATTTTTTAAATTCGAATTTCTTAATTTATTTCTTACTTAAATAGATTAAAAAGGTAATTGAAAAGATAAGTTAATTAATATGTATCTTTTATAAAGGAAGATTTTAAAGATAGATCATAATGCTTTAAAGATAGATATTAGATGAATAGAAAAATGATAAAATTAAAGATTAGATAGTTAAGGAAATTTTAAAGACAAATATTATGTCTTCAAAGATAGATATTAGATGGGTAACAAAAAAGATAAAATTAAAGATTAGATAAATAAGAAAAATAAAACATATAAAATTATTAATGAAGTGGGGCCAGAATTAACGTGGAGGCTCGAAATTCTCCGGCTTTAATATATAGTATAGATATTGATTTATTGATATTGATGATTGTTGATAAGGTAGTTAATTAAAAGATTGAAAATTGACGTAGCAAAATTTAGGAACATTAGTTTTTTTGATAGTATGGATATATATTGTTGATAAGGTGGTTAATTAAAAGATTGAAAATTTACGTAGCAAAATTATGGTAGTTAATTAAAAGACTTTAAAAATTATTTTGGTTAAATATATGATAATTGTCTTATCCATCAAGAACCCTACGATACACAAAAAAATAACTTTAGTTATCTTGTGCATCAAAGAATCTGTAAGCCTAACTAAATGTTACCGGTGAATTTATTATGGATGGGCCATGATTACATTGATATAATTTTAATGATCAAGATTTAATCAAAATCTAAATAGATTAATCCTATCTAACGTATATGGTAATTAGATATTGTATAGATAGATATTAATAAAAAATTATTTTGGTTAAATATATGGTGAGAGATATTGTTGATAAGGTAATTAATTAAAAGATTAAAAATTTACGTAGTAAAATTATTATTTTTATAGTATGGATAGATATTGTCGATAAGGTAGTTAATTAAAAGATTAAAAATTTACGTAGTAAAATTATGGTAGTTAATTAAAAGACATTATTTATTATTTTGGTTAAATATATGGTGGGGCCAGAATCAACGTGGTGGCTCGAAAACGGTCGGCTTTTATAATATATAATATATATATATATATATATATATATATTGATTTTTCTAAGATATGATCTAAATTACAATTTAGATTATTCACTTTATCTCACTTTTCTCCATTTCATTTTTCAAATCTTCATCTTCATTGTTAGAAAAAAAAGTATAAAATCTTCTATCTTCATTATTGAGGACATGAAAACGAATATTATAAACTTAAATAATACATTAAGATGGTGAGTGATTACTTTTGTAACCCTTGCCCACTCATACTCTTAATAGTAAGTTAGTAAAATTTAGTTCGATTAACCATTATTAATTTTGATTAATTTACTTATGAAGGGTATTGTGATTAATTTTTACTTTTATTTGTAAGGATATAAAACTTATCAAGGCATATATTATTGAAATCCCCGCACTAGTTACGACGATTACACTAGTACAAATATAAAATCATTAACTTCTTACATGAACTCTTATCTTATGTACATGCTCACTCCTTAGGTACATGACATGAAAGTTACTCTTTAGGTTCTTGGGCTTAGAATGAGCATTACCAACAATAGGTTAGAGAGTAACGAATAATTCAGTGTCCATAGAATAAAAATTTACATTTGAAAACTAGTACAAACCCCGTACCATGTACGGGTAATGTAAATATAAAACCGAATTAATCGATCGGATTTTGATACGAATACGCTTTTAACTCAGGAACTTATAATCCAAATCCGATAGATCAAAGTCCAAACCTATTGACCTATATATGTACTTTTATTTATACAATTTTAATTCTAAAATAGTTGTATTCAAATTCATATTATTAATGAATATACTATTGACACATGTGAAATTTTTTCACTATTCTTCAAGATTCAATAATGACAAAAATATATACTAATTAATAAGAAAAAAATGTAAGGAATATAAAAGAAAATCAGTTCAATTTCCTTATTCGTATAAGGATATATAATTGATTATGATATTAAGTATACATAAGGAAATTAGATAAGATATCAAAAAGATATATAAATTATTTTTTGAAAATCAATGCAACAACAACAACAACAACAATAACCCAGTGCAATTCCCCGTTCGGGGAATCTGGGGGGTCAAGATGGGGGCTCCCCTGGCTAACGCAAAGGGGGAGCGTCCAAAAGACCCAACAGTAGAGCATAAAAGCAAAGACGCATACCAAGGCCAACACAGAACACGACAAAAAACAAAAAAAAACACACAGGACACCAAGCACAGAAAGCGAAACAAAACGAAACCCGAAACAGAACGACAAACAAAACCAATAACTAAAAATTGCCGGTCAGGACAGGGTCTAGCCATCCAACACTCGAATCTCCTCCCTCCACCTGTCCCTGCATAAAGCCAGCTCTGTCGAAATCCCCAAGTGTCTGACATCCTGTCTTATGCTGTCTTTCCATCGTTTCCGTGGTCGACCTCTCCCTCTGTGAATAATTCCCAGGTCCAGACTTTCACACCTTCGGACTGGCTCTTCGGGGCCCCGCCTCTGGATATGCCCAAACCACCGCAATCTTGACTCCCGAAGCTTATCCTCTAAGCTGGCCACTCCCACCCTACTCCTGATCACTTCATTTCTGATTCTGTCCAACAGTGTGTGACCGCTCATCCATCTCAACATCCTCATCTCGGCCACTAAAAGTCTATGTTCCTGTGCCTTCGTGGTGGCCCAACACTCTGCTCCATAGAGTATGGCTGGTCTGATCACCGTTTTGTAAAATTTTCCTTTCAGCTTCAGCGGAATCTTACTATCGCACAAAACCCCCGATGCCGCCCTCCATTTCTGCCAACCCCTCTGGATCCGATGTGTAACATCCTCGTCGAAACCACCATCACTCTGCAGGACGGACCCTAAATATCTGAAACTCTCTTTCCTTGCAACAACTTCCCCTCCTAGCAACACCTCTTCACTTAAGTCTACACCTTGCCCAAACTTGACCACCATATATTCCGTCTTTGATCTGCTCAGTCTGAAACCCTTAGACTCCAACCTATCCCTCCAAGCTTCAAGTCTGTTATTGACACCATCTCTGGACTCATCTACCAAAACAATATCGTCTGCGAACAACATACACCACGGGATCTCCCCCTGAATATCCCTTGTCAGCACGTCCATCACCAGGGTAAAAAGGAATGGGCTCAATGCTGAACCCTGGTGCAGTCCTGCCTCCACCTTAAAGTAATCAGTGTCCCCACCCGGGGAGCACACACTGGTCATCGAACCCTCATACATATCCCTGACTAATCTTGTGAACGTCCCTGCCACTTCCTTCGCTGCCAATGAGTCCCAAATCAGATCTCTCGGTACCTTGTCATACGCTTTCTCCAAGTCAATAAAAACCATGTACAGATTTCTCTTTCTCTCTCTGAACTCCTCTATCAGTCTCCTCAGCAGATGGATGGCCTCCATAGATGACCTCCCGGGCATGAAACCGAATTGATTTTCCGACACCTTAACTAAACTCCTCAGCCTCAGCTCGATTACTTTTTCCCAAACTTTTTCCCAAACCGAATTGAAAATCAATGCAAAAAATAAAATTATTATTTTATTCAGGATTGATGACGTGGCACAAATTTTAACAAAGACTTGAGTTCCGCTTTATACTGTATTATTATAGTAGATTTGGCATCATATATGGAACAAAAAACACAACATCACTCATAACGATTAAGGGCTTGCTACACTTTCCATAGAAAAGTACTTTTTAGTTAAAAGTATACTTTTTGTTACATTGAGAGTGGTGAAACTAGTTAATTTTATAAATTTCAAGGCAAAAAAAGTAGTATAGTTTTTGACGAAAAATACTTTTCAAATAAAAGTATAGCAAGGCCTAAACGAAGGAATACACTTTCTACTAAAAAACAAAAATGAACTCATATATACAGAACGTGTACTTAGAGATCAGAACCTATCACAAATGAACCCTCGGAATATATTATTTCAACTATATAACAAATTAAGAAAAGAAGAGTTCATTGAGTTAGCAGTAGCCTGGTGGGGCATATGGCATCAACGAAACAAGCTATTGTTCCAACAAACGCCCAACGATCTCATTCAAGACCTAAGTCTTTATATCCGCAATCAATTAAAGCAATGGAAGCAGGTGAAAGAATGGGTTGAGGACGAAGAAACAGGTCCGAATAAGGGTGCATGTTTAAGAAACCGACCACGAATAAAAGCACGAGGTTGGAAGAGACCAGATTGGAGCTATGCAAAATTAAATTTTGATGGATCTAAGCTAATTAATGGTAACTCTACGGGAGGTTCCATTATAAGGGATGAGACCGGAAACCCAATTGACGGGTCTGTCAGATCATATGGGAAAGTTTCGGTCTTGATGGCAGAAACATTGGCACTGTGGGATGGAGTGAGGAAAGCAAAACAGAAAAATGTCAGAAAGTTGGAAATTGAAGGAGATAATATCATTGTTATCAAAGCTGTCTTAGGACAAATCCGATGCCCATGGGAGATTGAAAGGATTATTACAAACATTCTCGTATCCCTACGGGGTTTCGAGTCAGTTCGTATTCATCATGGGAGTAGGCAGTGTAACTCTGTGACGACAAAATTGCATTTCTGGGCCACAGTCTCTCATGGGAAACCATTTGGAACCATCATGAGCTTCTAGCTCTCATCCGTAAGGATGCCATAGGGATCCCGCCTTAAGGCAAGGCCCTAATTCTCACCGGTTCAAAAAAAATAAAATAAAAATGAACTCATATATGGAACGTAATCTCTCAAACTTTATTAACATCATCTCGAAATAGAAACTATAGATTTCGTATGATTGGGTTCTCTAAATCAAGAATATAATTCATTATGATTCTCTCTATATCAAATTATTAACACAACATCACTATCTACCAAACAGAAAAAATAGCACAATATCATTGAAAAACAACTTTTCATCACTTGAGATGAATCTTCAAATGGCTACTACTCCTACTAGTCGCATCATGATCCCACTAGTGACGATCTTGGCCTGCATCCTTCTGCAAAACAATCCTGTTGTGGGAGAAGCCTTGAGCAAAGAATACGCCAATAAGCCCAAAGCAACACTCAAAACTATAAAGGTGATTGATCAAACTTCAAAATCATGAGAATCCCTTTGTAGTTTCATTCATTCATATATCATTGTCGTTACATTTCTTGTTACTATTTGTAAACATAGAAGCAAGATGGCGATATAGTCGATTGCGTTGACATATATAAACAACCTTCTTTGGATCATCCTCTTCTCAAGAACCACACCATACAGGTCAAATAAATTCCATATTATGTTGTTGTTGTTGAGTAATATCAACTAGAATTGCTCAAGAGCTTGTAGTATTTATTCAGCATCCTTCCTCATCACATTCGAGTTTCCTAAATGTCGCCGAAAATGAGCTATGTCCAAACGGCACCATTCCTATCCGAAGACCCTTCAAGGACGAATCCGCTCGATTTCCTTCAAGTAACGATAATAGAACCAACGTAAACGATGAGTTACCTGGCACATTGCATAAGGTATGTACAATGTACTAATGTACATTGGTGGGACGTTTTCTCCTTGTATGTTTTCAAGTCACGTTTGGTAACTTATGAGGCGAAATAATGACGTTACAGTATGCGTCGTATTGGTTGAAACATACGAAAAGAGATATGACCGCGGTTTCTGCGAAGATCAATGTTTGGAGGCCCTCTACCAACAACGCAGAATTCAGTGCTGCCAGGATTTCGGCTGGCTATCCCCCAGAGAGGATTGAAGCAGGATGGATGGTACTTATAATTAACATTATACTTATGCCTCAATATATGATCATCATATGTTATGTTTTGAGATAGTTTGAACAACTAATACCATTCCATTGATAAACAAAAACTAATATCATTCCATTATAGGTTTCTCCTAACATGTATGGCGACAAGGAACCGAGATTGTTCATACATTACGTGGTGAGCTAGCTAGAATTCTCTATACCTAACAAGGCTAACATAGCATTTATGCATAGATTAATTATATTCCTCGAATGATTTCAGAATAATGAGCACAAATCAGAGTGCTACAACATCGAGTGCAAAGGCTTTGTGATAGTGGAGTCATCATTTTGTCTTGGCTGCAAAATTACCCCCTATTCTGTGTACAACGGAGACCAATATGAGATTAATGTAGCCCTTGTACAAAATCAATCGACCCTTGAATGGTGGGTCGAATACCAAGGGCAACGGCTCGGGTATTGGCCACGTCAGCTATTTCCTGGAATAAGTCAAAGGGGAGGAGTCAACTCTATCGAATGGGGAGGAGAAGTTACACAGCGGCCATACTCTCCTCGTCCCACATCGACTCATATGGGAAGTGGGCATTTCCCGAGCGAGGGATCCGGGAAAGCCGCCTATTTTCAGGATATACAGTTTGCGGACAGTAATTTCAACTATTTGCAACCTGACCCTGAAACTCTGCAAACTATACTTTCACACCCACGGTGTTATGACGTTAGCCAGGTATTCGGAGATGGCGAAGGTCATCGTATCAATTCGCACTTCTATTTCGGGGGGTCAGGCGGAGATTCACCGCATTGCGGTGTTTGATCTAAGTTTTCTAAATGACGCAGTATTTTTGTAAGTTTTCGTACGTCATTACTTGGATGATAAGTATGAACGAACTTTGCATTAAGCAAATCAATTATAAGCACTTGGACAGTATTTGCCCTTTTAACCAACTGCAAAAGTTAATAAATGTTCTAAGTAGGCCACTAAATTGTACTCTACTGTCTGTTAAAACTTTCTCAAGTCTTAACTAAGGGCCTGTTTGGGTTAACTATTAAAAAGCGTGTACTTATAAAAAGGGACAAATATCAAAGTGGCAAGTAGTGTAATTAAAGTGCGGAATAAAGGGCAAATTTGGGAGTCAGTTAGCGCGGAAGGATCAGATTCAGAAGCAAATAGCTTACACCGACTCTGCTTTGGGCGGGGTTTATCATTCCTAGGGTTTCTCCTTGTCCGACGACGCTCTGACACCTTATTCTCCGAGATAAACCAATCCATGGCGAAGCCGATCCGTGGGCGAGCGGCGGCGTCGCCGTCGGGCTCCTCATCCCGGTCCCGCTCCCACTCCGGCTCTGGTTCTCGAAGCGTCAGTTCCCGCTCCCGCTCTTTGTCCTCATCGTCTTCTCCCTCAAGGAGTGCCAAATCTCGTAGCAGGAGCCCTCCTCCTCGTCGCAGAAGGTTCTATGTCTTGCTCCCTCTTCCTTTGTTTGTCAGTGTCTGCGTGATTTTGGAGGTTTCTTTTCAATTTGGATGAATTTGAGCAATTTATGGCTAGATATTGTCAGCCGTCGAAATTGGGAGTGCAATTGAGACATGGATCATGTAGGAGTACATTGCTGAATCTCTGTCATTCCTGCCTCTTCAGGCAATTGTTCAATTGATCATTATGCCTTGTAGAAATTTGAGATTTAAGGGAGAATGGAAAGGCTTCTAATCTGTTTCAAATTAGCTTGTTTTTAATCTATTCATCGACAAGATCACTTGACTAGTAGAGTAAAACGGGGATGTAACCAATTGGCTTGGTGTGCAGTATTTTTCTTCTAGGTCGATTGTGAATTTGGTTTTGGATTTTAGATGGTGATGCTGTATGTTTGCTTATTCTTTAACTGAATACTTGTCTCTGCTTCTTTGAGGGAGAATGTTATGCTGTTCTAGTGATGCACAGAGAGAGAGCCCTCTTTTATGCCAAAAAATTAATATGCATAGATCTGTTTGAATGAATCCCTTGATCACTGTTTGAGTGTTTATCGTGGAGCTGTAAATGCTAAGTGTTCCTTCTAATCGTTATTTGAGGTTTAGCCTGTCTGTTTTATTTGGAGGAATTTTGCAAATTTTTTTTTCTTGGATGGTTCAATTTCTGAACACCATTGTGGTCAGCATATATTCTATTTTTTAATAATCGTGGATGATTTATTTATTTATGTCTAAAGTCTTCACACAGAGACTGAAAATGATGTTTCTTTTGCAGTTCTATTGAAGGGTCAAAACGAGGCCGTTCCCCTCGTCCATCTGAAAAAACTCCACCCCCAAGGTCAGCTTTAATAACCGCTCTTACAAGAACAAGCTACCTTATTAAATGTCTTTGTGTTTCACATATCAGATCACCTGTCTTATACTTTTGGTCTCCATTAAGTTACCTTGCCTTTCCTAGTTTTTTGTTCATCCTTTTTTCCTGGATTGGTTTTCTGAGTTAAGCTTGCGTTTGGAACTTGTAAACATAGACAAACTCAACAGATATGTAAATCTCACACGAACTTGTATGAACTGTATATATAATTTCTCCTTTTAATACAAGTTAAAAAGTGATTTTTTTTAATCAAAAGTGAAAAAGCTTGGGGAAAAAAAAAACCTAACTTAAGTTTGAGTGCTAGCTAGCTTAAACCCAGATACAAGTTAAAAAGTGATTTCTTTTCTCACATAGGTCTAATTCATTTTATATGTGGAAATGGTTTCTTGTTGGGTTGAACTAATTGACTGTATATATGCATGTTTACGTTGGGTGATGGAGTCATTCTGAATATCTGATTCTCAGTACATCCATTTGTAAGTAGTTCATTTACTAGCTAGATCTTTAGATTATGAATAAACCTATACAAATGAGTCAATGCTAGGTATGATGACAGTTTTACTAGCTTGATATAATTAATAATTTTGTGTTGAGCAAATTAAACTACTTTAAACCTCTTCAATCTTTCAATGATATATACTGCAAGTCTGCAATTTTCATGGAAATGTTACTGATTGAACTGTATAACTGTCTTTGCTTCTTCTCATTTCTCATACATTCATGTCATGCTCTTCAGTTCGTTATGCATGCCTGTTTCAGGAAGGGCATGACGTAATGGTCTTTATTTCTAAACATCTTAAATCTTTCAATGATATATACTGCAATTTTTATGGAAACGTTACTGATTGAACTGTATAACTATCTTTGCTTATTCTCATACATTCATGCCATGCTCTTCAATTCCTTATGCATGCCTGTTTCAGGAAATCATCCATCGCGGAGTCTCATGTTCTTCACGTGGATAAACTTACAAGAAATGTGAACGAAGGCCATCTTAAAGAAATTTTCGGTTAGTTTCTTTCTCACAATTTCTGCTTCATGTGTTTATCCATACATGTATAATTGTTTCCTCGCATAATGCTATCTTTGTAATGTCGAGAGGCACTTTGATTGCCAAGTCTTAACTTGAAATCTGATGATGCTCATGTCTGTT
Organism: Polygonum maritimum; assembly: GCA_963924305.1. Taxonomy (NCBI): domain Eukaryota; kingdom Viridiplantae; phylum Streptophyta; class Magnoliopsida; order Caryophyllales; family Polygonaceae; genus Polygonum; species Polygonum maritimum. Next base: position 26,479,871 of record OZ002736.1, read on the forward strand.
TAATGCTGAATTCACCCATTATCATAACTTTCACCTTACTGCTGGTATGCAGGTAACTTTGGTGAGGTTGTCAGTGTTCAACTAGCAATGGATCGAAATGTAAGTCTCTACACTTATCGTTTTTCTTTCCCTTTTCATTTTACTGTAGAGTAGCTGGATTGGTGCTTGCCTGATATCTTGCACATCTTTGCATATGCAGGTCAATCTTCCAAAGGGATATGGATATGTGGAGTTTAAATTGAGGCCTGATGCTGAAAAGGCTCAGTCATACATGAATGGGGTATGTTGATTTTCGTTATCTATTAATGAGTGCTCTCTTTAGCTCATTGACATAGCTATCTTACATTCTTGGTATTCATTAGGCTCAAGTTGATGGGAACACAGTTACAGCTAGGTTCACCCTACTTCCTAGTCAAAAAGTATCTCCCCCACCTAAAACTATCATCCCATCTAAAAGGGATGCTACTAGGAGTGATGGTGCTGATGTTGGGAAGGGTGGACCAAACCGACCAAGAGAATGTATGATCATAGTGCGTGAAAGTTATCACTATGACTATTATTTTTAAAATTTGAATGTTTAATCCCTTTGATGCAGCCTCTTCTCGTCAAAAGCGTATTTCACCTAGGAGATCCCCTGTTGCAAGGAGGGCCGTTTCACCTAGAGGGACTGATTCTTCTCCTCGTCGCCGTGCAAATTCCCCTGTTCGCCGTAGGGAATCTCCACCTCCAAGAAGAAGACCTGGATCTCCAATAAGGGGGCGCTCTCCATCATCACCTGCAAGGCGAATGAGATCACCTCCTAGGTAAGCTCATTTTCTCATTTAAATTATTGTTTGTGCATTTAATGGAAATCTGAGTGGTGTTTAATGTTATAGAGGCTCTCCTCGAAGGGTGCGTGGAAGCCCACCTATCCGCAGGCGATCACCTCCTCCATGCCGCCGGTAAGTTTGATTCACTTGATATCCTCTCATTCTTTATCTATATGGTCAACGTGGAACATATATGTACAAATTGCATGTTGCACGAATCTCTCTATGGGGTGTGATAAAGTGTAGTTGCTCAGATTGTTTATTTGTTATTATGATAATGGCCTGGTAGATTCAGTCTATTGACATGTCCACTATGCTGTATCTATCTACAGTGGGTCAGTGACTTGTTTTTTCATGCTTTTGCTTCTTCAATAATATTCTCCGTGTCTCACAGCTCACCTCCTAGACGTGTTCGTAGTCCTCCTAGGAGGTCTCCAGTTGTTCGTAGACGTAGCCGTTCTCCCATTCGTAGGCCTGCACGATCTAAGTCAAGATCAATCTCACCTCGGAGGTAAGCTTTAGATGGTTAAAATATTGGTGGAGACTCTGTATTTTGATCTACAATGACGTATCGCACTCTAGCTCCAGCCTTCATCTTTTCTGGTGAGATCAGACCAATTACTGACGAACCAATCGGGGAAAGAACTATTATTATTTGAAGTAAAGGCCCCTTAAAACATTAAAGTTTTCTGGATGGTGTTCGTATGGGGTTGGTAGTGATGTTACAAAACAACTTGGAATTATTTTTAAAACTCATTGAAGCCAAGTACGTTTTTTTTTCTTGAAAATTTGAACTTGTCTGATAGTGTACGGTATTTACTTTCCTTTTACCATTTCCACATCTGATTGTGAATCAATTCCAAAACCAAAACATTTCGACATCATTTCCACTTGACTTTCCAAAACCATGCTAAACAAATCATTCGTGAGAATAAATTTAATATTGTTACATGTGTGACATACTTGATTATGTGCAGATGTACTTTGGAAGATCAATTTAATTGCTGACTACCTAGTTTTTGTTCCCATAAACCTTTTGAAATGGGAAATTAAATTAACTTCTGTAGTACTAGGAAGTGCTTGTTCTGATTCACCTTCCCAAGGTGCGATTTGAGCTATTGATGTACTCTTACTTGTGGATATCGATAGTTTTGATATATAAGCATGAACAGTTCTTGGTGATTAGTAACAATGTTTCGGGCATGCTTATTTGTGCATCTCAGAGGTAGAGGTCCTGTAGGCAGACGTGGGCGGTCATCATCTTACTCTAAATCACCAAGTCCTCCTCGAAGGGTATATATTTCTTCTCCTACTTCAATCATAATAGTGTGGCTATTATCTTCTATAGTTTGGCCTTGCAAGTAAGAGTTATCAATGATGCCATTGCTGAACTTATTATCTTCAGGCTCCCCGAAGAGTTTCAAGGAGCCGCAGTCCTATAAGGTATTTATCTTGAGTCTTTAATCTGATTCTATAATCTCTCACTTCCCCAACAATAAGCATTTGTTTTAATATTAAAAAGGCAATAAGCCCTGCTTTGAATACATTACTTAGACGAACTATGCATATACTTCCGCTCTTCATTAATCATTTCTATGGGAGGGACATCATTTGAAGTTCTGTTAGCTGGCTGACTGGTCATAATGTTGATGCAATTAAAGATGGCTACAAATAATCAGCACTTTTTTCAGTTCTTAAAGATCAGTCTTGAGGTTTAAGTCATTTTTCTTTCAGGCCTTTGAGAAGAGGACGGAGCAGCAGCAGAAGCAGTAGCAGTACCTCCCCGCCTCGTAAACCTTGAAGCTTGGAGTGCTGTCTCCGAATTCCGAGTTTCCTAGAAGATCATGAAACAGAAACCCCTTTCTAATCATCTAAAGCTCCCAACTTTGTATTTGCTAGGTGATTTGAACTTTTTTTTAAAAAAAATCTTGACATGAAAGTTCTGCAACTACTTTGACATGTTGTTATGTAGCATCTTGTACCTATTATTCCTCAACTCCTACAATCAACAATTTCTTTACCATCCATAAAGGCATAAACTGTTTTGTTGGGCTTCTGCTAATTTGTCGTGGATACTTCGTGCTTCGGCTTTTGAGGTTCTATGCTGATTCTTAAAAAAGAAACCCTTTTGCAATTGCTTACAATGACCGTTCTGAAAGAAAAATAACAAGTAAACAATACAATTTTTTTTAGATGATCATTAAGATGCAAAACTAAAGCCATTTATACTAGCCAGCTTTCAATAGCTCTACATTACACAAGTTTTCACGTTTACACGGAAGACTATGAAAACGACACAAATTACAAGCTTCTTCTGCTGCATAAACGGATAATATAATCATCTGAAGTTACAAGGTCTGAGGGCTCAGCTCAGATGGAGTTCTGCAGCTGTAGCTAGTCTGGTTCAGTTGTTCATCAAGCAACTTCTGAACTTCCAACAGCTATTGAGCTTCTGACTCCGTCCAGTAGATGGTTCATCTTTTCCTTGCAAGGTCATCTCAAGGCCGAAATGGAGGCGGTTGGTCTAAAAAGGGCAATTCAATGGATGTGGCATTCGCATAAAATTCCTCCAAATTGTAAAATGTTCTCTCCTGGGGAAGAAATATGTGAACCACCACATCACCTGCAAGCAAAGCAAACAGCACAGGCAAAAAATTTAGCAGCTTCTATACATTTGCAGCTTCTATATATAAAGAACAATAATGCTAGCTGATGAGAGGATTGCTCACCGAAATCTAAAAGGGTCCACGAGTTTGGTTTTGAGTCACCAGTAGCTCTTTTATTGAAAGTTTTCTCGGCTAAGTCCTCCATTCTAGACCTAATTTGCAAAATCAGCAGCTAATCAATTACAGCCGAAAACTTAAAACCTAGATAGGCAATCGGTACAAGGGCATGCAGAAACCAAGCACATACTTGATGGCATAAATCTGCGGGTTTGAAAATGCAGTAGCAATGATGAAAAACCGAGTCCAATACACCAGAGGCTTCACGAAAAGGACTTTAATATCAGCGGCCTTCACATCACTTGCTACCCTTGCCATTTCCACAGCAACTGCATTTTCAATTTAAGAATCACTAATTCAAAATGAAATTTAAGCAAAACTCAATTATGTCACATGGGGAAGAATATAGAAAACCCGAGGAGCAAATAGTATGAAAATTAGTGTAGCAAGCTCTCATGTGGCAGTGAGGGGCCTTATCACTAGGCATAGAACAAATGAGCTATTGCAAGACGTATGAAACAACTTTTCTTGCATTCGAGAAGAACTAATAATTCAATAATAGCTCATAGTTATGCTCGCGTGTATAACACCAGTGCCATATGAACTTACATGATAAACTTTCAGCATCATCATCAATCTCAGCAGTGGTTGGCTTTTGATCAGTGCTCGTGAAAACTACCTTCCCATGCTTCTTGAACAAATCATCATACATGTCGTCCGTATCTTCGCTAACATCCTGCAGATCAAAATAAACCCACACTTCATTAATCACCATCACAAAGATTACGGAGCCATAAATTACATGATATCACTATATATAAATATTCTAAAAATCAACCCTTTAAACATTACACATGGCAGTCTAATTTAGCAAGGCCTGTATTCTCATTGAAGCTAAATTCATAGAATGTCAAAAAATACAGCTCAGATAAACCGGTGGATAAGAAAGAAAGGTAATCAGTAAGCCTATAGTAACAGATCAGCTATTTTGCTGCATCTTATCTTGCTAGCTGCTCAGAGTAACATTCTCCTCGCTCATTATCAAATAGAGCTTGTTCAAACAAATCTTTTCAATCTAATGCAATTGCGCACTCCAAATCGTCAATTATGAACAAGATTACACCAGCAAGTAGACATTGCTAAGAAAATGGAGTTGCAATAGGAGGGGTATAAACAATTACAGAAAAACAAACCAAATTTGAACAAATCCATAATCAGGTGAAAGTTGAGGTAGAGAATTACTGATCCAACGGCACTACTGGAGAAGGAGAGCTGCCTGGAAGTTCGAGAAACCACCATCCCCAATTTCCGAGCCTTTCCAATTTCACCGCCATACTCGCTAAACAACCTTCTATTAGCAATCAAGCACTTCTTACTCCGAGAATCGGTTACACCTCCGTTGAAGCAAACTCCGGCGACCCCGCCGGAGAAGGAGAAGACGGTGGATGACATTTGTCGCCGTTCGTCGTTCGCTCTGCAAACTGACACAGCAAGATAAGCAGATTTTTCGAATCGCGGTCTTTTCTGATAACAATACTTTGGGCCGTATAATTGGGCTTAAAACATTATGGGCCGGGTTTCTGAAACGGCCCATTCAGATCTCCACCACCACTTATATAAAGCGTCAAAACCCTAACCCTAGAATTTCCTGCGCCTAAAAAACTCACTACATTTCTGAAGACGAGTTAGAGAGCGAGTAGGAAAGAGCGGCGGAGATGGTGAAGTTTCTGAAGCCAGGGAAGGCGGTGGTCCTCTTGCAAGGCAGGTACGCCGGGAGGAAGGCGGTGATCGTCCGCCAATTCGACGACGGGCAGAAGGACCGCCACTACGGGCACTGTCTGGTGGCCGGGATCTCCAAGTACCCGAAGAAGGTGATCCGAAAGGACTCGATGAAGAAGCAGGCGAAGAAGTCTCGTGTGAAGTGCTTCGTGAAGCTCGTGAATTACAACCACATCATGCCGACTAGGTACACTCTGGATGTGGATCTCAAGGACGTGGTCACCGTCGACGCTCTTCAGTCCAGGGACAAGAAGGTCACGGCCGCCAAGGAGACCAAGGCTAAGTTCGAGGAGAGGTTCAAGACCGGCAAGAACAGGTGGTTCTTTTCCAAGCTCAGGTTCTAGATTAGAGAGAGAGGTCGAGGTTTTGCTTGGTGCTTTTTGTTTTGAAATTTAAATTGCTCTTGTTGGACCTATTGGGAAAAGATTACATTTTACATGTTTCGTAGTTTGTTCTATCTCTTCTGCTGTTTTGGAGTATTAATGGTTTTGGATTTTGGGGCTTTCCATCTCGATGCAACTGGAATATATGCTAGTTTGATGTTTTGCTTATCATTCTCCAGTGTTAGTGCTAGTTCGTGTTTGTTTACACTGTGAGTGCATTTGATTTTTTGATGTGGTTTGTGCCAAGAATTAGGTCATATTTTCTCTTAATCCAGTTTGTTACTGACAAAATGGTTTGCCTCTGAATTTGCTACGTAATTATGAAATAGGAATTGGTGATACAAGATTGCTTTGGCTAATTGACATGGTCAAGTTTGAAATTTTAGGTTAGTTTGCCTGTGATTTTTAGTTTAGTGGACATACTGCAATCACTCAATCAGCTTTGAATATTAAGTGTTACAGCATGTTCGTACAGACAAATGCAAACAGCTATGTTAATTTAGAATACCTTATGCTTCTTTTACCTTGGTTTATATTTCTAGTAACAGTAACTATAGAATACCAAAACAATTCTCCTCCAAATGTAGATGGACTTATTGAGGGCTGAACAATCCACTCTATATTTATTAGTGCCTTCAGCTCTGACAATATGCTAGAGAAGTGGTTCTTGCTAGATTTTCGTTTATCTAAGCTGAATTTTCAGATCTTTATGGCACTCAAAGTGTCATGGTATTGTATGACAGTGACATTCAATGATTATAAAGCTCATGCATATTCCTTCAGCTAGTTCATAAAGCGGCATTCTGCATATTATGTAGAGCTTATGATTGATGGATTCTGCGAGTGTTGCATTTTTGCAAGGTTGTGTTCTCTATGCTTGCGAATTGCGATCCTGGAATCATCTTATTATGTTGTGTGTGTTTGTTTGTTAGATGACAACATTCTTTTGTTCTACCATCATTTCTTGTTTATCTGGCAGTAGTTCAATTCCTTTTGAGTAGTAAGCAATGGTGAATTGTTTCAGATTCATAAACAGAAAGTTAGGAGGAAATTAGAGTAATAATGTGCACTAAATACATGAAGTTAGACTAATGAGGTACGAACAAGCTGATAGAAACAGACCATTGTGGCACGAAAACACCGATGGAAACAAGCCAACTCAATTACTACTCGTCCATTTAATTTTCTCACGTGGAGATTGTAAACGACAAAATGCATCTATCACTTAAAAAGTGAAAATCAGAAACGGAACAAGCAGGAAATACTTACCGATTCCCCCCAAGGCTGTTGCCCCTCGATCTTGTCTTGAAGGGCTGAGCAACGCACTCCTCGGGTCTCTGGTCCTTAATTGCGTCATCATGGCCACTGAAGTAGTAATGTGTATTGAGTTAAAATGAGAAATTAGTATTTGTATTTCACAATGCAACATCTGCAAATCCCTTCCAAGACATGAAAACGAAGTTAAACTTAAGTACTTAACCACCAGAAATGTGTTGCGGGTTGTCTGCGTCGTTGTTGTGATCCATTATTGCAATTTCTGTAACTGGAAAGAGCTTCTACATATCCGAACACACTCTTGAAGATATAGAGATAGAAATGATGAAAGAGTGAAAGACCATTTGCAAGGTCTCCTCTTCCAGATCTCTCCTTTGTTTGGCAACTTGCTCATAGTTTCTCATTTCCTGTATTGCGAAGAAGAGGTGACTTTGACTTCCACCAATCAACCAATTTGTAGCATAAATCAATTCACAGAAGGACTAGACGGGTCTAATAATCACCACTAAGAAAATAACTATACATTAGAACACGCGTGGTAAAACGCATTTGGATATTATCAAGCTCGATTGAGCATGATTAAGGAAGAGTAGCCATAAAGCTTAGGAAAAGAAAGGGTTAGAGAGAGGAATTCTGATGAATTTGATTGATGGCTCCGACGACCCAACTGCCCAATCACAATTTGTGCCCTTCAAGCATTATTACAATATTTGGTCCAACTTTACTGAAATATATATATATGAATGCATAACAAAAATCGGATAAAATTTGAGCAATCCAAACGAATGATGCATGAAACCAGCCAAACGAAGAAGGTGATAAATTTTTTAGTCAAACTTACCCAAATCCACTCTTCCCAAAGAACCCCAGATTTTATCTACGACCCCCTAAATTCCGTCTAATAATATAAAGATTTATCTTCAAGATTATCAACTTTTGAGTTTGTGTGCATGATATAGAGCAGGTATGGTTACGACAAGTCGACAATTGATGTTTTACATGTACCTATGATTCTGTGAATAAGTTGATGTATGATTGTTTCAAGACAATTCCATAAATCAACCAAACACCGATGACTCGTTTCAGATCAAGTCAAACACAAAATTGAAACAAATCAACACACCACTAATGTGATAGTCTTATTCCACTATGTATATTACAAAACAATGGTGCTATACATGTATAAATGAGCACTGAACACAAATCAAATAAGCCGAACAAAGTAAAAATAGAAGTCAATGAAAGCAAATCCACAAGAGAATCAGGACGAGTAGAGCTTCAAAAGCATATGTCGATCGCGCAACAGCAACACAAAGCCGCGCAACAGCCCTTCCAGAAGCCGTCGCCCCTGGACCTGGTCTCGACGCGCTGAGCCACACCCTCCTCGGATTGCGACGAATCCTTAACCGGGTATCCGACCGGTGGGGGCGGCATCACGTATGGCCCGCCTCCCATGCCCCCTGTGCTCTTGGGTAGTCCGTATTCGTAAGCTAATCCAATCAATCATAAACGTAAACTTAATTAGTATGTGCATGAATCTTATGTAACATTTGCCATGCCCAACTAAATATTGTAAGCAAAACTAAAAAGCGGAATTGATGAAGCATAATTAAGTACGCACCAGAAACGCCTTGCTGATTTTTGTAGTGATCCATTTGTTGCAAACTTGCAATCTGTATTGGCTTGAAAGAGCTAGCTTTGATAGTTTGATAGGTATAGTCTGAATTGTAATTGGGAAAACAGAGAAGATTTATATTAGAGGATGTTGAAGTGTTTGACAATAGAGAAACAAGTTAGGAATTTATAGAGAGAGAGAGAGAGTTCAAATAGGTGTTTGGGAGTCACTTTCGTTTATCAACGTTTGCTTAACGGATTCAACTTTCAACCCTTTGCATTGAAGAGTTCATAAATTGGAAGTTTCCTCCGTCACTGTTTTGTTCGTTTCTTGCCGATTTCATTGGACAAACGCGTTACGCTGGGACGGCGTCGTATCGAACCTTCTCTTTTTTTAAGGGAAAAACGTGTCTTGAAGCTAACCCATTGTGACACGTGTCAATTGCGTGTTTCAATTCTAATCTGACTTTGGTTGATGGATATGTTTTATGTCGATCGATAAATGATAGATTTGGGTCCTGAAAACTCAAGCTTTCCTCATTCAATTCACATAAGAAATCAGTGAATTACAGCCATGAAAACCATGAATTCAAGCTCTCTGTATCTCACACATCAGAGGAAAAGAAGAAATTGCGTAACAACTTGCTTTCTCAGCTAACTACACAGGCTTTTATATCAGTTTAGGACTATTTACAAAATAGGTCCTAACTTTACAAACAATATCATAAAAGCCCCTATATTCTCCATATCCCCCCCTCAAGTTGGATTTGGAGGAGAATTAACCAAACCCAACTTGAAGGACAGACAATTGTGTTGAGCTTCCCCAAGTGGCTTGGTTAGAATATCTGCTAGCTGAAGTTGTGATTTGACATGAGCAGTCTTCAAAAAACCTTCAGAAACACGTTCCCTGACATAATGGCAATCGATCCTGAGGTGCTTTGTCCTCTCATGGAAAACCGGATTGGAGGCTATGTGCTGAGCTGCTTTATTATCACAATACATGGTGATTGGCAATGGAGGAAAAACATCCAGATCATGCAACAGACCATGTATCCATACAACTTCACTCGCTGTAGCCGACATGCTCCTATACTCTGACTCAGCAGATGACTTAGATACTGTTTTCTGTTTCTTGGTTTTCCAAGAAACCAAATTGCTACCCAGAAATACACAATAGCCACTAAGTGAACGAGCTGAAAACTTGCAAGCAGCCCAGTCTGCATCACTATAGCTTGATACAATCAAATCTGAACTGGCAGAATAAAACAATCCCCAATCTAAGGTGTGCTTAAGGTACCTGACCACATGTAGGGCAGCTTGCATATGAGGCTCCCTAGGAGAATGCACAAACTGGCTCAAATGTTGAACGGCATATGAAACATCAGGCCTAGTAATATTCAAGTACAACAAACGCCCAATCAATCTTCTGTAAACTTCAGGATCACTCAACAAACCTCCTTCATCAGTAGAAAGATCAAGACCTTTAGGCAAAGGAAATATAGCTTCTTTGCTATCCAACAGGCCAGCATCTTTAATAATATCCAGTATGTATTTCCTCTGAGTTATGATGGTGCCTTGATCTGAACGAGCCACCTCAATCCCTAAGAAAAATCTGATCATGCCTAGATCCTTGATTGTGAAAGCTTCATCTAAATTCTTCTTAGTCTGTAAAATAAATGCAGTGTCATTCCCTGTAAGCAACAAATCATCAACATACACGAGAGCAATAACCATACTAGTGCCTGACTTCCTTACAAACACTGAGTAATCTTGTTTTGATTGAACATATCCCATTTTCAACAAAGAAGCTGTCAACTCAATATTCCATTGACGTGAAGCCTGTTTAAGACCATAAATTGACCTCTTTAATCTGCATACCTGACCATTGGAGACCTTAGAATATCCCTGTGGAGGATCCATATAAACTTCCTCTTCCAAAAAACCATGCAAAAATGCATTGTTTATGTCTAATTGATGCACATCCCATTGCTTTACAGTTGCTAGTGCTAGAAGAATCCTGACAGAAGCAAGCTTAGCTACAGGTGAGAAAGTATACTTGTAGTCTTTATCCTTGACCTGAGTATACCCCTTAGCTACCAACCTTGCTTTATAACGCTCAACTGTTCCATCAGGCTTGAACTTAGTCTTAAAAACCCATTTAGAACCTATTGCCTTCTTGCCCGGAGGTAATGAGGTCAATCCCCAAGTATGATTCCTTTCCAAAGCATCAATCTCCTTGGCCATTGCTTCTTCCCAACAAGGCTGTCCTTTAGCTTGCTTATAAGAGCTAGGCTCAGCAGTGGCACAAACATTGCAAAAGGATGTAACAAATTCATGTGAATAACTAGACAAATCAAACAACTTAGAAACTTGAAGAGAACAAACATAATCGCGCAGTTTTGAAGGAGGATGTCTGACTCTGTGAGACTGTCTAATCACATTTGGCTCAACAGGTACTTCAACCGCCTGATTATCTGCACCACTATCAGTACTAACAACATCAGTTGGAATGCCATCATTAGCAGCGGAAGACTCATGAGATGCATCCAACTCACAAGGAAAAACAATAGGCAGTTCTTCATCAAAAACAAGATTGACAAGAGGCAATTCTGTTTCAGTAGAAATAGGCAAAGAATCTGTGGCTTGTAGAAAAGGAAATACTGATTCCTGAAAAACAACATCACGAGCTACAAAGAAATACCTGGCCTGTAAATCATATAATCTGTATCCCTTTTGACCAGAGGAATATCCCATGAAAACACATCTCCTTAATTTAGCTTCAAACTTATCTTTTGTATGAGTACTTGGTTTCCCATAACAAAGACAACCAAAAACTCTCAAGCTGTCATAATCTGGTTTTTGAAGAAACAACTTCTCATAAGGTATTGTCCAAGATAAAACTGAACTTGGAAGCATATTGATGATGTGCACGGCTGTCAAAACACACTCACCCCAGAATTTCTTAGGCAAACCCGCATGTAATCTTAATGCCCTTGCAGTTTCAATAATATGCCTATGTTTCCTCTCAACATGCCCTTTCTGCTGAGGATTACCTGCTACACTTCTTTGATGAATAATACCTTTAGTAGCAAAGAAATCTTGACAACCTTTCTGCATAAACTCTGTGCCATTATCACTTCTGAAAACCTTAACAGTTACACCAAACTGATTCTGAACATAAGCTACAAACGCCAAAATAATATCCTTCACTTGTGTCTTATACTGAAACAAGTACACCCAAGTATACCTTGTATGATCATCAAGAACAGTTAAAAAATAAGTGGCACCAGAAGAAGATGGTTCTCTGTATGGACCCCAAACATCTAAATGCACAAGATCAAATGGCTTAGAAGCAAGAGAAACACTTCTATTGAAAGGCGCTTTACATTGTTTAGCAAGGACACAGCTTTCACAGAAAAAGTTGTCTACAGGTAAAGACAAATGTTGTAACTTGCTTTGTGAACAATGTCCTAGCCTATTGTGTATCAACACACTATCATGTTTAACAGAACATGACTTATTTGCAAAAGATAAATCTGAACCTATACATTTCTTGGTCTGAACAACATCATTATCAGCAGAAAACTTTGAAGCCTTGAACATATAGAGACCTCCAATCCGTTCTCCTTGAAGCACCAACCTTCTAGTGGTAAGGTCCTGAAACCATATACCAGTAGAGTCTAAATATCCACTCAAACCATGATCATCCATTAACTTTGTGACAGAAAGCAGATTATGTCTGAAACCATCAATAAGAAGCACATCATGAACTAGCAAGTCCTTAGTAAGTCTGGCAGATCCTGAAAACTCAACCAACTTAACTGTCCCATCTGGTAAACCAACTCGAACAGATTTCTCTAAAGATTGTCTACTAACTAGCTTCTTCGAATCAAAAATCATGTGGTCAGTAGCACCAGTATCTATTATCCACAAATCACTATCCAAACAAGCAGTAACTGTTAAAGCAGAAACACTAGCAAAAGCATCAGCATTCATACCTGAAAATTTTGAAGAAGTACCAACATCTGATTGCTTATTGACACAATGAGCTGAATATAAATGGCTTTTCCCTGAACCAGAAGAAGTACCAACATTTGAAGAAGCAGCACCCTTTCCCTTGAGCATCTTTGCCATTTCTTGACACATAGCTGCAACTACCTTTGGATCAAAGTTCATATCCTTACCATCATCTGAACCATCAAAGGGTGTGTCAACCTCGCTTTCAACAGCATTAGCTCTCCTATTTCTTGGTCATCTATCATTAAATCTCCAATTTTCAGGATAACCAATCAACTTGTAGCATCTATCCTTAGAATGCCCCTTTTCTGAACAATACTCACACTTCCTATCAAATCTGCCTTCATTCCTGTCAGATCTAGCATCAAAACGATCTTTGCCACGTTTATAAGCATCTTTACCAGCCAAGCCCCTATTCTGTAACTCCTCCTTGCTCAAGAAAAATTTTCCAAATTGTTGTTGTTCTCGTCCTGACATACTGTTGACTGATAAAGCAGTTCCATCACCTCTAACACTCAAGGAACTAGACACATTCTTTTGTTTCTCAGCTTGCTGAACTAAAGCAAAAGCTCTGTGAATATTAGGTAATGGATCCATTGCAATGATATTACCCCTAATTCCATCAAAATCATCACTCAAACCCATCAAGAAATCCATTAACCTATCATTATCCTCTTGTTCCTGTTTTCTTGATTGATATTCACACGCACATTTAGACCAAATACCACAATCACAGTCAACAACAACTTTAACACTTTTCAATTCTTCCCATAATTTCTTGAGCCTACTGCAATATTCCCCAACAGACAATGAACCTTGCTCAAAGGTAGCTAGGGTTCTCTTAAGCTGGTACAATAATGGGCCATTAGCTTGCCCAAATCTCTCAACTAATTCCTCCCAAAGCTGAAAAGCTGAATCAACGTAAATGAAAGTTTCAGAAATCCTACCTTCCATCGAATTGAGCAACCAACATCTCACCATATGATCCGCTCGAACCCATCTTGCACACTCTGTTGTTCCCATGGGCGGCCTTCGACAGGATCCATCAATAAACCCCGTCTTGATTTTAGCACCTAGCGCCAACTTCACATTCCTGCTCCAACTGAGGAAATTTGTGCCATCAAACTTTTGAGGAACCAATTGTGCTCCAGGCTGATCCGAATTTGACAACGCAAGTGGATCATTAGAAACAAGACCTTGCTCCCGATCTCGTTTCTCCCTTTCAAGCTTAGATTGAACAATCCGTTCGAACCTCTCTATCTCTGAATTCCGCTCATCTTCCTCCTCTCCTCTTCGATCTGAATTTCGACCAGATCTCTCTCTCACAGGTGAGATTGACATTCTTGAAAGCAAGAATCAAAACAAGCAGCACAAGAACAATCGCTCGAGGAAAACAATTGAGAGTTTCAACCGCTCTGATACCATGAAAACTCAAGCTTTCCTCATTCAATTCACATAAGAAATCAGTGAATTACAGCCATGGAAACCATGAATTCAAGCTCTCTGTATCTCATACATCAGAGGAAAAGAAGAAATTGCGTAACAACTTGCTTTCTCAGCTAACTACACAGGCTTTTATATCAGTTTAGGACTATTTACAAAATAGGTCCTAACTTTACAAACAATATCATAAAAGCCCCTATATTCTCCATAGGTTCCGTTGAAATCAGGAAACGGAGGTTTTGGAATTAGGTCGGAATCGGAACCAGATTGGCGGTTTCGGTTATGAAGACTGTTCTGATTCCAGTTCCCCTTCCCACGGAATCGGGGAACCGACGGCTCCATCCGGTTCGGAAGTTATCAAACTCTCATTTCTCCTCTTTTCTACAAAATATAAATATATAAGTTAGACCTAACTCATTAAAAAAATATAAATCAAGCTGTAAATGTTTATATATAATAACCTAAATCAAATTTATATGCCAAAAGAGGATAAAAATATTTGAATTTAACGAAATCTGTTTAGGGAAAAATAAAATAAAAGATAATTTCTTTCCTATTAATTTTTGGCCGGTTCTCGATCCCAAGCTGAGTGAAACCAGACTCGGAATCAAAACAAGAAAATCGGTCAAGGATCGGTTTCGGTCTCGAAACCGGGAACCAGCAGTTCCGAAACTGGACCCAGGTCTAATAAATAGCAAACCTCAAACCTCAAGAGTTTGGTCTAGTTGAACAAGGCAGAGTATCAATGTAATAGATTGCAGCTTCAATTCCCCACTAGTCTTCTTGAAGTGAGGTATACATAAATTTTCTTGAGAAAAAAGACTTTTTGTTCAATTCTCATACAAAGCCCTTTTGATACATTACGAAAGAAGTATCAACAAATATCAACTAATGCATCTAGAAATGGAGAAATTACACAGCTTTGCAATCTTGACCTTTTGCTTTCAAGGGACCACAATCTGAAGTCTAAACCTTTTGAATGTTTTTTTGGTCGAAAAAACCCTTTGACTGTTTGAAAGTGTTTATATGATGATAAATTATTCTATTTCCAATCACACTCGTTAAGAAATAAACTATTGATGAAGAAATATATATTGACTGGTAAGTAACTTAACACTTTTAAGTTTTAATGCTGTTACATTTTGGTTTGACGGTATCTTCGATTTTCATTTTTCAAGCTGGGCTACATTTTGGCTTCAAAGGCGGTTGTTGGGCTTTATTGGGCTTTGGGAAAGAAAGCCCATTCATGAAGTGCCAAGAACAAATTCAGCGCTTTTTTCTTCCCAATATATATGAACTGAACTACAACTTCAAAAATTATTATCTTTGCTCATTGAGTTATAATCGTATATTCGTATGTAACAGAGTATCATAATGTTTCACGTACTAATTCGATTAGGAGGGTGCTTAAAGGTTAAAAGCTGCAAACTTTACAAGATTTTGTTGCTTATAAGATTCAACTTGAAACTTTTGGTGCAAGGTCCACTCTGAGATCTCATTGTCAAAGAGGGAACCCATTATCTGGTATGAATCTGCATTAACGCTACATTATCAACGTAGTTGAAAAATGGCAGTTCAACCTTGGACATTTGTTCTCTCAATTCCCCGATATGAATTTGACATAAATAATCCTAAAGAAAAACATTTGTTCATTTGTCAAACTTACTAGCATAGCATTCATTGACATCGAAGCAACTCTCAAGATTTCCAAATTCAATGCCCACAAAGCATAAAACAAGCTTCTCTTTATGGACTCGATTGGTTTCTCGATGTAAATCAACATTCTTTATGACTGGTCTTTTCGTCAAACCGGGTTATCTGCTTCATGTTCATTGTTAGCTGGTCATGAGCCCAAATTTCGCCACCGAACATAGGTTATTTGTCATAAAAATAAACTAATAGTAGGAAACAATCCTGGCATAATATTAACATTTATCACGTTCCTGTCCATAACTTGATCAACTTTACAACTACACAACCGATAAATGGTACGAAAACTAGGGCATCCCAAGCTATAAGTTTACATATATAGATAGATTGATAGATAAATGACCATTTCCTATCTTGTATGTTAGGTAGTGGTGCATGCATGTGTAACGTATTGACAATACGTACTAGTGGGTGTGCCATCAATTCAAAATATAGATACCAAAACAATGAAAACATACAATAACAGAGACGTAAATGGACCACCTAAGGTTCCATGCACATTAAAGAGATCCCAAGGAAGTTTGCATTAATATAGGGAAAATGTGCATGTGCATGTGCATGAGCATGAGCATGAGGCCGTACCATTAATTAGCAAATGTCATGAGACTTTGCCTTGAACCATAATGAGACTTTGCCTTGATGAAACAACTATTAATATTCTGGACCCGTCAAGAATTCAGGTCCACATTCGGTGTTATAAGCATAAAATATCATCTACATAAAATATCATCTAGTTGGTTTGCATGTCATATTAACATAATTTAAGTTAATATATATACTAATAATAAACCCGACGAGAGGGGGGACACATTCCTACTCATCCCCCGAGGATCGTCTATGTATATGTTTAATGACCAAAAAACTTAGTTGAAATGACTACAAAATTAATTGGTCTATAATAGAGATATAGTACAATATTGCCCTATTTTGATGGTAAATATGAAAATTGAAAAATATCTTCAAATTTAATTTTAAAGTTCCGAAAAATATTTCATGCTAACTACTAGGGCAATTGTACGTGGATTGCGATAGAGACATTGTCTTTATCATTGATGCTACTCTTAGGTTTCGGTTCAAGTGAGGACTACTCTTGGACTAATCCTTGTGGTAAGGAGTAATCTCATCCATTAGATTTATCTCCATACTATGTAATGGACGGTCCAGATTTTTTAGAAAAAAATTTTTTTAGGAAAAAGTTTTTTTTTTTACGAAAACGATATTATGTTCTTATCTGAAAAATACCGTTACAACATTTAAGTATGACAGTTCAATTTTATACACTAAAGAGTTCAAATTAATATACTAACAGCTCAATTTCTAAATACTACGAGTTCAATATCCAATATTATGTGGGTTCAATTTTTTCTAACTATTAGTTCAATTTTTTGTTCTTGTGAGTTCATTTTTTATATAATTCGATTTTCACAAAAATAAATTTATTTAGTTTAATATTTTATTAATTCAAAAATATTTTTTCCTACAAAATAACAACTGTAATACATAAATAAAAACTTAAAACATTTAAAATATAAAAATATAAAAAAAATACTTTTCTTCACAAAAACAATGATTATAACCCTGAAATGTAGTAGTTCAATTTTTACAACCAAAGTGTTCAATTTATATTGTTAAAAGTTCAATTACATGTGCTGAAAGTTCAATTTGGTAATTTGTACGGGTTACTTTTTTGTACAATAAGTTCACTTTTTTCTTAGTGTTAGTTCAATTTTTATTATTGTAAGTTCAATTACTATATTATTTGATTTTTTCAAAAATAAAAATAAATTAAAATTAAAGTAAAAAAATAAAAAAAAAAATTTTTGATTTTTTGAAAAATAAAAAAATCAAAATAATATGGACTATCCATTATAAGGTAAGGAGGCAAATCCAATGGATGGGGTTACTCCTTACCATAAGGGCTTGTCCTTACCATAAGAGTAGTCCTCATCGGAACCTAACTCGCTACTCTTAATCTGTTCATAAATAGATGATAACTAGTTTAATCCTCGTACCATGTACGGGTAATATAATTATAAATCCAATTTAAGTAGATATGTAAGGTCAATGATCACGTTAATAGGATCATATACATTTATCTTTATATTATGATTAGTGTTTTTTATCAATAGTAAATCAACTCGTAATATAAATAAGTTGGAATTGTTCAAAAATTACTTTACAATAAATATCACGTTTTTATTAAATAATAATATTTATCTGAAGATTACAACTAATTCTTGGTAAGGGATAATTCATAATTTTCAGGATAATTCATAATTTTCGATAATTTTAAAGCAATTTTTACGAGATAAGATTATATGAGATTCTAACTATCAAATTTATATAAAGGATGATCCAACTGGTTATTTTATTATAGAAATGATACGTGGCGTAAATTCTTGTATAGACATTGACTCCGCTTTATACTATAGTAGTATAGATGTCGTGTGCATGTTTAACATTAAAATTCTTGCTCATGTAGAGAGCCTATTTTCGGAAACGACTTGGTTTTTTCTTCTTCTATATTTTCAAACGAAATAACATAACAATATTTGTCTTTAATGTTATTTCTTTTTAGAAAATAGAAATTCTCGCTAATCATAACTATATACTAAAGCGGAGGTTAAAAATAATATTTAGCACGACACGTGTCAACTTCTCATTGGACCGAATCACCCATCTATATTAAAGTAATTTAATTTGTTTAATTGGTTGAAATTCCATTGTAGACCCCACATCAAACCTCTTCATATCTACTAATTTCCATTTTTAAAATAAATTAAAGTTAAAATATATACATCAATTTTCTCAAAAATTCTTATCTACTAATTTCAATCAATCTTAAATTGTTTATAAAATTGTTCCCTTTAACAAGATAATTAAAATAATAATATTAAAAAACATATATATGTCAACTCCGATTAAATTCACAGTTAAAATTATAATCCATAAACATTAAAATAAATCCTACAAATCTTAGGAGCATTCAATCCTTATACAAAAATTATAATTCTACAAATCTTTATTAGATTAACAGAATATATTATAGTAGAAATATTGTATCATTAAAATAAATCTCATAAGAAACAAATTAAACAAATTAATACAAGATTTATATCAAACTATTATTTTAAATAAATTTATATAAAATTTAAACTAAGTTTTTGTTTAAATCAAATTCGTGCCTTCAAGGCACGGGACTAATTCTAGTTATATAGTACCAAATAGGAAGTTCACGGATCAAGATCTAGCTAGAGTTAGACTAAAATGGAACACTCACGTTAGAGTTCTTGATTGTCGTCTTCCTATCATTATCCGATACTTTCTTGACATCTTTTATGTTTGAGTATATTGAATCACACAAAGACGACGAGGCTATGGAACATATGCCAATCCAAGGCCCCCATTCAAACCAAGATCAATGAACGTTTCAGTTTATATAATTTGAAAAGGTTTGAACACTAAACAAACAAGTCTAAAGTCCTATGGATGCCAATGAAAATTATCTTGCACAGCCAACCATTTTATTTATTTTTAGAATTCGTGGCGCTAACCTTAATCTTCCAAGAAATTAACTATTGAAAAATCTTATGGTTCTAATCGCATGAGATGAGCCGAGCCTTGGATTGCTCATGTCGAGCTCGGTTAGAAATAAACAATCTCAAGCATGAAATTTGTTCGAATTCGAAATCATGTTTGTCCTTGCTTAATTTATAGGCTCATAAGCAGGGCTTTTTCTAGAATGGCAAAGCAAGGGGTCTTCAAGTTCCACCCGGGATGTGCTAGAGCTGAAGTGTCAAGTATGTGTTTCGCCGATGATCTGTTTATTTTCAGCCATGGCAATCTTAGATCTGCAAGGGCTGTGAAGGATGTGCTTGATATGTTTAGTGAAGTGTCTGGGCTGGAGATTAACAGAGCCAAGTCGAAGGTCTACTGCGCAGGCCTGAATTCTGATGATGCTTCAGAAATAGTGAGTTTGCTGGGCATGGAAGAGGGGAGCTTACCGGTTAAGTATCTAGGGGTGCCCTTGAGTAGTATGAGGCTGCTTAAAAGTGATTATTCGGGGCTACTCGGCAAGATCAAGGCTCGAATAAACTCCTGGGCGTGCCGTCATCTCTCTTACGCGGGTCGTCTTGAGGTTTTGAGGGCTGTTTTGTATGGTGTTTTAAGCTATTGGTGTCAAATCTTCTTGCTGCCCAACAATGTGATCAAAGATATTACGGGGTTGTTGCGTAATTTTCTGTGGAGTGGGCGCTGTGAAGGAAGAAAAGCCCCTATAGCCTGGAAAAAATGTCCTAAGGAGGAAGGAGGTCTCGGTTTGAAAGACTTGAAGGTGTGGAATAGAGCCAGCTTTGCCGGGCTAATTTATGATATTATTGAAGGTGAAGCAGCAGGTTCTATCTGGCACGTTTGGGTAAAGAAAAATTACCTAAGGGATGCTGAATTCTGGGAGGTGAATTGTAAACAGACAGCGAGTGCTACTTGGCGCGCCATCCTCTGCATCAGGGACGAGATTAAAGCTTCGTTTGATGAGGATAATGGCCCGGCTGTGTTGATTGCGAGAAGAGGAAATTTGGATGTTCAAGAACTGTACAACAGCTGGAGGAATAAGCAGGATAAGGTCCATTGGAAAGGGTTGGTATGGCAGAATCTTACCACGCCGAGAATGGCGTTTCATCTGTGGAAAACTGTGTGCGGGGGCACCATGACAAAGGCAAAAATCGCGCAGTTTGGCATGGTGCAGGACGACAGGTGTGTGCTGTGCAAAGACGGAATGCAGGAGACTGAAGCTCACCTTTGGTTCAGCTGCAGCTATGCCAAAGCTGTGCTGCAGGATGTGCTTGAGTGGGCAGGGATTAAAAGGAGAGCAACTAGTATTGAAGACTGGTTTGACCAAGCAAAGCTCATGAAGGGTAAGAAGTCCTTGAGATTTTGAACTTGGTGTTTGTGTCATAGTGTTGTTATCTACAACATTTGGTATGTTAGAAATAGGCTCGTTTTTCACAATGAGCATATTAAGAAGGCCATTTGTGCCAGGAAGAGTATCATTTTTGTAAGAAATTGCCTAAAAGCTAGATGTAAGGCAACTTCGAGAGAGGAGAGGAATTTTCTTGCTAACTTAGATATCGGAGATGATGTAACTAACTAGCCTTGCGCTAGCAATTTTGTTCGGTTCGCTTGTGAATAAAAATAACCCTTTTATTCAAAAATAAATAAATTATAGGCTCATAAAACTCAGGCTCAAGCCGCAAACCGCTCGCTTGTTTTTTCCATATATAAGACAGGTTCACAAACATCTCTTTGCTTTATCATCTTTATAACCAAACCAATAGAACCAAAAACTAAACTACGCAGTTTGAGAGACCACAAAAATGAAGTAATATTACTGAAATAATAGATTATATTATACACGGTGTATCTTGTTCATAAACTTAAAACATATATAGAAGTAGGTGCATAATCGAGTTTTCTTAATTATATTCAAACACGGTTCACTTTAATTCTTAAAAATTTTCCTTAAGTTCGGGTTGGCCAAAGTCTTCTTTCATTTTACACTTTCATTTTAGAATGGCCGATTCACCGGTGATCCGGACCTTACATTCCTCCCATCGAGTATCAAGATTCTAAGTACGTAAAAAGTTAAAAACACTGTGCTAGTTAATAGTCATAAAATTTTCGATGACGACCCAATCATTTTCGGTCCGAACAGGTAAAATCAGTTGTGGGGCTCTTTCTGAATGAATGGTGGATTTTCACAGTTTAAGACTTTAAGACCCAGACGGGCCAGAGCCACCACCAGATCCCCTTCTTTTGTCTTCGACTTGTATATAATTGTCTTCTGGGCGTAGATTGCCAAGTTGCTTTGGTTTGCTATATACTGGAGTATTTTGTTTTTATTAAACACGACGTGACTAATAAGATGCTGCTGACTGATGCAAGTTTTTGATGGAAATGTGTTTTGTAATTAGACACCACCTTGATCAACCTTAGAAGCAAATAATTGATCTAACATAGGCTACACAGCTTACGTGCCAACAATTAAAAGAGGACTTGGAAAACCAAATTTGTATATACGGCTTTTCTGTGTCCTAAGGTCACGTGATAAACATACATAAAAACAGAAACTAAAATCCTAAACTGAAAATAGTGAATCCGTCACAAAAAATATTAAAAAATTTAAAATTTAAAATTTATAAATTCTTTCTATAATTAGCCTCTTATAATGTGTCCTTAAGGCACGTGGTAGAAAAATCCTTGTATATATACCAAAATTCATTGCTACATTCATAAATGTCAACACCTACATAATAATACTAGTATTGATAGGACTCTCCACAACCAAAATTTAAAAAAAAAAAAACTTTAATGGATAATGATATTCAATTTAAGAAAATAAACTGGTTTAAATAACGATTTTTTGAGGATCCAAAGGATAAAATTTGAATTTATATCTTTCAAAATTTTAAAGTTAAAAAGTAAATGATTTATAGCGACGTTTGAGCAAAATCGTAGAAATATTTGTAGCATTTTGCAATTTTATCTCGTGCATTAAGATCTGGCTCGTGACATGTATCCAAACAAGGCTGACAAATAAATTGCTTGATGATTAGGTCAAATAATACTATTTTCATGAATTGTCACCTAACAAATATGCATTATTAATGAATTGGACTAGTACATACAAACTGTACAATTACACTGGCCTTCAATTCAAAAAGATGGATAGATCGAACAGCTATACATACGTGTTTGTGCAAAACTTGCATCATGAGGGCACTAGTGTTATGTTTGGCCATTTTGTTATGTGCATCCCCCTTTCTATCATCTTTCACTTTAACTTTTTCGTGCATGACTCGATTTGGAGGTTGACAGAACTAATACTTGGTTCATTTTTAGATTTAAAATGTAATATATATGATCCTAAAAGCTCGTACCTACTTTTTTCTAACAAAAAAACTGCTAAAAAGTGCTCAATATATCCACAAGAGTAAATGTCCCGGTTTTGAACATCTTAAAATAAAATCATGAGAACCTAGGCAGCTATAATTTGGAATAATATTTTTAGGCTCCATTCGATAAAAGTAGTTGAAATCAAGTTGAAATGATAATTGAATTTTTTTTGTAGTTGAAGACGAATTTCATAACTTATTCTAAAATTAAAGCTGAAATTTCTAATTATCCTAGGACATTTTATAAAAAAGAATGATATTTTGTGCATAAAATGTAATGTGCTAGCTGAATATGACTCCTTCGTATCACGGCCCAATCTTTGCCTATTGGCTTGGGCATGTTCCGAAGATTTAACATCTATGTAATTCTTACATTCTAACCGACCTAATGTATATCTAATTTGTTTCCAATTATCCACCTAAAATCAATGTCTTGACCCAAAAAAAAATCAATAAGTCTTGTGGGGAACCATGTATTCAAAGAAATGTACGTTTGGTTCCTGGATGTAGGATGTGAAGATGAATGGTCACATATTCAGCTAACTCTCATATTGCTACAATTATTCATCTTCAATCATGCATGTGGATTGAAATTTCATCCTAACATAAATCAATAATACCAAAAGAATATCATTCTACTTTATTTTTCATCCAACTTCTTACATAAGAGGTTATATTTTCACATATCCCTTTAGATGATAATGGATCTCTAGTTCAGTTGCCACTTGACAATGAAGGAATGAGATTAGTATTTTAGTCTGTTTATTACTATATATATCACACATCTCAATCTCTTTAGAGACAATTCAATTCAAATAACTTATAATAGGTATCAACCATCACTAAACTCAATGCTAAATAAGTAGGAAGTAGACCTAGAATGAAACTTGCTTTGTTATCACATTAGATCACAAACTAATCAACGTTGAGAGTAATTAGAAGAGTCTTATCTTTTGCAAGGATGTGCACTGTAACGATCACAGGCATGAATAGAATCTTTTATGTATGAAAACTATATCTTTTTATCGAGGATTGAAAGATAATCTACAAAGTTCCATAAATACACATATATACATAGGGTTAAAACGTTAGAATTGCCGATTCACAAGAGTTTAATTAAGAGAAGAATTCAATGTGTGGTCTCGAATTGGGGAAGTAACAAGGCTAATACATTTGTGTGGTTTTTCATTGAGGTTGGTAGTTTAGACTAGTAGATCATTCAAGATTTTAAGAATAGAGCAATTTAGTTCTTGTCCATGTAATTTGTGGAGTTGGTAGTAAAAGAAGTAGACTATTTAGAACCATACAAAAGGCCTCGGGATGATAAAGGCCTCGGGACGATATTTGGAACCATAAAGAATCGCCGGCCTTTGGATATCCAGTTCGACAATAAAGGCCTCAAGATGATATCCTAAGGGTATGAGTTTGAACCTCACGGACGATGGTATACCCTGATCTTTATTTCTAGATTTTTAGATATGTGAAGCTAGTTTTATCATATACCTTACCTTATCAAAAAAATCCATTATTCATACATATATAATTAATCTCTAGATTTCGAGAGGGAAAAAGTACTAAAATTTGAGGAATTTTACCCTATTAAAAAGATCCATATATTATTCATGCACATCTTTTAGATCTCTAGATTTTGAGAGGGGAAAAATACTAAAATATATAGATTTGGTCAGAACATATCGATCTAATTAAAAAATTAATTCAACATGTTTCTTGTCAATGAGGGAATAAATAGTACGTTACATCATTGAACTAATGAATGGAGTTTAGAAAATTAGATTAGGCCTAGCATCCCTCAACTTGTAGTTGTCTTATTCTACATAAGCTAGTCTTATTTATTACATTTTGCTATTTAAAACTTAAGCATCCTATCTTATATAATTCTATTAATAAAAGAGGAAACACATTTTGCACATATAAGTATATTTATTCTCAACTACCATAAAATAAGTTTTACAATCTAGCTCGATGCATGCCATTGCCAAATGAACTAGCACCCGTACGTTCTCTGGCACACTGCACTTGTTTGTTCTTACTATTTACATTATAACATATTTACGTATCATTATTATTGTATACCATATAGTAACAAGTTGAGTTTTACTATTCACTTTAATTATGATGATTGAGAGAGATAGTCCTGACCTTGATTTAGGGCGCTTTGTTCTTATCTTAATCACTAAATCCTTGCATTAGATTAAGCTAAGGGTGCTTTCCCATGTGTGGGTCAGTGATTTAACGTGTGCTTGATTATTAGGTTTGATAACATAATATTAAACTAATTAATTTTGCATTGTTTAGCTTGTAAGGTTTGAATTAGCTCCAAATTAACAAAGCGGTTTTCATATTTGTTTGATACTTTGGCAATGGTGCAGCGTGACAAGGTGGGTGTCGGAGCATTTTCACGTTACATCACATGAGACGTTGCTACTTATAAATCTCCCCATTATTTTAGTTTGTATCTAACCCAAAAGATATATTTTTATTTGTGTATGATCGATTTCGTTGATGAGTTGGATGAGCATATATAAGTTTTATACAAAACACTTTAACATACATAATGAAAGCACCGTTTTTGCCTTTTATATCGCCCATGTTTTTTTTGTCAATATTGATCAATACTTTTTGGTTACGTCATGTATTACTCCTTCCGTTAAGAAATATTTGTCGTTTGTCGTTTTTAGATTTGACTTAAATGATCTCAATCTTAGGAAGATCATTTATTTTCTAGTATAGATTTAAGTAATTATTTTCAATTAGTAATAATATTAGAAAAATGTTAAAAAATTAAAAGGTGAAAAATTATTTTTTTTGATAAGGTGAGGTATATGATAGTAATATCACCTGAATAATGGATTTTTTTTTAGTATAGATTTACTTGATGTATTACTCCTTCCGTTAAGAAATATTTGTCGTTTGTCGTTTTAAGGTTTGATTTAAATAATCTCAATCTTAGAAAGATCATTTAGTTTATAGTATAGATTTAAGTAATTATTTTGAATGAGTAATAATATTAAAAAAATGTTACTGTATTAAAATATATAAAATAATAAGTACTCCGTATTTCTTAAAAATTCAATCAAACGATAATTATTTTTGAACGGAGAGAGCAACATATTATAATCAATCATGTATTCATGTATAGTTAGTTAAAAATTATCGATCCCATTTTATTTTATTTTTTTACTGAATGGGTACGTGATTATCTTACACCCCGTGGTGTAAAGAGCTACCTACGTAGTGTAAATAACATGTGTTGTTGACAAAACCTTTTAATTAGTCAATTCATATACACGTTTATAAAAATCCAAACATTTACATTTAGCCTGGCTCAAGTTTAATCTGAACCCATACTTAGATCTCTTACGAGTTATGAGTTAAACATGATAGGTAGATACAAAATGAGGTATGAAATTAAATTTTTAATGTGCCCACATAACAGTTTGGTAATTTTAGAGTTATTAATTTAAACTCTAATTTTTTTTAAAGAAGTAAATTATTAAACCATTTTTCTATTATATGGTCTAAGTGCACGTTATAATATACTGATATTTAATTTTTTAATAAATTTTAAATTTTGGATTTTAATTTTTTATTTTATGACAAACTAATGATATACAGTAGAAAAAACAAATTATTAGTAGTTTTTTTATTTTTTTGATTGTGGAGCTACTAGCTCGAACAAGCCAAAATTAGGTCACCTTTAAGTTACAAGGATAACTTAAATCATCGTGACGGGTGATGATCTTTAATAATTCAAACAGCGCGGGTTGTTGACTCAACAAACACCGTGATTGTGTTACAGACAAATGAAAAGACGGAAGGGACGAAGTATGAATAGGCAAGGTTGCATTAAAGCTCTGAAGATTGACGTGTCTTCTTGCCAGGAAATCTGCAGCAGCGTTTGATTCCCTGAAACAATGATAAAAAATAAAAGAGGGGAAAGCCGAAATCAAATTTCTTATATCTTCAATAATAGAGTAAATTTCCCAAGGAACTTTTCATAGACGTTTCAAAGAATTAATAATAATAAGATTGTCACCTTCTATTATAAGATTGTGAATGTGATAAATTATTAATAGTTGATAAGTGATAATCATATACCAAAATGTTAATGTGATGAAACCTACGACCCCACCCACCCAACCAACTAATTGAAAATTATCTAAAAGGTATTTAAAAAAAGAAAGAAAAGAAAAAGATGTGTAAATGTAGTAGTACTACTCACTAGTGTTTTGACACCGCCTAAAAGAAAGAGACGGAAAAAGACAAGGGCAATAGTGTGGGCGGATAAAAGGCAGGGGCAACGAAAGATGACAACAAAGAAACAAATTTCCACAAAAGAAAAAAAAAAATGAAGGAAACCAAGAATGGTACACAAAAACATGATTTCCTCTGATTGTCAGCACACTTATTTTTTCGCTTTTGAAACAAACAAAAAAGAAAGGGAAAGATGGAAAGGCATGCACAATATATGATGTGGTCTGATGGAAATCTCGTGGAAGCACAATGGTAGTGGTAGGGCTCTGCTCTGAACCCGAACAACGCAACCCACCCACTACTTAATGCCAATTTTGCCAGCCCAATGCAATGCTTATACTATACGGCGTCGTCTATATATGTGTTTTGACGCCGAGCATTTGGCACTTTCCGGTAAATTAAAACCCTCCATCCAATCACTCAATAGTCTCTCAACCAATGGTAAAACTTGGCACCCGTTCAACGGGGAACGTCGTGCCATCCGCGCTATATCCTCAAAACGCTAGCGGAGACGCTGACCCCTTGTTAAATTAGGATGACGTAAACTTTAACCGATGAACAGTAAAACTCCTCTCACTCTACCTCAATGTTACGAAAACAATGAAAGTAGGGTAAAATGTTGGAAGGTTACTGGTTTGATTTCAGCCTTACAACAGCGTATTGTAACCATGAAACAGAAAACATTGAAAGTCCAAAATTTGCTGTCATGATGCATTACACACACGACCCCACTACAAAATAGAGAGTCACTAGTAGTATATGATTTTAGCTTTGTTATGTCAAATAATGGCAGCCTAGTTCAATTCACCCGTCCACCTTCGTTCCCTCCATCACTGTCTGTCCCATTTCAGTTCCCTTCTTGGGCCCCCACCATCCATACAATAGGTCCGAAATAAAATCTTCTACTCCCTCCGTTTCACAATAAGTGTCGTTTTAGCTCTTAACACAGTTTTTAAGAAAAGCAATCATTCACTTTAAAACTTACAACTTTTTCTTCATCTTACCACTCATTACATTTTTTTGGCCAATGAATGAACAACTTTAGTCAACAAATACACATTCCAATAAAAATTATCATTATTCACCCCTAATAAATCACTTTGAAAACCTAAAACGACACATATTATGAAACAAATTTTAAATGCTAAAACGACACTTATTTTGAAACGGAGGAAGTATTACATTTCACGTTAAACCCGTGGCGGGTCCCACCTAATATATACCACCCAAATCCGGATTTCTTTACTTAATTGTGCTTATCGAAATAAATTAACTTTGTTACATAATGATTTTGTTACATAATGATGGATGTACTGTAATTAAAAACTTGGGAGGAGTGGAGGGTCGTCCGTCCTCCGCACGTGGTTATCAGGCCAGAAAACCGCCCGCCACCGGACCCACTAACCATTTCCCACCATTTTCGCTGTACACGTGGCGACGTGATTTAGGGGGGAAAACTAACGTGGCATCCGGACAGGCTATCTGCTTCAATCAACGTCATTTTACCCCTTCTTCATTTCATTTAAAAAATAAAAAACCGAAATACGAAAACAGAAAGTTTTTTTAAAACAAAAAAAGAAAAAAAAGGAAAAAGAAATTCCGGTTTCCGGAGGTTTTTAAACGCTCGCTGTTATCCGGGACCATCACCCTTTCCTCCATATATTCAATTCTGAGAGCACTCTGGAGTCTGATATGAGAGCCATTTCCCCTTGGGTTGTTGAGTCTGCAAGAAACAAGATATGATGAATTCCACCACCATGTACAACGCCACGAATCCTTACAACAATCTCCCCGGAGGAATTTCTCCGGTCGCCGACTCCTCGCCGTACTACAACTCCCAGATTGGAGACGCCGCTCTACAGCAACTCGCGAAGTCGATGAACTACTACAACCACACCAATCCGCCATTGAAGGACGACAGCGGCCTCACCTTCAACAACAACAACAACAACGCTCTTCCGGTGTCAAGAAAGCGCCCGCGAGAATCTTCCATGGCCACCACCACGGCTCTGTTTTACGACAACTACAATAATTGCAATAACTGCTCGCTGATCTCCGTTCCGAGCGGGGAGGTCTCCGGCCGGTATCTCGGCGACGATCTATCGCTACAGATGATGACGCAACAGCAGTTGGAAGTCGATCGGTTCATCGCTCTACATGTAAGTTCTCGATTCCGATTCCGTTACCTGTTACGATTTCCAATATTACGGTTATTCCGTTCGAACGGCCTCCTTCCACATTGTTCAAATTCTGTTAAATTGAACGGCGTAGTAATTGGAATTTTTGTGCGGTTTCAGATGGAGAAAGTGAGACTCGAAATGGAGGAGAGGAGAAGAAAGCAGTCGGCGAGAGTAATCGAAACGATCCAAGAAGCCGTGTCGAGAAAGCTGAAGGAGAAGGACGACGAGATCGAGAAGATCGGGAGGTTAAACTGGGAGTTGGAGGACCGGATCAAGTCCGTGTGCCTCGAGAACCAGATCTGGCGAGACCTGGCGCAGACGAACGAGGCGGCGGCGAACGCGCTCCGGTTGAACCTCCAACAAGTCATCTCCCAGGCCGACAACAAGGCCAACAAATCCGGTCAGGACGGAGTGGCGGAGGACGCGGAGTCGTTCTGCGGGAGCAGCAGCGACGGATGCGAGGACGACGGTGAAGAGGTGGACGGAGGAGGTCGGGTTCTGCGGTGGAGGAAGGTGGGGAGGACGGCGGAGGAGGATGGCAGGAGGAAGAGGATGTGTAAGAGTTGTGGGGATGGGGAGAGTAGTGTGCTTCTGTTGCCGTGTAGGCACCTGTGCGTTTGCTCGGCGTGTGGGCCAGCCGTCGAAACCTGCCCCATCTGTAGTTCCACCAAGAATGCCAGTATCCATGTTAATCTGTGCTGACTAGTTAGATTACTTGCTCGTTTTTACTTTTGCTACGGTTTTTTTTGTTGTTATAGGGAAGGTAATTAGTTAGGGGAAAGGAACAAAGATGGTAAATGAAATAGGAAACTGCATGCATATTACAAGTTTTATCCTTGAATGTTGTGTGGGGTTACAAAATTCGTTCATTTTATTGATGCCGTTGTTGCTTAACTTTTTACCCCGTTAGGCTTTCGGTGCATGTGGCTGGTTTTTGCACATAACATGATCACCCAAAATGATTATTTTTTTTGCACATAACATGATAAAATGAATATGAACGGAATGAAACCCAAGCAGGCAGCATTGAAAATACGGAATTACGGAGCATATATGATGCTTGTAAATCTGGCAAATACTAGTACCAATTAACCCAACAAACCAACCGGGTACACTAAGATAAAAATACTAGAGTAAAATAGTGACAAGAGTATTGATCGATTGCGTTAGGGAGGATAAAGCGGAAGTTGCAACAAGTGGCGCATTATAAGGCGAGAGTGAGGAGTAAGGATGGATGATAAGTGGTGGTTGCGGTGGGTGATGGGTGGCGAGGCCGGCAAGAGTGGGGCCCAAATGATGACGATGACGATGACGATGGAAGAGGCGCATGTTAGAAGACACAGGTGTGGATGTGTGTCAGCGGGGCCCATGCGTTGGATCCCCTTCCCTTCCCCCGTGGTGATTAGTGATTACCCAACCCCATTTTGTCGCCTTCAGAGGAGATACCAATAAAACAAAATAGGACTAGTTAAACAAAAAGAAGAAGAAATTACTCTGTAGGAAAAACGAAAAAAAAAAAGGAAAAAGAAAAATGAAACTTGGAAAAAGGGGAAACAAACAGGAGGAGGAGGGGATTGAAGCGCGTTGAGATCACGTGGTTCGTGGGAACGTGGACAACAAGTCGTGGCTTGGTGCCGTGTATGTGTATACTACTCGTACTCGTAGTATCGTACTACGTACATAAGGAGGAGTAAAAGACGTAGTTTCACGCCCCTCCACAATTTATGTGTTGAATACTTATACAAGTGGTACTAGTATCATTAATTAATTTAAAAATCAAATTTAAATAATTGAGAGTATTATTGATAAAGAAAAAGTACGACTTGATATATTTTAAAGTGTACGTATTTCGAGGGGGGGAGCAAGAAGCTCGGACTTCTCTTTGAGTTTGTAGTAACCAAATAATGTCACGCTTTTATTTGTCTATAATAATAATAATAATAATAATAATAATAATAATAATAATAATAATAATAATAATAATAATAATAATAATAATAATAATATTAATGAGTTGTCAATTAAGGTGTCCCTCGTCTCACCAGTCGTCATGGCGGTGGCTTTGTAATTTGTATTGATATCAACCCCCATGTTATATTTATATGATATAGTATGATGCGCCCCATGGATGATGCATTATTCTGATTCTCACACATTTATTTATCGACGTGAATCAATACAGTACAAAAAACTAACGGGAATAGAGTACCAAAAATAAAAATAAATAATGGGATGGAGTAGTGGTGTCAGTTTTGGAGGTGGTATGTATGAAATTCATAAACATGATTAATGGCGTGGAGCAGAGCAGAGCATGTCACGGTTGAATGGAGGAGAGTGGGAAAGCGGGTCCCCCCGCAGATCGGTCCGGATCCTCTATCCCTTTTACATGTCCCATTTCCATGTCCCTCAAATCTTATTGGCTAATACTTAATAGAATTAAGTGAAAATTGGTTTTATTTTAATAAAATAATTTGCATTAACCAATCAAATTGAAGGGACATGGAAATGAGACATGTAATGGGGACAGAGGATCTCCACCGCCCACAGATGTACCATATTTCTGTCCTCTTCTCCCCCATCAATATTATTGACCATCTTCATTACCCTATACATTAACCAATACATAATTACACCTATTTATTTCCTATTACTATTCATTTTCATAATGAGCATACCAATTTTAACTCACCAAGTCTAGTACGAAAAGAGACATACTAACTCGCATTGGCAAGACTGGAATAAGCCAAGTCGAGCTACACATTGGCAAGACTTGGGCTTAATTTGTTAAAAATACTCGAGCTCGAGCTTGATCACGAGAAGCTCAGAATCTTCTATGATCCCGTTTAACTCATGTGTTTATTGTGCTCTAGTTTTGCTCACAGGTCTCTTGTTTAGTTAGTGAAGTATAGTACCCAACTTCATATAAAACTTAGACTATATAGTATTACATATACTACAATACACATAGATAAGCATATTCAAACCTTATGTGATCAAGCCTGATTATGATAAAAAATGAACCGAGTTTTCTTATGTTCAATATCAATCCATGTATCGTTTAAGCTGATCTTCTTATACCTAAACCTCATCACTTCTGTATTTACGACCCTGCTCAAAATGAGATACTACCGTAAAATCTTAACTGATTATTTTCTTGGCGCGAGAGAGCTACGAAAAGGCCTTTAATTTGCTGCCCTACGTCGGAGGGAAGTGGCATATACGGCAATTACTTCAATAGCAGTACACACAATACAATACATTAAATAAATAATCATAACAGTCATTATTAATTGTAACTTTTTGTTTTACGTGAAAAATCTTGGGAGTGTAATGAGTGTATTCTTCGATCGTACTTTAATTGTATTCAATTCAAATTATGGGTGTGTGGAGCGTCAGCAAAATTAGATGCATGTCTAGTGTTTGTCTTATAGTACGGAGTATCATGCATGCCCTTGTCATATACAGTACTTTGTAGTTAATTTCCTACTCCCTCCGTTTCACAATAAGTGTCGTTTTAGCTCCTAACACAGTTTTTAAGAAAAGCAATCATTCACTTCAAAACTTACAACTTTTTCTTAATTTTACCACTCATTATATTTTTTTGGCCAATGAATGAACAACTTTAGTCAACAAATACACATTCCAATAAAAATTATCATTATTCACCCCTAATAAATCACTTTGAAGACCTAAAACGACACATATTATGAAACAAGTTTTAAATACTAAAACGACACTTATTGTGAAACGGAGGGAGTAGTAGTTTCCCACTATTATTTTTACAGTATTAATGTGTGCCTTGCCACAACATATATAGTTATGTCTTCTTCTAATACGTGTCATAAGCTTGATACGCATCTTTAAACTAAATATGGTTTGGTTGGATATATATAACCTATGGCCGGCCGTGTTGTTTTTCTCATCTTTTTAATAACATACGGTGTACATTTTTAATTTAGGATGTTGATCTTTTCAAAGTATGGACGAGATTCACTTTTATTTCACATCTAAATAAACAATTCTTCTTGTCCCTTTTCTTTAAAATACTCCGTAATTAATTATGAAATAAAAAAAAAAACTGAAAACGTGGGGCCTGGCCTCATGAAGTTGTGGATCCCATCCATTCCAGAGGCCAGCGCTAGCAGTTGATGAAAAATTAAGTCAAGAAAGCAGATAAAACAAATACTCCATCCGTTTTAAAGTATATGATCATTTGGACATTGCACATATATTAAGAATAAAATGTCATTCCTATATTACCCCTATAGAATGTAGAGTTAGTTATTTGTTTAGAGAAATATGAAAAAGTGTAATGATTATGACAAAGTTAATTATTAGGGGTATAAATGGAAAGAGTAGGGAAAAAAATATGAAATGGTCATATATTTTGAAACAACCTAAATTGACTAAAAAACCATGTTTTTTGAAACAGAGGGAGTACTAAAAAAAGAACAATTAATGAGGGGGGAGGGGTGCATAAACCTATCAGATTTGACCTTTCTTTAACATAAAGACATTTTTGCAAACTTGTGCGTGTCTGCGCACTTACCCGGAGTATGTGCTAAGGATGTGTTCAAGAAAATAGTACAGTGGCAATAAATTCCTAAACCATAAATAATAGTACAGTACAGACTACTGAAAAAACGAAGATATTAATATATAAAAGCTTTTCTATCAAACTTCTTACAATATGCTTTAGGATACACTAAAAAATCATTTAATTATAATCCGAAAAACTGAGTAATTACTTTTTTTCACTTTTTTTTATGGCTCAATTAATGAAATGAATAAAAATCCTGGTATAATACTAGCATTTTGCTTGATAATTCATGAACTTTTTTTCATGCTAGTGTTTTTATTTTTTGTTCTACTAATTACTTAGAAGTTTAAGTTGACATAATATCAGTATGAACCTACATATGACTGAAAAGTTTGGATCCTCTAAATTTAAGGGTGAAAGGTTATTTAATTTATTCTTTTTTTGAAGGAAGTTATTTAATTTACTCAAACATAATACTTACCTTAAATTGGATGAATTTTAATGAAAAAGGAACGTTAATTGACAATCCAAGACCTTGGTAATATTAATAAATAAATAGTTAATCTTAAATCACCAAAATATAAACTCCTAGAATAAATTTGTGAGAATAAAGTTTTTTTATTCTGTATTTTCGTGAGAATAAACTCCAAGTGACAAATTGGAGACTCGGCGACATATGAGTGGCATTCGACGACATGTTTTATTCCGTATTTTCTAGCTACACCCCTTTTGTTGTTTATTTCAATTAACTTTACAGTTTAATTTATCAAAAATGTGTATGTTATGCTCCCTATTCATGACATTGCCCAATAGACTCCCAAAAAGTTTTTGTTACATAGTTTGAAGAAGTTAATTCTGATATAATATATTTAATATTTTCTTATTTACATATAGTTTTTTTTTTATTAAAACCAATAATATAAGTCGACTCACAAATTAATCTCGTTATTCACATTCTCGTCCTTAATTTAGAAGTTAGGTAACCATCACACCTCAAATTTCACAATGGATATATATGTACAACAATATACCATTAAAGAAACCAATTAGTCATTATCACAGTTAGGCCACATACTCACGTCACATATTTTATAAACTTGGATGAATATAAGCTTTGACATGATATCCATTAATTTCATAAAACTGAATGACATGTCTTTTATAACATTACCCTTTGGGCGTAATTAATTACCACTTATATAAGTATAATGTCCGTGCTAAAAGTAATTAATTACCACTTATATAAGTTCAAAATTATATTTTAGACTGAATTAATCACCATCTTTTGGAAGTGTACACATACTATATCATTTTATTTTGTGTAATCAACGGAATTATTTATACATATTGCTAATATTGCTATGTATTACATTGCTGTTAATGTTCATGGCATTTAATAATAAGAATAAGGTGTCGTTTTACGGATCGTGCATTTCATATTAACAACCCTTGATATCTAGTATATATATATACACATATATATATATACACACATAGAGACACCTTTTTTTCTCACTTTTAAAAGGTGCTTTTGTGCTATCCGTATTCTAATACTACTAACAAGGACCGTACATAAATGAATCGAACCGTTCACGAGATATTCGACATTCGATTCGGTAAAAATTTGTTTGTGTTCAAATCGATTTATAAACGAATTGAGCTCAGACAAATCGAAAAGATAAAAGAGCAAAACACGAACACATTAAAATTCGATTCATTTGTTCATGAACAATCTTGTTCCAATATTCATAAACAATCCAAAATATACACAATATTGTTATATTTTTTAGTAAACCATTTTTCATAACCATATATGCCGTGTAGACATATTTATTTGTGTTATACTTTTTTTAATTAACCTAAAATCGTAAAAGATATAACCTAATTTTTTGTATTTTAGCTCGATTAGTTTAATTTGCTCGCGAACAAACTAGATTAGTTGTTCGCAAACCAAGCTCGAGCTCGATGAACACTTAAAAGTTAAAAGAACCGAGCCCAAACAAAATACTGAGCTCGAAGCAAGCTCGAGCTCGAATATGAGTTCGCCTATTTTTAAATAAACGAAACCTGAACATTATAAAGTCCGGTTCGACTCGGTTGGATTACAACCCTTACTATCATGTATTCTCATGTAATTGTGGACGAAACAAACATTTCCCCTGTTTTTTAAACGCTTTATACCTAACTAAACGTCGGAAACATCAACTTTAAATGTATGAATCATATTTAATTTTACAGGAATTACTTAAGAGCGAACCATTTTTTCTTTTGCCAAAAGGAAGTAGCAAAATTAGCTCTATCTTGGTGATGGCCCCGCTATTGTCCACTTACCTGCCATGCGAGGAGAAAGTTGGGAAGCATTTTCACCACGACAAACACAAAATAAATGTATATAATGATACATGTAAAGTTTCAAAAAGACTTAAAGATGACAGAAATGGGTGTCACTCAAGGTGTCCACTTTTGAAGATATACAATCTATCCACATTACCAAGTTTTCATGTGGTGGGGCAACCAAGGAATGAGACATTGCATACAGGCATAATTAGTAGAAATAAAAATCCAAGCAAAGGGGGATGAAAGAACATGACAAGTACCCTCAAAATACCCATCATCTTAGCATTGAAATGCTTGCTTTCTTTGGTCTTTTGTGGATCATATATGTTTCATTTTTCTAGGTGCCCCACTACCGTCTCTTCACTCTTAACCCCGATCGACAAGTAAAAAAAAGAAGAAGGAAAAAAAAACTAGCTAGTTTAGTAACGGATCGATAACTAGTTTCTAATAGGCTATGATAGAATTCCGTATTTACGCAAGAACAACTCCATCAATCTATTATCATCCGACAAAATTGTACTCCCTCCGTTTCAATAAACATGTCGTTTTAGCCATTTGCACATATATTAAGGAAGTTATTAAATGGACTATTATACCCCTAATTATTACCTCACTTTTTTACTTTATTAAAAACCACTACTAATAAACTGCTAATGATTATAATGGTAAATTTGTAAAGTAAATGCCAAAAAATGTAAAACGACATGTATTTTGAAACAAATTTTTAAAGCTAAAACGACATGTTTATTGAAACGGAGGGAGTATATCATTGTAAACGATTATCATACATATGTACGTTAAAACATGTCTATATATTAGTTAAGTTGCGTACTAAACACCACCTTCATAGTTGTAGAAAATACACTAAATAGTCCAGTATATAAGTTGATGGGTTAGTCTTTCCATTAACATTAGTGAATAGTGATGCACCGTTGGATGTTTTGTCATATATAAGCTCTTTAGTACGTAAATAGAGATTTGAGCTAGGGCTTCTTTTTAATATTGTCCTTTTTTTAAATCGAATTTTACTATTGTCCTTTAGAAATGCACGGTGGACCATGTATATCGAAGAATCAACAAACGCCCCCATTAGCAAAAGCGGGAGCATATGTATTACCTAAGAAGAAATTATATCAATCATACATAATGTTGTAAGTTCACTTTTATGTTGGAATATCAATCACCAAGTCCAAACCCTCTTTTACTTTATTGCATACATCGCATGGGTGGCTCTATTAATTAGTACGACTTTGGATGGAGTAAATCTAAAGTTAAATATTTTATACTTTTATATATTTTGGATTTTTCATGTTGAGTGTTGAGAATCATTTGTGTGAATTCATTTATCTTACACCGATTGGATTTATAAGGCATATCGAAGTATATATTTTTGTGTTAAGATACATTTTCGTTACTATTTTGAAATGGATGGAGTATTTTCGTTAATAGGAAAGGTTCTTGATTGCCCCAAGAAGACTCAAACTCAATATTTTCAAAATCCTTGACTTTTGGCCTCTTTGTTTGATTTAGAGTTTACTATGGAATTATATGTAAATGTAAGGGTCTATTTCAATCGCACCTATTCAATCACAAAAATCATGCACTATAACAAGGGGCAATATAATTGTGAGTGCGATCCAAACATATCCTAATTTCTTCGCTAATTAGCATAAGAGGAAAAAGGGTTCATTATATACTTACATCTACACATATATGATTATCTAGTTTGCTTAGTGTAGAATACCAGCTTCTCCCACTGGTCTAAGAAAAAGCTTAATTTCCATGTGCTATGAGCATGACCCACAACATGGCTTTTCCATCAACGTTAAAATTATGGTTCTTCAACTTTTGGTGATATTATTACGGTTAGGATAATAAACCAACTTCCCTATTTAAGGGACAATCATTGCGCCTTTTTTCTCTATGCAATTTATAAAATATAAAATCACCATTATACAATAATGCAGCAAAATGTCGTCTAAGATTTTTTTATAAAATCCTCAACCAAAAAAAAGATTTTTTTATAAAATCATAAAATGCCTAGAATTTCTATAACAAGTCATAAGATATAATCATAACTCAACGCCAAAAAAAAAAGATATAATCATAAATCCATGAGGGCTCCACGAAACCTCAACCGAACAACATGAACGATCCTAATTGCTGGCTTTTTTTTAAATTTATATGTTTGCAAAGATCGAGTGGATGCCTAAATTAATGTAGACAACCATGAAGTGTTGGAATACTTTTGACAACTCTCATTGATTTTTAGTGGGCACACATGATGATATCTTATGGTATATATCTACATGGTTAGATTTGATTTATGAAGATATGGAAATGGACCCTTTTATTTTAATGATTATAATATTTTAGTTGCATAATCACTAGTATACTACAAGACTGAATTAAAGGTGGTGGATCATATGTGCTTGTATAAATTCTTTTATTGAAAGTCGATTTATATTCTTAATAGTGAAATCTACCCACTATAGTTTACAAAAGTTTATATATGTAGGAATTTTCTATTATATCTCTAAGAATACACTATAAATAGTTAACTAGTACAGATCTCGTATCATTTACGAGTAATATAAATATAAACCTGAATTATCTGATTTGAGATTGAATTTTGATACAAATCCGTTT
The DNA here is from genome assembly GCA_963924305.1 of Polygonum maritimum. NCBI lineage: Eukaryota > Viridiplantae > Streptophyta > Magnoliopsida > Caryophyllales > Polygonaceae > Polygonum > Polygonum maritimum. The sequence goes on from OZ002736.1 coordinate 26,518,555, forward strand.
TTAATTGGAGAATTTATCCAAACCCGATAGACCGGAGTCTGAACCTATTGACCTATATATTTACTTTTATTAATACAAATTTAATATTAAAATAATTCTATTCAATTTTTTATATTTATATTATTATTTAATATACTATTGGCATATGTTAATATTTTTTCACTATTTTTCAAGATTTAATAACGACAAAAATATATACTAATTAATAAGGAAAATTGTTAAGATACCAAAAAAAATCACTGGAATTTTTTTATTCATATGTTAAGAAAAAAATATTAAGATATCAAAAATTGGGTAAGATATAAATAGATATAAGAAAACTGGACAAGATATCAAGTAGATATATGAGTTATTTTAGAAAATATAATATAAAAAAATAAATTCATTATTTTATTCAAAGTTGACGACGTGACTCAAATTTTAATACAGACTTGGTTCTGCTTTATACTGTATTATAGTAGATAATAGATATTAGAAAGAATTGGTAAAATATTAAATTTGAGATTTGTTTATATTTTTTGTGACAGATTCACTATATACTCTTTAGGATATAGTTCTCATATGAAGTAGGCTTACAATGAGCCTTTACAATATATATATATATATATAAAAGAAAAGAATAAAGATATAGGGGCTAGATACTCAGGTTAATTAACTCATAAATCACATTGATCAGCTAGGTGAATCTGTACACTTTAAGAAATGCATGTAGTACAGTATAATTAACCTGGCCGCTCATAGTTTCTTGTAGTAGTTGAGGTTCCTTTCCTTGTTTATATAATTATATTTGGTCGAGACTCGTGAGGTTCTTTTTCTTATACGGAGTAGAAAGGAAAGGCAAGATTTAAATTAATTATTACGGTCACTTTGGACCAAATATAATAACTAGGACACCATTAATTACAAATGTGGGTGTATTACCCACCAATATTGAATCGTATGCAACACACCATTTCTCTCTCTCTTTTTGGTCGAGACCATTTCTCATTTTTTAACGTCACTTTTAAATGGAAAACTAGTTTAACCCTCGTAACATGTACGGGTGATGTGATTATAAATCCAATTTAATATAGATATCATATGTAATGTCAATGATCATGTGAAACTTATAGGATCATATATTTATCTTAGTATTATAATTAATGTTTTTTCATCAATAGTAAATCAACTCATAATATAAATAAGTTGGATTTGTTTAAAAATTACTTTATGATAAATATCACGTTTTATTTTATTAAATAGTAATATTTATGGGAAAAAGTGATAGTTTATAATTTTCGAGAAATTCATAATTTTTGGTAAATTTTAATCAATTTTTACTGGATAAGATTATATGAGATTCTAACTATCTAATTTGTATAAAGGAGGGTCCGCTGAATATTTTATTATTGAAATGACACGTGGCGCAATTTTTTTGAAGAGATTGTCTCCGCTTTATACTATAGGTAGTATAGATATTAAATTTTGACGGGGACCCATTAAAATTAAGCCGGTTTTTTTCCAGATTACTTTGATTATAAACTACGAGATTAATATAAGCTTTGATACTGTATAATATATAAATGATGCGTACCTAAGCGGATAGCATATTCCATTGATTAAATCTAATTCCAACGGTTCATTATTTGATGTCACGTATTTATTTGATTCTGAGTTTTTATCACTAGTCGTAGCCATAACATGATGAATGATTAGGATTATGATGTGACTAAACCATGATTAATTAATACAATCGCATGTCCTTTTCATTCCTAAAGGATACCATAACATCATTACGTCGTCCACAACGCACCATGGCCAGACCTTATAAGTGAAAAAAGGATTATTATATTCTATTGATCAATGTGATATCTTCATTATTTTCCTTCTAATGCGGTCATACACAAATACACAATGCTTCCGATTAAAGGAGAAGTAATAAAATAAAAATATACTTTATATTTAACTTTGGTCCACGAAGCATTGATGAATCGGAGAAGTTTGAATTCTTGACCGTCCATCCAATCTCGATCACAAGTTGAATAATTCAATTAAGTAGTAAATAACCTCAATCAAGTCCATGAAGTATGATAACGGCATGTCGGCATTTCAAATTTAGCTTGTAAATTAACTATCAAAAACAGGTGGAGTAAGTATAGCAATTGGTTAGTCTCTTGCAATTACTTTTGCCTAAGCCTAATCCTCACTCATACTCAATCTTATGAAGAACGAATCTCACGTTCTCCTTACAACATCACACTTGCAATACAAGAGTTCGTTCAAGCTCCTTAGTTCTAACTCTATGCACACGAATGTATAAATAGGACCATGAAGATTGCCACCTGATTCATTCCATTTGGACAAGGAATGAATCCCACAATCCTTCCTAAAATAGCTCCTAAAACATAATAAAATCATTCTTGATATCTTCAATTATCTCTTGATGATTTTCTTCTTTGTGCACTTCAACTTCCCTTAATAAACACTTTTGGAACATCTTCGGAGTTCCCTTAATCAAATAACGCGACATTGCCTTTTATAGAATCCGCACATTTCTTTCATGGAATACAAGTCGGTGACTTCAGTTTTCATGTCGGCGACCTTGGTCAGGTCGGTGACTTCAACACCTGGTCGGCAACCTGTTTAGAACCATCAAAACACAAACAAGTATTCTAACACTAAATAGAAGTAAACAAACCCATTAAAAAACATAAATTCTAAATCAATACAATTACAAATATATTTGTGTTTGAAGAATTTTAACCTATGCCTAATATTTAGGAATTAAAGTCAATTTATTAGAGTTCGTACTTTTCTTGTTAGAGTTCAATTTTTAAATATACTAGCCAGCTATGCCCGTCCGATGGACGGGCTTTGAGCGTAGGTTTACGTTGTGTTGGTTTGTAATGTACGGTTGTTGTTATTGTTGTTGTAATGGAAATATGTATTAGTAGAACATTCCCTTTAGCCAGTAGTGCCCGTCCGTTGGACGGGCCTTGGACGTAAGCTTACGTTGTGTTGCTTCGTAATTGGTCATTGTTATTCTTGAAACTTTTATGTTTTTAACGAAATATGTATTGGTAGAACATTGCCACTATAATTAGAATAAGCTTACGTTATGTATTCGTGAACAACTATGTGGCTGGGAAGTATGTCATCTCTAGACTAACCTTTATTTTTCTTTAGAATCTTAGTTTAAATATGACTGAACAAAGTTTTTTGAGATATCTCACGGTTTTTCTTAACATTTCAATAACCCTAAAATGAGTCTTGAGTTTTGACATGTACTGGATTATGAGCAAAATAACATTTGAGCATTTATCATGCGGTGTTAATCACCTTGCTAAACCCAACACTATCAATTCAAGAGTCAATTTCTCTACAAATCCCATTACTGATTTGATCAACAAAACAAGAAGACATCCAAGATAACCGGTTTCGAAGGGGTAATCCCCTCCTTACCAAACTCTTCCTCATATAGAACAAAATGTGATCACAGAATCAATAACATCATTTTTTAAATGTAATTTTCATTGCTAGATTATTTTAAAATTATTAAATAACATATAAATATGAAAAGTATATAAAATTATTAAATATTATATAAATATGTATAAAAACATAATATTATTTTGAAAATAATTTTTTAATACTGTAATGAAAATTTATATCTACAAGTTAATTGGTTCAAGTCCTATATCGCACGAATCGCATATTCTTAAGTCTAAATTTAATTGGTCTGGAAAGATTTAAGTATAGCTCGAATCATTTACGTTGCATCCATATGCACACATTCACTTCAATCAAACACTTTCATAAGTATCTTGACCTGGGATTAAAATTGAACAAAGCTGAGCTCAAAAAAAAAAAGTGAACAAAGCTTTAATACTACAAGTTCTCCAAAGATTAAACACTAAAAAGCATATGAATTACCGCTAGAGGAACCTTTCATTGACCAATATACTTGAACCAATCAGTTCTCTGGAAAAAAAATGCATTCATCTCCATCTGGCCTGACCGATTACCACTTCTAATTCTAGACCGAAAGTTCCATTCAAATCCAGACTTTCTTCCCATCAAAATTATGATATATAGGACATCGAAATTGTGATATATAGGACCGAAAGTTCCATTTTGCATTCCCCAATAAATATTAGTAATCTAAAAAAAATCTCAGGCATATAGTACTAATAATCATCGAGATTCTTGTAGTTCCGCTATGAAAATGATGTCCTATAAAGGGACAAACATGAAAGAAGAAAATATGTCCATCAAAGAAGAGGAAAACATGAACAAACATGCCGTGCTGTTCTAAGCAAGATATTTTTCTTTTCAATTGCTAACCTGGTCGATGACCGGTCCATTTGAGAGATCAAATGCTGCATCGTTTAGCTACAAAAGACAAATCCATGTGAGATCAATAGCCAATCAGACTTGGTCTATTAAATAGGGAAAGTTATAATTTTAAAACAATGGTTGAATAGTATTATGCAATGAAGACTCTCAAGACATAGCTCAAGCTTCCTCCTTGGTCATCCCTTCTTTCCAAGCTTGATCAAAGAACCCATACAAGTAACTTGAGGCAGATCCTACAAGGACATAGTAAGTTAAGAATCTTATTGGCATAAACCAAATTATAGCTTCCACAAATTAAACTCTGGTGGTCTAGAAAAAGGTGGCCAGCACTGACGTATTTCATACATAATCATGGAGAATGTAAGCTACCAATAGACCAATGGATGTGTGATCATGATACAATTATAGAAAATGGTACTAATGCCAGAAGTGATAAAAGTAGCATGCCTAGGAATTCAGAATTTGTAGATAGAAGATCATCTATGTCCAATTAGAAGATGGATAGTCAACATGAATCAAGATGACATTTACTAAAGTCAGAATGGATTTGCAAATTATCATAAGGTAATTGATAAAAAAGCTGAGCAAGGGGACTTGCCTCACGTTCATCAGGATTTCTCTTATCATAGAGTTCTAAATTTTTGTAGGGATAGTAGACAAATAAGCCAAACAAGGGGCTTGCTTCGTATTCAGAGGAATTCCTTTAACTAATCATGAAGTTGGACTTGACATCTCAGAAGATGTAAGAAGATCTATGTTCCAGGCATAAAATAGACTCCTTGAAATAAAGAATTAATGGAGAAAATTTGTGGACACATTTAATAAAATTCTGATGGTCTAGTTTGGGGGAAAAAGATCAACGTGACACTTTGTTACTGCAGATTTTTTAGGATTACTTCAGAAGTTAAGATGCTAGTTACAAATCACTGCACCATAAAAAAAGGATTTTAAATTCATTGGAGCATAAACATCCCTTTAACTTAAACAAAGATGGTCTTAATCTGATAGAATTATCAAGAATAGGAGTCACATAAATGAAAGAATTAGCAAAAAAATTTATAATAGGTACGCATCCATGAGGCTAAGGTTAAACAGAACATACCTCCAACAGCAAATGGTCCCACCAAGTGGAGCTCCATATATTTTCCCTCCTTCGTACTTGTCCCAACCTCCAACTATAAGCCCAGTTTGTAGCATGTTCTGACACGTAATAGGATGAAGAGCACCATAAGTAAAGCAAAAGCAGAAATCACAGCAATGATACAGAAAATTTTGAAAGGTTAGAGGAATACAAGGATCATGAGCAGGAGTATTGCCATGCCACATTAAATATCACAGTCCATTCAGAGCAATAAGGAATAGAGACATGTAGAGCACTTCGAAATAAAGTGACAAAAAGAAAGAAAGTTATTGATTCATTTTCTGATTGAAATTCCAAAAGAAAAACAATTTGATGAACCAATACACTATGAGAACTTTTCAGTCAAGAAGTAAAAGCAAAGGTTTACAGGAAGCCTGCGCAAGAAAGCAATACCTATCAACGAGAAAGGCAAGGGTGATAACAGAAGGAACAAGCATAAGCCCCAATGGCCTTCTCGAGGAACTTCCAGGCGGAGGGAAAATTGTTCTCCCAGCAAAGATGAGAGACGAGGAGTTGAGCGAGCTCGACAGAAGGCACAGCCTGCCCCGCCTTTTCGAGGAAGGTACCGAGTTGCATCGCCATTCCTCGCCTGCGCCACCTTGTACCACCTTGGCAAGTTGTCTGCCTCCCCGTTCACTCAGAATTTCACCCCAATGCACACCGCCACTATAACCTGCGCTCAATTTAGGCCAAAATTGATTCAGTTAGGGACTAATTATGGCAAAATTGAATCAATTGGAGACAAATTAGAGCAACATTGTTTCAATTCGACACGGTTTTCGGGAGAAATTGATCCAATTAGGGCAAAATTGATTCAATTGCGGACAAATTAGGTCAAGATTGATTCAATTCCGGACAATTAAGGCAAAATTGATTCAATTGGGGACAAATTAGGGCAAAATTGAGTAAGCATGTGGAATGAGTGTACCTGGCACATGAGGATCTGAACGCCGCCCTCGAGGAAGAGGAAGCGACGGCCCCAGCGATCGATGCCGTAGATGGAGACGAGGGTGGCACCGACGTTGACGACGCCGGTGATGACGGCGGACATGAGGGAGGCGTTGTCGCCGAAGCCTATGGTCTTGAAGAAGACGGGGGCGTAGAACATGATGACGTTGATGCCGGTGAGCTGCTGGAAGAAGGGAATGGCGATGGCCATGGTGAGGTGGGGCCGGTATTTGCGGCGGCGGCGACGGACGACGGATTTGGACGGAGCGGTCTGATTATTTGGGTCAAAATTGATTTGGACGGACGGCGGCGATGGAGGCCTCCTCCCGGCTGAAACGCATCCGCGGCGTGGACGACGTCTCGGAGGAGTTCTCGGACCTAGTGGCGGCGAGCGACGCCTCCAAGATGGTGGAGAACCCTTGGCGGAACCTAATAAGAGGTCCCAATAACGGGGAAAGACGAGAAGCCAACAACGGACTGTAGAAGAAGGCAAAACGAAGAGTCGGAGTTCACCAAAAAACGGCAACAATCAATCGGAAGAGTCGGAGCTCGCAGGCAAAAAGTAAAAGGCGAAACAGAAATACTAACGAAAAAGGGAAAAAAAAATTAATAGCAACATTAAACTAGAATCGTACTTTTCTATAGATATAGATATAGAGTAGAAAGTTTGGCCCAAATTATCGGACGGGTCAAACTGGTTTGTTATTTTTTTAGGATGTTATGGCATATGATTAATAAACACTTTGGTCCATAATTTCATCATTTCATCCTTATTTGTCATTGTTTTAGAGTGAACTTAAAATAAGATTCTTATTTTTATTATTTTTTTATCTATGAAAATGCTATATTTTGATTGAATATACATTGAGTATACAATATGCATAATCATTTAGGCTATAGTTTTTACATAATGTAATGTTTCGATAGTTAAATGACTATAGAAACTAATACATTCTCTTTCTTTTTTGAATATTAAATATATAACATCAAAGGAAATAGGGGTTAGGAAGTTAGTATGGATTTGAGTCAACGCTTTTTCATAACTTGATACAACCATTCCTGGGTGATAAAGTGAACAATCGTACTCTTATTTTGGCTTACATGAGGAGCCATTAAAAATTTCAATTATATAATTATCTCATTTGTTGATCTTTACTTTACTTTACTTTATAACCCAGTGAAGTTCCTCTTCCGGGGAATCTGGGGGGTCAGGATGGGGGCACCCCTGGCTTACGCAAAGGGGGTGCGCCCGAAAGACCCAAAGAAAAGAAAAGAAAAGAAAAGAAAACTGAAACTCAGTTGCACATAACTGAATTTAGTTCAAATGCACCAAAATTGATGTAGGGGTCATATCCAACTCAAAGGCACTATAACAGCCAAAGAGCATGAGGATTAGGCCCCAAAATTGTTGATCAATACTCTATATTTCACAAATTAATAGAGCAACTTCATTTTACCTAAATAACTTTCTAATTTATATACCTTTTAGAAAATTAACTAATGTGCATGTTCGGAAATAATTAAAATTACAAATTAAAATATGACTAATGTGCAATCACCCTTAAAAACATAAAACCAAAAAAATATAAAATTATTATTGTCCAATTACCCTTAAAAGTTCAAAAACAAAAAAAAGAAAGTAAAAAATAGTATTAATTGGACTTGAACATGAAAGTCAAAAATAAGTGTTGTAAAAATAAAGATAGGAGGAAAAAATTAATAATAAAAAAATAGAAGCATTAATGTGGCAAAGAGAGAGATAGAGAAAAGGAAAAATTTACCAAAAAATAAATATAAAAAATGGAGAACAAGCATTAATGTGACAAGGGGGAGAATTTTAAGTGTTGTATAGATGATAGATAGATAGATAGAAGATGCTTAATCTAGCTCTTAAAAATACAAATTTTAAATATGGTGAGATAAAAGATTAATCTTAATCATTAAATTTCAAGATAAAAACACAATCATTATCATACATAGATACAATACAAAGACCTAAACTTGTCTTTTAACATCTTGTTGCCCACATTCGAAAGTTTCATTTCCATTGTGTGGTATACAAGGGGAAAGTTTTACACCCCTATTGGCTAGCTTTTAGAGTTGGGTCTCTTATCCCTTATATAACCTACAACATTGGTATTAGAGCTGAGATTGACCTTCCGATACGGTGGCTTTACACGGAACGTAAGAGGCAAAGAAAAGTCTAATCCCCTCTAGAGTCATCGCGTGATACAGGCCTCGGGACGTAAGAGATAAGGAAAAACCCAGTCCCCTGTTCGGTTTGCGTCAGAACGTTGGGTCATCCTAACCTACTTCGGTGAACCCCAAGAGAGGGAAGACTTGTGGCACCCTTAGGTTATAGTGCGCACCGACTTCGCAACGTAAGAGGCTAGAAGGAAGCCTATTTCCTTATTCACCGTCGAGACGTCAGCACTTAAGGACGGTGCTCTGTTGCGGGAATTCCTTATGGGAGAATTTCCACATTGAAAAGTCATGAATTCCATTATGTGGTATATAAAGGGGAAGTTTCCCACCCCTATTGACTAGCTTTTAGAGGCTGGATCTCCTGCCGCTTATATACCCTATAACACATCTCTAATGACTTTTTTATTTGATTTGATATGAGACACACATGATCACTAATGAAGTTTTTTTTTTAATTTGAAATTTAAAAATTACCTAAACTTGTCTATTATAACGAGAGAGGATTCGATTGGCTTGTAGTGAAGTTTTCAAGAAGATATTTTAGATAGGTGATATTAATATTTTCGACAAAAAAATATTAATCTCTTGTCTGTTTGATTGATAGTGATAATTTATATTTCCATTGAAATAGAAACAAAGAGATTAAAAAAAGAAGATGGGCCATGCAAGGGAAATTAGGGGCCCATAAAAGGCTTGTAGTCCATTCCACAAGGAGCCCAGGCATTATTAGCAAGTTAAAAAAAAAAAAAAAAAAAGAAGAAGATGTTTCACAGTTTGATCTTCTTGTATTTTTCATCATAGATTGGACTGTGATGGGTCTCAGCAATGCCTTTCTTTTCTCTAGTGTTTAGGCCTTGCTAATGTGCTGCACACAATACAATACAAATTCATAAGTTTGAGATATATCTCAGTCATTAATATACCTTGAACTATAGCAAATTTTGATTATTGGAGAAAATGTGACCATGGACTACTCGTTGTCGTGGTTGAATCAATGCTACATACTTTTATCCTAAATTGTTCATGACGTCAAATTGTGAGGGTGACTACATTCGCGATTTTATCAGCCACATAATTCACTCCATAAGAAACAACAATGTGGACCGTTTCAACAAAATCATTTTGTCTAGAACCTACTTGGCCCATGCCATGTTCATCACAATAAGAGGAATAAACTCCGACCGACGAAAACCATTCTCAACCATGCATGCACCTCGATCTCAAGTTTCCCATCCAAACAATCAATTCACTCCAAAAAATAGTTATTAAAGACGAAAAAGATGGTCCAATCGAACCATAAATGGCTATAGGCTTCCATTCCAAAGTGATTGTGAATGTGAGCCTTCTCAGCATTCATGAAACCAACAACTATACTAGTCTGTCACTACTTGTATGCTTCATTGTCATGGATATTTGAAATCTTTTAACCAAGTAACCAACCCCCCATGCAAAATTTAAATTTATTGCATGAAATGAAATGGACATCATGAAAAAGACACGACTTTTGGTGTGCTATCTTGATATCCAACCGTTAGTGGCCCAGCCCAATATGTAAAATCTCAATGGTCCATACTCATACTGGACCAGAAGGGGATTATTGGACATAGTACAAAACTCTCTGGGTAAGAAATGAGGTTCGGGAGGGATCGGTAAAATTGCCAAGTTGACAAGGGTAGAAATTTACTTTGTATCCAAGATCAACCTTACACCATCATTGAAGGTAAGTAGCAGCAATTATTGAAATGATAACAGATATTTTAACCGAGATCAACCTCATTTACATATTGGTTTGTTTTTCTAACAAATTTTTTTCGATCAAATTCGCACATGCGAATATGGGATTAACAATTGATTTCACATATTTTTATTTGTTGTTCACTGTTTATAATTTAAATAATGAGTATTTTCAGTTGATTCAAATCCCAACGGAGCTCTGTCAAGCATTAAAAATGTTCAACATAGAAGTGAACAACTCATAATGGATGCTATTATCTTGACATTACAAAGTTGGGAATTATTTTTTCAGTTCAAAGTACAGATCATTATTAATTCCAAACTAGTCAAGAATTTTAACAAAAGCTCAAAATACTGCACAAAAGGTTTGGAAATGATTCACTTCACAGAATTGAGATTGCAATGTCACTCCTCAACTTCCACACAACACCAGCTCTCCTTCATCGCCCTCTTCTTTCCCCGGCGGAGAAGCCTTTGATTTCTCCGGTGACAACAACCAGATCTATACATCTCAAAAATGGAGGAGTTCGAGCGCCGATTAGCACAAAAGCGTCACCGGAGAGATCCTCGCGAACGCCGACTTCTTCTTCTACTTTGGAAGCCGGCGACGGAGAATTAACGGCGTCGTCGCCGACGCTCTCTGCCTCGGAGGTCGTGAAGAGCTTCTACGACGAAATCAACCGGCGTAATCTCCCCGCCGTCGATGGCCTCATCGCCGACAATTGCGTTTACGAAGACCTAATTTTCCCTCAGCCCTTCGTCGGCCGTAAGGTAAATTGAGTTTTGCAACCGGTGATTTTGAGTGAAATTGAATCGTATATATGGATTTTGTTGATCGATTAGCGTGATTCTGGATCAAATTCAAGTGCTCGGCTCCACAATTGTCCGATTATGATTGTGCTTCTGGTGCAGGATATAATGGAGTTCTTTGGGAAATTCAGTGAGCTAAGTAAGGATCTGCAGTTTGTGATTGATGATATTTCCAGTGAGGATACTTCGGCAATCGGTGTTAAATGGCACTTTGGTAGGCTGAGAGCATTAGAGTTATCGTTTCACCTATCTTAATTCCATGATTTGGCTTGCTAGTTCAGCTTTCTTATCTCTGAAAATGGTGACAGAATATAAGGGCACTCCTTTCCCATTTAGCAAAGGATGCAGCTTTTATCGGTTGGAGGTGTTCAATGGGACTAGGCAAATAGTGTGAGTTTGCATTACATGGTTTCTTTGTGGTTTGCATTACATGGTGATGAAATCTTCAATTGTGACATAATTCTACTATATCATGACATCTTGTACTCAAACAGTTATGCTCGAGACTCTGTTGAACCTGCTATAAAGCCTGGCGAATCGGCTCTGGTGAGTATATGCATTTGACCACAATATTTGCACAATTTAGGCTGCCTTTCAAATTCATGGATGAAAACCTGTCTAATTCTTCATATTGTGACACACTTATACAATGGTTTCATGAATATGACACAGGTTATCATCAAGGGCGTGACATGGGTGCTAGAGCGCTTTCCACAGCTTGTAAAATGGCTATGATATTTTATTAAAGCTCAATTTCATATTACCTTTTGTGAAATCATTTAATGTGTATGCCTAGTTTAAGCACTGTAGTTATAATGTGAGCTAGGAATGTGCAGTGTACATTTTTTTTTCAAAACTAAAAGGTGTTGATAACATTAATACATGTATATTTTCATGTAGTGGTGTACCAATATATCATTTACAGTGGAACTGACGCTGTTAATTTTAATGCATGTTTCTTTCACGTATGATCTATTGCCCTAAAGCATATCAATAACCTAACAAGTATATATGTAATGAAACTTCTAACCTAGATAACTCTGTGATCAAGTTATAGGGCCAACTTTTCAGATTAAAACCAAAAAAAAAAAAAAAAAAGACAAGATTGGACAATTGAGCATTAACAAAGCTAGCATCATTCGGGCACTTAAAATTAGATTAAAATCAGTAATCTAAGTACTTTTTTTGAAGAAAATAAGAACGGTTCATATGCATAAGATCGTTACCCTTCTCGGCTTTTCTCTCTCCCTTTCCTACACCTAATTGTTCAGAAACCAATTCAACAATGTAACAAAACGAATGAATTAACTTAGCTTTGAACACAAAAGAACTGGGTTGCTCGGACTTACTGTTCCTTGGCACCTTGTGCAAGTATACCTTTGTCATCAGGTTTTGTCATCAGGTTTGGCTCAGATAAACTTGGATGCTCCAGGTACAACTGCAAGCCTAGAGGTTCACTGCTCAGTGATTTTATCGGTGTTATACGGGGAGGCTGTTGCCATTGCTCTGCATCCGTTGGGATCCACAATTCTGCATCCTTGCTAGTACTCGCCTCAGGAAGAGATTTAAAGTAGGCAATTACTTCCCATCTGCAATCTGCAAAACCAACATGATCTACATCTCATTTGACCAAGAAATATAAATTCCATCTCCATTGTTCATACCAGTAAAAGTCAATCTCTTCCCTCAAGCAGAGCATTTATGTCACTCTAACATCCGCAATATTGAGATTAAAAAGCAGCAGAAAGGAATGACAATTTCACCAACCCTGTGAAAGAGGCTTAGTAAGGGTGTTTGATACTGAAAGTTTGATAAGAAACGATCTTAGAGAGAACTCAAGATCAGCTTCCCCCACCATAGAACTGTAAGACTGGTTCATCTGGAGCTTGAAGACAAATCTCTCCACCGGAGTATTCACATTGTTAAAGAATACAACTGTAATTCTGTCAACCAATCCCTGTTTTGTCAAAATAGGCAGATAGCTTCAGTATTCTACACATTTGATCTCATAAAACCACAATTGAAGATAAAAGAAATCCCAAAAACATGCATATTTTTTTTATGACAATTCACTTCATGCTTGGATCTAGATAACAGTAACACACGACCTGTACAGTACCCATGCTGGGCATGACCTTCTATACAGACTAGCATTTGTGACCTTCTATGTCTCCCCTTAAAAATGCATCGCATCAATGAACACATCTTATGAGAGAAACAACTCAAAGCTAGGTAACAGCCAGGTTCTTCTTTCCGATACAGAATTTCACTTATTAACAGCAGAAACAACTCAAAGCTATCTTCAATTAATCATCTTTTGATATCTCTATGATTTCACTTGTAGCACTGTCTATATACAAACTTTAAGTGTCCCAATTTAACTTTTGTGGTCAGAAACTATTGTTCAAGTGCACACATCAAGATATAAAAGTATATTTTACTAGCTCTTAATCCTAAATCATCATCATCAGTACAATACACAAAAAGGCAAAAGAGAAAAACATAAACACATGAAAGAACTAGTAGGGGAGAGATGCAGAACCTTGAGGATAAATGGAAGAAGGCCATGGACAGAGAAGTGTATATAATCTCGAAGCTCAGGATGCCTTGCCTTATGAACAACCAAATTCATGTACCTCCTCCTCTCAAACGCTCCTATCATTTACCATTTCAAAACATCATCAGTAGAAAGGGGATTTGCAGGAACAAATCGTTTCATACCCCCTAAAACCCCAGCAATTCAAAACCGAAAACCTAAATTGCTCAACCACGCAAATTAATCAGGAAAAATTACTCCAAGCGATAATTACCAGAAGGATAAACGCCTTTGAGGAAGACGACGGAAGTAACAGCGACTTCCAGGAAGTCCACAAGGATACGGGCTGTCTCTTCTGAAAAATGGAGAACAGAGAAATCGGAACTCAATTTAGGGCTCAAATTACGATCGATCTAAGGAAATGGAGAGAATCAAACCTTGCGGAGATCGTTCATCCTTCTTCATGATTGCGAAGGCAGTGAGTCGTCAGTGGAGGGAAAATACATACTTCCCGCTTCGGCTTTCTCCGCAAGTTTTGTGCTCCAAGGTTCACCGCTCTCTGTCCTTTTCTTCATGCCTTCGAAAATTACGGCTCCTGTCCTGAGTTTATGGGTAATTTGGAACGGTGTTTCAATATATACTCCCTCCGTTTCAATAAACATGTCGTTTTAGCTTTAAAATTTTATTTCAAAATACATGTCGTTTTACATTTTTGGGCATTTGCTTTACAAATTTACCCTTATAATCATTAGCAATTTATTAGTAGTGGTTTTCAATAAAGTAAAAAAGTGAGCTAATAATTAGGGGTATAATAGTCCATTTAATAGCTTCCTTAATATATGTGCAAATGGCTAAAACGACATGTTTATTGAAACGGAAGGAGTATATTTTTTTGGTCAGTATCCTTCATATAATATTTAAGGTTCGTTTGCTTAGTAACATACTTAGCCGATTGTTTCACCCAAAAAAAACATACTTAGCCGATTGTTGGAATACAACCTTATTTCGTTGATACCAGATTCTCCACCATATAAAAGTCCGTTCCGCAAATTTCTTGTCTAAACCACTGGAAGTACAAAATTAGTACATTAATAACAGACATATATTTACACAATATCCAAACTATGCCTAACTAGTTTCTAATATTGAAAACACTACATTTCCAAGACATAAAAGTTTATTGCTACCTAATGGTCCTAACAAGAAACAAATAAAAGCATCAAACTTTTTCGTTCAAACCTAACGTATATATTACATATACACATGACAACAAGCCCTCATCTAGCTATATATATGCATGCTCCATGCATGCATCCATTGCAAGCCCAACAAAAAACCATACAAACACGTAGGCATTGACCTAGATCAATCATCTTTATTCATACAAGGGGAGATCTAACAGCAAACTCCACTACTGAGCTAAGATCATCCCAATTCCCATCATAAGCCGTAAGGAATTGGCCATCTTGAACATCAACTGAGCTCGTTGGATTCAAAGGGCTCGACTCCGAAGCACTTGTATGAGTCATTGATACTTGTCTTGCATAGTTGGAGCTCTTGACGAGCTTGGTTTTAGGCTTGAAGTAGTGTTGTTGTTGTTGTTGTTGTTGCTGCTGCTGCTGTTGTTGTTGTTGTTGAATTGTTGCGTTCGCGAAGTTGATATAGCATTCGTGGTTGTTGATGGATTCAGCACTGCACGTTTTTGTAGTGTCGGTGGTGGTTGACGTCGCAGCAAATCTCTTGGCTGAGACTTGTCTCCAGTCTGGGGTGTACTTCCGGCTTCTCCTGAATATTCGGCACAGAGTCCATACTTCCTGGAATTATATATACATCACTTATACTTACTGCTCATGAGAATCGAACCGGTGACCGACCTTTAGGTGCTACCTTTAGAAACTTAACCGCTTAACTAGATCTCTCAAGGCCAATTTTCATCTTCTTATAATGGCGTTAGTTGTTCTAATATTTGTTGTGCGTACGTGACATTTCAAAGTAATTATGTTTTTCGAACTTATTACTTCACTTTTTACATTTTATTCAATCTATACGGCTTAGATCCAAACCTAATGTAAGACGGGCCTACGATATTCTAGATACAAGACTTAATCCACATATTAGATAATGTGCTTTTTTTTTTTATCCAATTAGATAATGTGCTTTAGGGTTGTATTTTGTAGAGAAATATTACATCAAAAAATCGCATTTGACTCTAAGCCTTGATATAGCTATATGCCTATACCATTTCTACATATAAAAAAGTGATCATGGGAATTGAATGAAATACTTACAGCTTCCTGAAGAGCATCTCTAGAAGGGTTGGATCCTACAAAAGAGTGTTGTTGTTGTTGTTGGTCAGTTGGAAGGCGAAACTCGTGCATCATCCAGTCGGTCTTGGAGCCCTTGCCCGCGTTCCCATGATAGTAAACGAGCGACTTCTTAAGGCCGACGCATCTCGATTGGTGGACGTCTCCTCCGTTCGAGTAGATTGGTTTGTCGATTCCGGTTGCTTTCCAGAAGCCAGAGCCAGTCACCCTGTTGGGCCTAACACTATTCCTGTATTTTCTCTCTCTCTTGCAGTAGAAATACCACTCCTTGTCTCCTATACTGCTTGTCTCTGTTTATAAAGTAGATACTTAGACAGTTGAGACAGACTAATGAATACTTACTCCGTATATATATATATATATCTTGAAACCCTAGCTAGTTGGCCACTTGGCCAAATAACGCTATTCTTTAGAAGCGGTATGATTTGAAAATTAAGTTTCATCCAAGGAGCAACACTGCCAACACGTACTAATGCATAGGTATATAGCAAGCATGGCAAAATCTTATAATAAAAAGTGCCATCATAACATATGTACTTACATATATACATGTACATATATTAGTATAGAAGAAGCATACTTGTAAGTTCCCAAGGGTCGTGTTTGTAGATATCAATCTGCTTTATGATCTCAATACGGATGGGTTTCTTCTCAACCTTCCTCTTGAGATAGAAAGAGACTAGTTCTTCATCCGTCGGATGAAATCGAAACCCGGGCAGTCGGTTTTCGGGTTCTTCATCGACCACCACTTCTTCTTTGTTGTCATCTTGGCAGGAGCTCATCATCTTCAAATCCTCCATCTCCATCTTACTCTGATTCTTTCCTTTAAGATCGATGATGGACATGTGTAGTGGTTTTGTGTGGTTGAAAGGGCGTGTTTGAATTGGCTGTGTTTGGAGAGCACACTAATTGTACGATTATTATAGGTGA
This sequence comes from Polygonum maritimum, assembly GCA_963924305.1. NCBI lineage: Eukaryota > Viridiplantae > Streptophyta > Magnoliopsida > Caryophyllales > Polygonaceae > Polygonum > Polygonum maritimum. The sequence continues at coordinate 26,535,518 of OZ002736.1, forward strand.
AAATATAATAATGATTACAAGTATATATGGAAGAAATCAAGAATTGGATGCTATAGTCAAAGTCATGTGTGTTGACTGTCGTGGCTACAAGCTATATATGTCTATATTCCAATGCATGATTTGGGAGAAGTCTTCAAGTCTTTGGCCTTGACCTTTTTATCCTCTTTTGAAAAATGTGTGTGCGTTTGTATGAAACAAGTTTCCTTTTATGAAAAGTTTTGGGCTGAAGGGTGACAATTTTTCCCTTTTTTTTGGTCGATGACAATTTTTCTTTTAGATGTGCATAATTCCATTTTAGACTTTTTAGTCGTCCAAAATTAATGTTGGCTAACTTTATCTCTCAATATATACTTATATTTGAATCTGAATTGTTTAAGGTGATATTCTAGATAGAAGTCACCAAAATTTTGAGAATTTATATGTGTAGATCGATGGCATATCGATCTTTTCTATTTGATGACGAGGAATTATTTTTGGTGGCGAACTTGATGATCCTAGCCCAGTTAATAAGGATAACTTACGAATAAGAACTAGGTAAATTGGTTTGCGTCAATCATCTCTCTCTCTGATAGAAGAAATAATAGATCATAAAGCTTTGTTTTTTTAATTCAATTAAAGGTATGATGTATGGTAGCTAGAGATCACATACAAAATCTCCCAGATATTTTCTAAAATCCAACTCTTCACAATAGATCACACATTCACACCAATCAACAGGAACATTCCACGACCACATGTACTTAATTTGTTGTGCTCATCCAATAGTTGTATGATTAGCGGCGCAAGTCTATTTTAGTGTGCAGAAAAAGTATTAGTACGTGATGCGTTGGATTTGGTAATGTGGTCCTCTTTTTTCAAAGAATGAACTGGTAATTATGTAGTTTGATTTTGTCAATTATATGGTAATGGTAAGCTTTGGCCAATTGATGGATTATTAATTATTATACATAAATATTCATATACTTTTACATTTTTGTAAATAGATCCCTATACTAAAAAAATGTTTACTAGACTCCTTTACTCAGACTTCTATAAAAAAAGACTTATACTAAGATAAATTTATTATATGAAACAAACATGTATTGACTTGGCTCTGGCTCCTACAAATGATGACATCATGATATTCAAGGCTTGTTACACTTGTTAGAAAGTAGTTTTTTTTGTAAAAAGTATACTTTTTTTATTTTGAAATGTGTAAAATTTAATTATTTTTTTTCCAAATTTCAAGGTAAAAAAATATATTTTTTTTTGTCAAAAAAGTACTTTTTATGTGTAAGTATAACATGACCTCAATTTTATGCCGCATAAAGTTCCATTAGCCACATACTACAACATAATACATCCAAGTACGAATGTTGTTGTTGCAATTGTGGGTAAGGGAGTCTAATGCAACGTAAAATTGGATTATTATAATCATCAACAATGATAGCCAAGTCAACATGTTTTTGTCATTACCTAATGAAAACTTAATGATGTGAGGTTTAAGAGAGCAATTGTATCGGAATAGAATGGTTTAATAAAACATTTTTAATTAAATTTAATTTATGTGTTATCCTATTAACTAATATGTCGCGCACACAATAAATTTAGAAACCCAAATCTGACCTTGACAAGAATGTAGACAGTAGTATGTTAATTGATTTACTACTGTACCTACTATAAAGCCCTTACTTTAGTTGTTTAAGTTTAAACCTTTCTTCATCCATGCGAATGGATCAATTCATTGCGATATATATATGTACGTGCATGGCATGATACATACTATGTTACCCGGAAACTCCAACCGGGTGGCGTTTCCCATTTCCGACGGAAACACGGAAACTTAGAAACTCAAACCCCGAAACTCGTTTTTACACTAAAAACATAAAATTCATGTGTTTCCCCGTTTCCGTTTCGTTTCCCTTTCTCGTTTTCGTTTCCGTTTCCGTGTAACATAGGATACATATGTAATATGTGTTCTATCTTCTATACTTAATTTTGTTTTGCTTTGTGACTCATGTGTCATAAATGAGATTGACTCTTAAATTGCTATGTTTGAAAAGTATATATAGATGTTAGCTTGGTTGATCTTTCTGGTTCATCCATTCAAACGGAGCTCGATCATGAATACTCAAAAGTCAAAGAGGACCAAACGGTACCCGATCGAAATCTAGCATTTTCTTCATTGTCCTACACTTACTTTATAGTACTAGTATAATAATATCAGTTCATATTCTGTACATCCAAGTATACTAGTCAACAGCAAGCTACAACTAATACTTTTGATTAAATTTTAGCTACCACTAATTACATGTGTGATGAGTGATGAGTGATGACATAACTTTATTTTACATCTAAGGCTTCGTTTGACATCAGTGGTAACACCAGCGGGGAGGGGTAACCGCAGCGGAATTCTACTGTCGAGAATGCTCGATTTTACATTCCTGTAACCTACATGATCGATCGAGACGACGTTTCGGCAGCCGGGAGCGGGACGGTGCTGAACGGACGTCCGTAAGTATAGAACTCTCGATAATAAGAGGATGGATCGTGCATATGATAGGACTAACTTTTATTATTTTACCGAAAACTTTTTGAGTCTTTGACAAAACGTCAAAAAGGTAGCTGTGAAATGAAGTAATCATATATAAGCTGGGAACATTTTGCTAAAACTTTTATTGACTCTATCTAATGTAAACAACGAAGTTAGGCCCCGTTTGGTAACACTATCGGAATCGGATTGGAATCAGGAATCGGAATGAAATCAGGATTCGGAATGAACCATTCCAGAGACGTGTTGTTTGATATGTTGTCGGAATGAACTATTCATAATAATTTTGATATAAATTTCTTAAGATTTAGAGTTCTTAATTATTATTTTATGGGTTTATGACTTTTAGAAATTATAATTTAAGGTTTTGGAGTTTTACGATTCAAGATGACAATTATCATTTTTGGAATGGATGATACCTCCCATCTTCAGCTGGAATCAAATTAGCCAGCAGCCTTGGAATGAGCCATTCCTGGAAATGAAATCGATTTCAGAATTTTCCGTACCAAACAACATATTAGAATCATTCATTCCTGATTCCCATTGCTCATTCCCAAGGAATCAAACCAAACAGGCCCTTAATTGCTGAGTAAACAAAGCTCTTGTATATTAAAAGGGTTAACTTTTATTGACTCTATCAGATGTACACAACGAAGTGAATAACTGCTTAGTGGACATAGCTATTGTATATTAAAAATGGTTTTTCTATCTAAGAATCTTATGATAAAAACTAACATCATAAATAGAGAAATATAACATCAAAACATAATCAAACAGAATTCTAAATATAAAAGCTAGAGCCTTAAACGAAAATCAAATTATCTCTTTAAAGTTAGGTATTTATCCTATACCCTTAAAGCATATATATCATTATAATACAACAGTTTTTTTGGTAGCATTATAATACAACAGTTTAAACCTCCTTTTGTTTATTGAAGCTCTTTATATTGTATGTAAGTAACGTGATACATGACATTGTATTATTTTACAAGTATCATGTATGAAAGTTTCTCTTTTCTGGTGCTAGTCCTAGACTAAATCCATGTTTATTTGTTGTTCTTATATCATTACAAATCTGCTTTCAATTTACACTGATCGAAACAGTCAATGTGGTTAATGCTTCGACAAGACGACCAAGAAATTTGAATCTTCATTAGAAATTTCAGTTTATGTGAGTAAACAACTTTGGAAAATAAAAATGAATATTAACTGTACTTTTTAATATTATATTCATGACAAGTTACAAAAAATGTTTTTTCCAAAGTTCAGTATATTTTCTCATTGACCAATAAAACTCAGTTCACTAAACATAATAATGGCAATGGCCTTAAGAGAAAGTGAACAAAATATAACTACGTTTGATTAATTTTCTACCAAAAATCTAATTTTTGAACTTTAGTTCGTGGCCAAATTTTCAAGAAAATAGATGTCTTATAGATAGAGATCGGAAGAGTGGAACGTAGAAACTTTGACCATTTACGCCTTTCATTTTGGTGAATGGGTCCCATTCAAGTCAATCGTTCAAAGACAAACATTGCACCATCATATTATGAATACGATAAAAAAAAAAAGTTTCATCAAAACCAACTTACATGATAAAGAATGTCATTTTTTGACTTTTATGAGTTTGAAACTTTTGAGCTATTTATACTTGTTAGTTGTTGGATTAATTGATATCTTGAAACAAGCAAAAACTATAAAGTATAGTACAAAATTACAAATTCGGTGGATTTTTTATTTGCATAAGAGCATGAATATTGGGGTTTCACCTAAGTTTCAATATGATTTTCATGAAGCAAAAAAAAAAGATAAATAAAAAAGGGTGAATCTCTCATTTAAGTTTCATATATTGAAAGGTAGCTCATGGGATTCAATGTGAGCTTTGAGCCCCACTATCATCAATACAAAATTAATACTACAAATTATAAAATAAAATTTCTTCCGTCTCCTAGTTATCACAGGCCACAATGTAACATCTTGGCCATTAGTTATACTAATTTATAATTAGTTTTTTTTGGGTAAGTTTAACTTAAATAAATTAAGTATAAATGATAGCACAATTTTTTTTTTATCTATAGACTAAGTTTATATATATTTTGGATTTTTTAAAAATTAAATAAATATTTGAGGTTAGATTAGAGTAAACAAAAACGCATTTAACCGCTTTTAAATTAACCCATTCTCTTAACTTTAAAAGATTACACAAAATTAGTAATTTCTTATGCAAGTTAATTTGCATAAACTTTGAATATATTTATTTTTTTTGTAATTACAAATAGTTTTGTGGGTTATATATTTAATAATTGTGTATACAAAAATAAATGACTATTGGGAATTGTAAAAATAAAAAAAAAAGGATTCTATAGGGTCACGGGTTTCATTGATATTTAAGTGAATAAGAAAAACGAAATTAGAGAATAGTAGAATGATATGAATGAGAGACAAATGACAAAAAGTAAAGGTTACTAGGTTTCAGAAGTTCAACCAATATTCATGATCTAATAAAGAAAATTTCCTTTATATACTTTTGCAATTTTACGAAAAAAACTTTCTTGACACTTATCTAGCCCATTTTACTTGAACGGTTGAAAATTTCAAACGTTATGGAATTCAAACAGAAGCTTCCATTGCCCCTCTATGTAGTTTCGATTGGTCTTCGGTCCGGTGTAAGGATTGGTACACCGAACACTTCTCCAAATCACAAATAAAAATGATTTAAACTATTCATTCATCATCATCCATCACCCATACAACCTTTCATCCATATTTAACTCATTCTTCATCAGGGAAAAATCCAGCACATTGACTCTAACTGGTATAGATAATAGACCCATCTATGCTACTGACGCATAGAACCCCATACATGATACGAAAGCTAAATTAGTTTTATATTAATTACAAAATAAGTCTCAAGTTCATCAAAGTAGAAAATTAAAAGTCATGTTTACTATCACTGTCGACATTACTCCACGTCCACAAATTTTTTACGCATTAGCCAGTTATCAACTGCATAATGACAGCCAACTGATGCAAACTTGCGAATGAATATAACAGAGCCCGGCTCTTTCTCTAGGAAGGGAACACTATATCACATAAACCGAATCACATAAACCGGAGCCAAGACCAAGAACACACATACCAAATAACAATATTACTACATTTCTACCAAAAACATAACCAACCAATTATCCCTTTAATGATGCTAACTGTTCTTTTACGACGAACATAGTTTCCTACTGAGCTTAATGGTTAACTATAAACTCAAATCAGCAAGACTTTCACCACCCCTATCTATGTCAACAAACAATTACAAAGATCCAGTAGTACAGAAAGATACAGGTTGTGATATTTATGGCTTCCAGAAATAGTGTTTTAGCATTCGAAACCTTTCGTATTCACAGAAGTTCTTTTTAAAATCATTAGTGTTCTATGATCTATTTTTGTATGAAAAACTTCATCAGATGATGAGTATTACAGGAACTCTCTCTTGTACTCTTGTCCACCACTATTATATATTACAATATGCACTTGTAGTAAGGGTATAAACACTTAAAAAAGAAAGTTACCTTGGATCTGGAATCATTTCTTGCCCAACTTGAATCCACGGGTCAGCCTCCTCCCTGGTATCATTATTGCTTGGTTCGTAGCGTAGTAACACTCCAAATGTAATTTTACCCTGGTCACAGTTAATATTCAGTCGGGCCTGAAAATTGGAAAATAAATAAAATATGGTATCAGAAATGGCAACAAGAATATTTCCAACTTACTTTCACTCTTCTGTAAGAAGCCAGAGTGGCTAAAGGTTCCTTCCACTTCCTAACTATTCCTGCTTCATACTCTTGATTGACCATCTGGCAGCGGTTGCATCCTCCTAATGACTGTCAAACAAAAATTCGGAAAAAGTGAGATTTTTGCTCAGCAATAGCCAATAGGTATTTCAGAAGGTGAACCTTAGGACTAGTATTGTATGTAGCATGCAAGTTTTTCTCATTATTTCTACAACAACTGTAAATTACCAAGAATAGTAACAGGGTGTACATTTGGGTAGATGTTGCAGTTGTCATAGTAGTAGTAAGTAGTAACACAGTTCAGTACATATCAATAATTGATCACTCATCCAGGAAACACACTTATTAAGATTTTCCTCCAATGTTTTTCTCATTAAGGCTTACCATGAAGTACTTGTCTCCAATCCTAATTTTTTGCCATCTATCTTCAGCATACGGCTCTCCACCAGAAATGACAAGATTAGGACGGAATCTCATGGGAGAAACTTCGAGTGGTCCTTGAAAGCCCTTCTGCTCATCTGCTTCTGCCAAATCAGTTGACGACATCAAATACAATGGAAGGATATGCATTATATAATGCAGTAGTTTTGCACTAAATGCTGCATCGAACTTTGGGGGCTGGATTTGGATTATACGTTATAATGTAGGAGTTGATGCATAATCTTGCATTATAATAATATAATGCAATATACTGAACGCATCCTGACTCACCCAACAGGAATATGCAAATGATGGCAAAAGGCAAAAGGCAAAAAAAAAAAAAAATACTGTGTACGATGTAGTATGAAAAACTGAAAAGTAAAAAGGAACAATAAGACCAAGTCACATACTGGAGCACAATCTGCTGTTAAGATCTGATACACTGGCTTCTGAAATCAACAAGAACTGTGCTTCATTAACAAAACTAAGTGTAGTCTCTACATCTCTGCACATGCTTTTGCATCTATTATTTGAGTAGTACTTCGGAGATGAGAATCTCAGGAGCATGCAAGGCCGTCCAATAGCATCAGTGAACCAACTGTCAACTTGTTCATCATAACAAAGGACTTCATACCTGATACCATGAGATTGGGTTTTTCTCAGAACTTTGAAAAATGAAGCGCCTTTATAAAAGGTATGAAATGAATTGTATCAGAAGGTAAGAAACACCACATAACTATTGCCCTATCCATGTGAGAATCCAGAAGAACCTATAGCATGACTAGGAAGTTAAAGATCCAGCCACATACAACCTCTTGTTATGGTAAAAATCCAAGATTTAACAACCGTGCTATTTAATATACAAAAGAAATCCTCCAACATAATAGAACACTCATTAACAAAGAGAGAAGTCCACTATGATAGAGTGATAAAAAGGGAATACTGACATGGTAATTCTACCTCTGGGAATGCATATCCATTTCTTCCCTGACACTGCAATTGGAGTCTACTTCAAGGCCAATATGCAGCTTTGCCTTGCAACGTGGTGATTCCACACATAGTAATCCTTGCTCAAGGTTAACATAAGCGTTTATAAGGCACATTTCAGGGACCTAAAAAAGCAAAAAAAAATAAAAAAAATTGAAAATCTAAGTTAGAATAGCATACTAACACATGGATGACAAAAATAATTGAAAATATCAGTACAAAATGTTATGTTACAATTCATCCATGATCATTATTCTCTCATTTATTTTTCCGACTATGGCATAACTCATAACTACTGACAAGGACACAACGTTGGCAAACGGATGGTTAAAACTGTTCTCTGAAGATGATAGTTTATCTATGGCCCATTGACCATTATTCTCTACTTTCATTCTTATAATGGCAGCAATTCCATCTACTGATAAGGACACAAAAAATTAGCTCTCCACAGCAATGCATACATTAAAGCTCAAATCCAAATTAAGAAACAAAGCCATCATGATTATGACGAGTACATAGAGATTATAGGCAATAATTCTGCATATACCTATGCATAGTAAAGGAAGGTAGAACATCAGTGTTGAGTACCATAGTAATCCATTACCTTTTTTTGTGTGAGAATTTCACCATTTGGACTTTTGAGAAGCCATTCACGGTCATGTTGCAGACCTGATCAAATCATTGTAGAGAAAATAAATTCACAAGTTGTTGCATAAAAACACTAATACATGGATATCAATTTCAGCTGAAAAAGGGTAAAGCAATAATTCTAGTCCTGGCCAAAATCACATCCTTTGAGGACCCTAAATACTTTGTAGGTGTTTTTGTATTATAAACTAAAGCAACCCAACTTCAAAGATTGGATTATTTATCCACTATAGCCCCCTATGATACTCAAACTGTTGTGATAACATCACTCTGTATAACTAACCAGAATAATATGATATCATAATGCTAATATCCGGTGATATACATGCATGAAAAGCAAGAGTTTCCTTCAGACGGAGCAAATCTAGCACGTCACATTTAATGTCACTTTAACCCAGATTGGTTTAGCACATCAAAATAGAAAAGAGTGAACTCATGCTCATAAGGCTTCCAATCTCCATCAATTTCTGAGCACAAATTCACAAGAAAGAAGTTAACTTTCTTCTGCAGTCAATTCATTATATCCCAGATAATTTTTTGTACAAATATTACACATACTATATATGCATCAGGAAACCAACCATACATTGCAAACATATTCCAATTTCAGAAATGGCCATTAAAGAACAGCTACCTGTAAGACTCAATGGCCAACTGTCCACGGTGAATCCAGCGCAGGATTTTATAGGATAAACTGTAATGGATTTCAGGTATGATCTCTTATTTGAGCTTTTTATACATTCTGCTGCAGTAAAGATAGATCCTGTGTTAAGCATGATGCAGTTTTGATGACTTGTTTATTCAATATATATTAGTAATAAGAAAATTTACGTTGGACTGGAACAATGCCATTTCTGGTAGAACTTGGCAATGATACAAATGAGGTTGTGACGAAATCAACAAATTTCTGCAAAAGGGTAAAATAAAAAAAAGAGTAAAACTTCTTATCCATCTAAGAAGCATATCAAACTTTCTAAAACAAGCAAGACACGAAGTAAGAATAACAAAAAACATGAATATAAGCCCAAGTTCTTATGCCATAAGTGATACACGAAGCATATCAAACTTTCTAAAACAAGCAAGACACGAAGTAAGATTTTAATTAGTCTTTCGACTTCAGTTAATAGTTTGACTCAAAGGAATACACGATCTCATCGCTTAGAGAAGCACTCCACAGCCAACACAGATCTTATTATTCCTATCCATATAAGCCCAAGTTCTTATGCCATAAGTGAAGAACAGAGAATTTTGGACAAAGCCCAAGAAAAAGACAGCCAGAACCCAGCTCATGTAGACATATAACAAGCATTGCTTAAACTAATAAAAAATCATGTCAGTATAACTACCTTTGCATCCTCAAAGGTAGACATATAACCAAATGAAACTCTAACAGCACCAGTTGGCTTCCCATTTACGATGTCATTCTCATCCCAGCATACATGCCCAGCCTAAAAAATAGAGAACCAATTGCATATTTAACAATTGTCGGCAGGAAACACAGAGCTGAAGAGGAGAAATTACCAACAAACGATCATAGCAAAACAATACCTCAGCATTCGAAAGCAGTTCCAAGTGAGACAAACCAATGAACTTTGAGCATGCACCAGGATTACAAAAACATCCTGTCTATGAGAAAGGAAAATTAACATAAACATATTGGCAAGTAATTGATGTAGTTGGCATAAATAAGTATGAATATTTTGAATAAAGAATAGAGCATACACCAACTATACATTATACTTAAAATTATTCTCTTTAATTTAGCATATCTCTAATGGCAGTTGAGAGTTTAGGTTGATTAATTATGTCAACAGAGAGCAGACAAAAGGAAAGTCATGAGGGCCAGCCAACATATGTTACACTTACCCTAAGCTGGATCCCTGAGAGAGAAGCCAGCTTTTCCACTTCATGGTATCCAATCCAAGAACCATCAGAACGTTTCAAGTTGAATGAAACGGTGGGACCCATGTCCTTTAATCACAACAGGAGTTAAAATCAGGATATATGCGCTTATGCAAAGAAGTGTTACAGTTAAAATCTTGATGTACAGTAAAAAGAAGACTAGTATGCGAAATTTGAAACAAATACAAGTCAGCCAGTTCTAAACAATGATTTTGAGTTTAATCCTTATAGAAACTTACATATCATATTTATAACTGAACATTACGAGAAACCAAGGATTCAATTCACAACAGGTTCTGCATGTATGCACATGCCCTGATTGGCTGATTGTATCTGTAGCAACCTAAGAAGATGTATTTCAGATACCAATTTCTCAAATGTATGGACAGCTAAGGTGAAAAATCATATTTCAGCATGAACAGGCTAAGATGAAAAATTATGTCATGTTTCCACTCTTAGAAAAACCATTACTGAGTGACAAATTTTGAGGCACAAGCAGGGAGACAAGATTTTTTCCCATGTGAATGGACACTTAAAACACTAAATCCTGACTTTCAAAGCCCAACTGACATTTATTAACAAAGAAGCTGAAAAAAAAACATATAACAACAACCATAAATCAATATTGCAGCACCTGTTGGTTGGATAAGAAAATTCCAAAACTAACCTTGTTAATCCCCCCATAAATTACGCACACTTCAACTCCATTATCATGTTTTAGAGCCAACAAGGTTCTCCTCAAATATCTTGCAAGGGAGGCAGTGTGCCTAGTAAAATGACAAGTCAGGCAAAAATATCATGACATGAAAAATAGCAGAACCTGTATTCCATCAGCTGAAATCAGTCAGCACCTTAAGAGACATTTTGTTAGCACTTCGCAGGGACCAGCAAAGCTTTGAAAAGAGTAATTAAAGCTAGGAGATGTGGAGTGGTGTGTGAATATTCTAATTCCTAACCAGTGAATATAGAGCTACACTTATGCTTAACCACTCCAATGGAGATTATAGATACTAATGGGCGTAGACTGCTTGAACATGAGCTACTCGTGTACGTACGCCATACACGTGTGTACCTTAGCATGTGTATAGATGCAGAACGTCAATTTGTGGACCCATGTAAAATAACAAATATCTTGAATTATTATCAAGGCATCTATCTCAATCCAATTTTACCAAGGTGATGAAGGGAGTTAGCAGAAATGTTTCACCAAACAGTAGTTCAATTTTATGCCTTCAACACCACATAAAACAAAACACTTCAAAAAAGAAAAACTGCTTGATGGGGTAAGCATTCTCACTGATGGTTTGCAGGACTACACTTAAGATGGGTTTCAGCAATCAGATTGAAGATCCACTGTAGAAAAATAGTCATATTGAAAATAAAATGCTTCTCTATCTTAAATAGTAAACTTTCATCATACAGTCATACCTATTTACTGCAGTAACTGTAAGAGTGTTGAGCATTCTAAATCCATGACGTATTGATGCAATACTTAGAAAAGATACAGTCCCATCCTCAAACTGCTCTTCAATTCCTGTTCTTTGCTTGACAAAATCCATATCAGCAATGGATGCTGCCACAGTACCTGGGGTGGGATGATTATTATGATAAGGTACAGGAAGAAGAAAAAGAAGAAAGCCTGTACATGCAGATTGGCCACAAATTTGTGCCTATTGCATGTGAATAGGAGATTTCAGGTTCACATCTAATGCATACTCATCCATATGCAATGCATGATACAAAGAGCATATACTGTAAAGAAGCAGTAATTTGATTGTTTTAATCTAAGAAATATCATGAGAAAAGCAAAACAGAAGGACCAAACTTCACAAACACTCTTTCATTCTTTAACCTTGCCATAATTTCTGACCACACCATTAATTTATACAGAATGCCTTTTCAAATGAACATGCTCAGTTCTTCCCTAATATATCTATTACTATATACTAAAGCGGAAGCAAATTTCGCCACCATATTGCGCCACATCACCCCTTTTATTAAAATAATATAGTTTATATAAATTTTGTTATCATCTATTAAATTGGAAGTTTTATCTTTCTACTTCCTACTTGGAAATTTTATCTTTTGTTATCTATTAAATTGGGAAATTTATCTTTCTACCACCTACTTATTACATTTAAATTTATCATATATGAATATATGATCCAAAAGCATGTACGTAATTTATCATCATTATTTAAATAATTTATTATTTATTTGATATTATTATCTATCTCTTACTATATACTAAAACGGAATCAAATTCCGCCACCATATTACGCCACAGCACACCCTTATGAAAAAATTATCTTATCAATCTTAGTTTTAAGCTTAATCTTATACATACTTAATTAAAATATTAGTTCTATCTTCAATTTTTAATTGTTTCCTATCCGAAAATATAAATCTCAATCTTATTATTACATGGTTACCTATTTAGTTAGTATATTAATTTATCCTAAATATTTTATTAAAAAATCATTTTTACCCATTTACTTAAATATTGTACTAAAAGTAATATTATTTTCGTAATTTTGACCTAAAATTCATCATTAGTTACAAATTCTACCACTATATTTATGTCACATCTTAATTTATTAAAATAATGTATTAAATATTTTTTCCCTATTGTATCATATTGAAATCCAATAATAATATGAATAAAAATATTAGATGATGTATATATCCGAAGTATATCCATAACATTACACATTGATTATGTATATAGATAAAAGATAGATTTCTTACTAAGATAATGATTCGTTGGATATGTTTATTTGATATATACATACTTATTATTTAAGTATTTTTTACAATATAATAACATCTAAACAAGATAATTTAGTTTGATTTTTTATTTTATTAAAATATTCTCATTTTTTTAAAATTGTAATACTATATTAATCCAAGTTTTTATGTTAAATGATTTATTTATTGATATAATTTAGTTTATGCACTTTAAAGTAAATTTCAAAAGATTTTTATTATTTTTTCATAAAATTCAATAATGCATCTCATCTTATTGCATTCTTTTTCGGTATATATATGTTTCTGTATGTATAAAAAATTAAAAGCTAAATACAATAATTTTATGTAAATATTTGATGATATATAAGAATTATGGTATTTTTAATAATCTAAAAGATATGCACCGTTTTAAAATAAATTATAAATATGATAATATTTGTAATTATTATAATGAATTCATATACAAGATAATAATTAAAAAAACAACCCCGTACAAGGTGCGGGTCATTTGCTAGTTCCACTCTAGAACCAATCACCTGAACATATATTACTATAGTCAACACAACCACCCCCTGCATGAATTATCACCCACGTAAATAACAACTAAAATCATAACAATACGTGCATCAAAATTGTTTCACTGAAAAGAACAATGCCAGTAAGCCACCTCTTACAGTACCCACCTATTCTAGGATCAAGTTCTTATAAACTCCTTTAAGCAGCTACCAAGAGCATCTCACACAATATCCCAGCACCGAACAAACAAATTGTGAGATGAGAACAAAGATAGAAACATACTACAGCCACAATTAAATCAGAAGCAGAAAAAATATCAGTGAGGTGAACTGATATAAAGTGGAGTTGCTCCTTTTTGATATCCATTTCTTATTTTCTCTTGATCTTTTTACTAAGTGTATTCAGAGAAAGAAGCATGAGACACCATAGACAGACATGTAGCACAAACAAAGTCCACACCATTAGCTAAAAGAAGCATTTGTAAGAAAAACAAATAAGATTTTCATCCCCCAAGCACATGTTCAGAAAAATATATATATAGCAACAGCAATGAGAGAAAAATGTTCAAGAATACACACCTCCACTGAAGTATGTCTTCTTTAACAACTTGGCTGCATCTGTGTCAACAATAAAACAAATAAACATGTAAACAGTTCAAGTTGTCCAACTCCTAGCCCCAGATGCCCCCATCCCTATAACATATTAAAAACACAACAGATAAAGGAGGTACAGATACATTTGCGATCATGATATTCAAAAAGCACAGGAGAATGAGCAATTGAATCAATACCACAAACACCCACAGATTTAACATCTATCTGACAAGTTCAACTGTTTATAACCACATAGCTTTTGGATAAGAAACAAACTATTATATACATGTTTTCTCAGATATTCTCTTACCATTTCGGACAAGGAGAGCACCAAGTCCAGTAGGATAGCCAAATAGCTGCAAGAAATAGGATAATATAAAGGTAAATACCCACATGAGGTCATAGTTTCAACTTCTAACCACGAGATCTGACTGAACTACCTTGTAGAACGACATGACCACAAAATCTGCTGCACACTTGGACAAATTTGGTGGCTCCGTTGCACATCCCTTGGCAGCATCAATCAAAACGAGCAAGCAGTCCCTTTTACCATATCCATGAACGAGAGAAATAAGTCCTACTACTTATCAACAAAATGCCGAACTACAACTAATGAAAGGGTGGTTACAAACACAGAATAAGCTTAACCACAAACATAGCCACAAAATAAGAATTGGTGGCAGAAAAATAACAGAAGAAAGTTCAAAGGGGACCTTCATTAGTATCTAGTGCTTACAGGGTGTAGTATGCAAAAGCTTCTGGTGGGATCATAACCCATAGTTCATATCTATAAATTATATGTTATCTGTTTAAAATGTTAGCTGCAAGTGGCACTCACTCTCCATGTGCTCAATTGAGAAATCCAAATTGAAATATTAAAATTGAAAAATGCAAAACCCGTCCAACATTAACCCCATCCAGAACATCATTTAATGTTTGCAAACCATGCCCTCGGGCGATCTAAAAGTAGATCTCAAAAGCAACACTAGAAGGATAACCACTGCCCAAAAGTATTACACAGTACATAATCCACTTAGTCATCTCCAGATACTTCTGAACTCTCCCCAAATGTTTAAGATATTCCCCTTTAGTTTGAAACAAATTTAACTTGTGATTTGTGGAGGTTCACTAGCTAGGAAATTTCTACAGAAGTAAGTGACAGACTTAGTGACTTTGATAGCCCAAAGAACTATAAATATAGTTTCTAACATATTGTATTAGTATCCTTCAGTTAGGGAATGAGCAAATACTAGTGATAGAATCTAAGAGAGAGAGGATATCCCTACATGTCATCCACTCAAAATAAAATCCACCTTGAGCTCCTACACTTGCTCTCAAGGCTAGTTCTCATGATCCTATAATTTCTCCTTTCAAAATTATTACGAATTGCTATAAGCAGTACAGCAAAAATTTAGCATAATGCAAGCATTGTTTTTCTATATCCGTACATTCAAAGTGACATAAAGTAACTAAATGAAATTCCAAATAACAATATTCTAACTTCTAATGTATAACCTACCTATCCAAACCAAGCTTTAATAGTTAGTCCCGATCAAACCACATAACTGCCCCAAGATATGATTCTTTCAGCAACTCGGCTGATAATATCCTCCAACTCACATTTATGAAGGCTTGTTTGGCATGACAAGCGTGATAAGGCACGATAGGTAGATAAGCTAGCTTATGGAGCTTAAATCTGAAATAGTTTAATAGCCAATACTGATTAATTTTCAAAAAAGTGGAAAGAACGTGGCATATACAGCCTTAATGGTTACCCCTTCACACAACTGAACAAATGCAAAGCAAGGTAAATGATCTCAGTTTGAAAGTTGGATATATATACATATCTTGTAACAAGGATAAGACTCAAAACTGCATTTCTATTCACTTCTACCTGTGCTTTAAGAATCAAACCATCGTATGCACTTGTAAAAGGAAATAACTTTTTGCTGGAAATTAGGTAAATATAAAGCACAAAGAAAGATTAAGGAATCCCATACTTGCCAGGGGCTGAGCCTTCAAGGTCTTCTTTCTGATGTTCTTTGACAAAGCTCACCAAATCATGATTAAACTTGACACCAGAGAAATTACATTCAGAAGGGAAGGCAAACAAGTGGTATGCATTACCTGCAAGTCATGCAAATAAATGATGCCATCTGGAGGAAGAAAGGTAATTTGAAATACAATTTCCAATTATTTGCAACCAAACATTAGTTATTCCACTTCCTAAGCATGAAGTAACCAGGTCTCCAGCTAGCAGGAGGACGGCGATATTTTCAGAGAAATAATGAGCAACCTTTTTTCCCTTTAAATGCTGGGGAAAAAAGTCCTTTCCTTTTCCACCTGGAAAACACCTGGACTTTATTACCCAACCATCAAGAATAATATATACCCCCTGCACATTGTCAGAATCTCCGGGTGCAGCAAATAACCAATGCAATGTCCCAAACATCTAAGAGCTTGGTTGAACATTTTTCCCTTACTACTGAAGGAAGACTTTTGGGGCAATTTTACCTCTATGTTTTCACCATTAACTTGTACCCACCAACACCAATCAAAGCCTAGAAAATTGCAAAATTCTATAACTCGCTTTTCCTCTTCCTCTATTCCTAACCCACAGTAGCAAAACATGTATTTTAAACTACATACAAAATACTGGTTTTAGATCATCCAAATTGCCTGCTTCAGCTATGATCAGTAATACATATAGATGAAAACACACAAAGCACATTGCCAGCATAATCACAAAAAAGAAACACTACACCCTTGCTTCTGAATGCTCAAGTTGCAGAATTAGATTAAGATGAGCAAACATAGGATTTCCATACTAAATGTAAACCTATCTTTCAATCAGCACTAATGATTACCATCAGGATCTTCCTTCAGGTAATCCCCTTTGTTTCTCTTGATGAAAGGACGATGTGACAACTTAAAAGAAGCCCTTTTATCCCCAGGCAATGATTCATCCATAAATTCATCTACATCAACTGCAGCAGCAGCAGCACCTCTACTGAGAGCATATCTGGAGATTGTTAAGTACATCTGTATATATTTGGCCATTCAATCAAACAACCCTGGATGAAAAAAAAATATGCCTCGCGTGAAAGATAAATCAATAATCAAGAGATAAGATGGAATGTGAAGGGAGGTTGAATCCATGCATATTAAATGAACATAAACTCCATATCATATTTCTACAGAAGGAACCAGCATTCAGCACAGCTTGATTATATCGCAATTATATGATTATACAATCAAAGCATGAAAAGATAAAGCATGATAGCCACTGAGCAAACTGCAATTTTTTCACAATGAGAGCTTTATGACTTAAAGTGAATTAACATAATAGGGAAGGATACTCTCTTATTCCGATTACACTGTTGTGATTCTCCATGGTATACATATAACGACTCTGGCTACTCCAAGGAAAGGCCTCACCGACCATTTTCAATGCTGCTGTAGTCCCAGATGTGAAAATGCATTTGTATTCTTTCGCAGATGCATTAAAATAATCGAGGACCTTTTCCACAGTAAATTAACACAATAAATATATATAGCACATGAAAGAGCAAAGAAGAGGAGAAAATATATACCTCTTGTAAATACTAATTAACTGTTACTAGCTTAAAATTTTACATCTTCACGCTAAGATAATGAAGAAAAAAATCAGGAAAGACAATAGAAAATACCTGCTGGCGGCATTCTCGTATAATGTCTGCAGTAATCACACTGGAGTCACTTTGACTATCTAATCCAACCAACACTAAGGAAATACCAGTTATCCAAATTCAGTAAAAGCCTTTAAAATGAAATGGAAACAGGGGTGTGTTACATAATTCCTGTCAGCGCAGAATATATATTGCTCGGAGAAATAATGTCTAGAAAAGGACATAGGATTGCTACTGTTTCCTTTTCTCTAAAGAAGGACAAAGGGTGTATGATCTAGATTCAAAAATAAGAGGCGCCTCTTAGAAGTTGCCTTCTCCATTTCATATAGTTCCAGATTAATAAGATTAAGATCAGAAAGAAGATGAGAGATTTCACAGTTTGAAAAAGCATCCATCTCCAAGTCATTACCTTAAAATTTTAGTCAGTAAAGTATCTTATGTGCCCTTTGACAAAAAATAGATATCTGTCGTAAACATGAAATAAACAATCTGTGTTCACCATCCTATCTTTATTTCTTTTCTTCTTTCCCTCCTCCCTCTCAAAAAGAACACCTGTGATTCAGCTCTAGTTCAAACACTGCAACTGTATCGCATCTGATGATACAAGAACCACTGTTTTGAAACTTAACAAGGAAAGTCCGATAAAATCTCACGAACTTCAAATCACAAATAACATAACGCTTGTTTTTAGCACTAACATCATTTCTTTTTCTCAATGCTTATACTGTCTAACGAAATCAAGTGGCACAATCCAATCCAAAAGCAGCAAAAAAGACAATCTAATGCAGGATTTGCAGCTAAATTCAGGATCAATTACTCAAGGATACGAGGATTGCCATACACGTTGGAGGTAAGATCTTTGAACACAGCCTCCATTTGCGATTCAGAATACAGTGTAGAACCAGCATGGTCCAAGTACACCAAACCTACAGAATTTCAGGAGACATCCAATATCGAGTCGAATCATCAGAAAGAACTAAAAAACCTGCTATAGCACGGCATCTAATTGCATGAAAAACTTCATCGAACTAACTCTTACCTTCTAATCGCTTAAATTCAGTCGCTCGGATTTCATCCACGCTCTTCGGACCTTCGGGATACCCATAGTCGTCTCCAAACTCCTCCAGAAACTCTTCTTTACCAGCCATCATTGTTCAGCAGAAATTCGCCGGTGGTACAATCGATCGGATAATTATATACAGGCTGTCACCGCCTTAGAACGAATCGGAAAAGGCTAATTTTGGAAATATATGCACCTCCTTAAAACCGATCGGAAACAGAGCGGTCACCGCCTCATAATATTTAAATTTTAATTTTTTGTGGGTCGTAAGACGCCGGTAGTAAAAGGGTTTCTTTTGGACCGCTATATGCCTATATTGACCGGCTGAGCCTGTGGTTGTTGACTTACGAGAGACGTGTGTTGGATTGGTTTTGTGGGAAAAAAGATTTTTAAAATAGAAACCCGAATTAATGTCTGACCGCTATATTGACCGGCTGAGCCTGTGTTTGTTTAACGGAAAATAAGGGATGGAAAAGTGGGTTTGTATGTATTTTAGGCTACGAAAGTATACTTACGCAAGGGTATCATTAGGAACATGTTTTTTTTTGACACCTAGGTCGGGAAATTATTATTCATAGTTGGCATAATTCCACCAAAGTAGTTAAGTTGCAAAATATGAATTTAAGAGTACATCGATAGATCTTTGTTTGTTGAATATCTTGTATAGGGTATCTACAGTTATCATTTCCCTTATAAATAGTTTCATTGTTTCTCTTGATCAACAATAAAAAAATTCTCGCTCAAAAAAAAACAATACAGTAAAATTTTTCCATTGTTTACTTTTCTCCCATCAATAGTGTACCCGTTCTACAAGTTTCCTACAAATCAAAAAACCTTCTAGGTTGTAATGTAAGCGTTTCAACAGAGCTTGATGCACTCTCGGAGATCAAAATCCATCCACGCTTGAAGAGTGATGACGTCTAATTTCATAATGGATTTATTACTACGACAAGGTGGTTCAACACTTGTATCAATTCCTACCAGTAAAGAGAGGTCAAGTTGTGAATTTACACATTTGTAGGAGCAGCCCTATCTATTCAAAATGGTCTTCCAGAATACAGAAAGGATTAGCCAACGTTCTAAGTTCCAAGCTGTAAAGCCTTACTTTGATTGACTTGTAATTGCCCTGCAGACAAGAGGATTTTACTGGCTCTTTAGACAAGATCAATCTGCCCATTCTCTAGAAATGGCTTGACTGACTTGTACCGCAGAACATACAAGTCATCTTCGACAAGGTCGACAATCTCATCCGCGCTGCCAGGAAAGAGCATTATGCTAGTTAGATGATTTGCACAGGATGTAGAATACTAACATCATCTACAGGATAATTTTGTAAGGAGAAGGACTTGCCTCTCATCAAGCGCAACAGCACCAATGGAACCCTTGCTCTTGCAGAAAACGAATGTATCCACATGGGGTTCTGGAACTGAAAAGGAAAGACAGACTCAGGAGTGTAGACTTCTCAGAAATAACAAGAAATAAGAAATTCACATACAGGCAGCAAATGCCAACGAGATGCAGAAACCAACTTCAGGCAAGCAACTCAGACAGAATCTAATGGTTGAAACATTCATATGGTATTGCAATCAGTTCGTATCAAAGTAATGTCTGACACAAATGTTTTCTTTCAATCCTACCATCTAAATGTCCCTTAGCTATGAAACTTTTTTAGTGACATTATAAAGATAGTTAAATCTCACAATAAATGAAATTTGAAGAGAAGGTTTCTTTTTTCAGAAGAAGCAAGTTTTACCCAGAAGTCATTTGAATGAGTCAGAAAATCTTAGTCTATAGCAAGTTGAACACATGCAGTACTCAATTCAAGTTAAAGAAGCAATATTACAATGAGAAAACGAGACTAGCATAATCAGCATAAATGTAGATATAAATGCATTAACCGAGTTAGGTTCCAGGCTCAGAGATTATACCAATAGCAATGGGAGATCACTATCGGTGGTTCCAGGTATGTGATATGCCGCTATTTATCTCCAAATGCTCAACCAAGCAATTCTTGTTTGAGTTTCTTAGCTAGACAATCTCGTCCTATTTAAAATTTTCATTAAATCATCAAAGTCCACATATTTTAGACTCACTGCATTTTACTGCAGGTTCACCAAAATGCTCTTACCTATTACTTTTTGCACATGCCAGTATGAGACTTGTATTGTTCAAAACAAAGGAAGTATTATGTGGCATGGAACCAAATACTATACGGAGTATTTCATAAACTAGATATTAGTAAGCATTAACCTGTATTTTTAAACTTCTTTGCTAAAATTTTCATTTATTTCCACAAGACGGATTTAATGCCCATAGTATAAAGCTAGGCGCTGAAACCTAGCCTACAGTCCATCCTATAGTTGATATTTTATTGAGTTTGTGAATGCAAACTCTGAAAAATGTAGATAATCTTTAAAGTGTCAGAAGTAATAGCTTAATGTTTTTTATGGCATCTGCAAAACTACTTATGAAAACAAGTACATGCAAGGTTTAGTAAGCATTAACCTGTATTTTTAAACTTCTTTGCTAAAATTTTCATTTATTTCCACAAGACGGATTTAATGCCCATAGTATAAAGCTAGGCGCTGAAACCTAGCCTACAGTCCATCCTATAGTTGATATTTTATTGAGTTTGTGAATGCAAACTCTGAAAAATGTAGATAATCTTTAAAGTGTCAGAAGTAATAGCTTAATGTTTTTTATGGCATCTGCAAAACTACTTATGAAAACAAGTACATGCATTTCAGAGTGAGCAATGACCATATGAATATAAATGGCATCATACAGATCTTAGAAAAATGTAAACAAGTACCATACCCATATCATCCTCTTCACTTGCATTTGATTGTTTTAGGTTAGACTGATAACCACTTGGAAGTTTTGACAGGACAGATTCATCAAGGTAACTCTTCGTGTTTTCATGATACCTATAAACAAGAGGTAAATGTATAACATGTATGAAGACAGGAGCTTTTAGCATGCCAAGCTCCAAAAAACAAGAAATGAATGCTAAAAGTTTCACCTTTTTGCAAACCTTTGCTCTTCCCTAGATAGCCGGTTCCAAAGATCTGTCTTAGAGATGTGAATCATGTCCATCTCAATCTGCAAATAGATTCACGTAGAAAATATGGTCAAAGGAATAGAGGCTTGGATCAAATAGCATGTAATTACTTTTCCAGCTTCTCAGATAGGAAGTGAAGCTTATTGTATTCAATTGCAGGTTTACAGTGTCCTAATACAGGAACTTAACAGATACTGTACAAAGGGATATATAAGGGCCGGCCGAAATATAAGTATGGATCCACTAGAAAGGAAAAGCAATCCATGACTTCTTCAAAACGTCTGATAGAGTTTGCTAGGAAATCCAAATAGAAAGGTTTAGAAATATCACCTTCTGGAGTCGGATTCGCAAATATGATCGAAGCAGAAAGTGAGCTCTATCCAGATCCATCTGATAGATAGATACAAGGAGCGGATCGAACCCACTTTTCATGAACTCCTCAATGTTATCTTCCTAAGCACATAATTCAGCACATGGTGAGCATGCAATTTCATAAAATACACAGCATGAAACCATACCAGCAGTACCTTGCATCTATAAATACTTGATACATTTCATTCAAATTTTCTGATCAATGATCATGCATATGCTAGTGTTGCTACTAAATTTACTACCCCTAGCACACATATATGATGTTTTGCTTTACACCAAACTAGATGAAAATAACAGAATTGAAACATTCAATATACTTCTTTCACATAGTCAATCAGCCACTCACAAGTCACAGAGCCAATGACGAAGATTAACAGCAAACAAACTAACAAACAATAGAAGCCTCTTCAATCAGCATAAATAAAAAAATAATAAGGGGAAACAAGTTCAGATCAAAAGATACAAAAATAAAAGAAAGGAGGAGGCTGCGGAATTAGATAGATATTAAGTATTCCTTTAACTTGGAACTATACTGAACCCTTCAAAGAAAAGAGTGATCATGTGCACATTCTATCCTCAAGCAATCACTGAACTATTATAGGACATGAGATATGTTACAGTAAGTGAGAAGCTATGACCATGGTCAGAGCTTTCAAGTCCATCACAATCACACCACCAGTAAAAGAGATTCATAATTAGTACAACATGGCCTTTAGCAGAATCTCCGAATTTTAGTTCATCCCCAAAAACAACCACACGGAACTCAGACATGAACAATTACGACACACATGAAAGCATTAACCTAATCGTTTTCAGCATTTCGAGTCATTCTTACTACCAAAATCAGGATATTGCAGAATAAAACATGAAGTGGTAGGATAAAAGCAAATTACAATTCCTACCCAAAATTGAGTGAGCCAATTGAAGAGAGAAAGAAAAGAACAGGTTGTACAGCAAATTAGGGCTCGGGAAACTGGGGTAGAAGAAACAATACCATAAGTTGAATCTGCTCTCTGGATCTCTGGACCAGATCAGTCTGAAACTGAAGGATTTCAGGAGCGGCCTTCTCGTTGCGCCAGGCTCTTTTCAAGAGCTCAGCATCCGTTGTCGCCATCAGAGATTCATAGTCGTCTGTCGAGAACTCTGGAGCATCCCCTGAACCACTTGCCATGGCTGGCTGAAAGACTGAGAATTTGATGCTGTCAGGTGAACAGCACATCACAGGTTAGAGAAATCAAGCACGAAATTTTGGCTTGGACTCCAAAATAATTTAGGGCAACTGCAATTTCACCCTGGAAAACAAAACCCTAAATCCAAATATTTCGAACCTAGAGAAGAAGTCTTCAAAGTGCGAGGGTGCGAGCACCTTCGAGCTCGGGAAGGATAGGAACGGTTGCGATGGAAGGGGGTGGAGGAGGACGGAGGAGGATGGAGACGATGTCGCTCAGGGCTTCAGTTAATTTGGGGAATAAATGGCGGGATGGTTTACCGCCTTTTCTTGTCGGGTTATCGACCCGACCCGACCAACTTTACAAACCCAAACTTGGCTTTTGGCTCTTTGTTTTGGATGATGTCAAATTGTCAACCATGAGGGGTATAATTGTGGAGGTGATATCATCGTATAGTTTAGACCGCCTTCGATCATTTTGCTCAGTGGTAAAGAACTTTGAGGTAAAATCCGAAATCGTCATTTCAAACCAGATTTACCATCAAATA
Source organism: Polygonum maritimum (assembly GCA_963924305.1). Taxonomy (NCBI): domain Eukaryota; kingdom Viridiplantae; phylum Streptophyta; class Magnoliopsida; order Caryophyllales; family Polygonaceae; genus Polygonum; species Polygonum maritimum. Next base: position 26,559,527 of record OZ002736.1, read on the forward strand.
ATATTGATGTTTAAAGTTGATTGGAAGAGAGTAAAACAGGACAAACATAACATACCTGAGGAGCATATAACATGGTAGCAAGTATACTGTTCGTATTTTTTTTCTATAAGGAAATAATTTAGAGACATCCAAACACAAAATAAGATTGTTTTAATTTTAATATCAATTAGTATAATTTCAACTTTAATATCAACTATTATAATTTTAGTTTGGGCTTCAACTCATACTACAATACTACGGAGTACGTACTACATAGTTGTTGAACAAGACCTTAAGTCTCAATAGGAAGGTCAACGCACTTCTTGATGAGAACGCTCAATGTGCTTCTAAGACAAGTTACAACCAACATCTAGAATTTTGATACGGTTGGATTTTCAGACAATACTCAGCCCTAAACTTACGATCTGGAAACTAACCTTAGACAAAACTTGAAATAGTGGATGTTTGGTTTCGTACAATAATTCGAATATACTCCTTATATACTTCCTCCCTTTATGATCGAGCATAGTTCGCACATACTTTATCCAACATAAAAGCAATGAAATTGCTGCCTCTTTCTCCCTTATCTCATCTCATTAATACAAGGCGAAAATTAAGGTTCATGATCAGTTCATGTTTACAGTGTTTACTTTACTTTCTTGCTTTTAATCGCGTGGCTTAGATTTTCGGATGTTTCTCGCGATACATGCATAGTCCTTCGATCCTTCTCTCGGACCTCGTAAACTATCGTAATAAAGAAGACCTGGATAACCAGTTTCTTTTCAAGTATAATCGTCTTTTTTATGATGCTATAATCGTTATTTTATTGAGCAGGAGAAGTACAAATGTACAATCGTTTATTTGTTGTTCAATTTTGATACTCTACTTTACTGTTTTTAACGGACACCACTAAACCAGACAATTACCACTTCATATGATCGATCACGTTCCTATCCCCCATCAATCTGCACCCGACATGTACGAGAATTATGCTCACGTTTTCCACATACGTTTTTCTAACCTTTAATCTCAAATGTAATCTACCTAGTTGAATGTTAATAGTTATCCCAGTAGGCCGAATTTCAGGCGCATCATCATCAGTTTTCAATTTATAAGGCTCAATGTAAAAGCTACGTACATTAGTATGCATGCTTCCTAAATCATGCATAATTAGATAAACGATCATACTAAGAAACTGAACTTTACGCTATCATATAAATTATTGAAGGCAGGGACTTGCATCGACCTCTAATGATAAACAACTAACAATTCAAACAAAACAATTGATTGAAAATTGAACAAAGGTTGAGCTTGTACTGGTACGTGGATGATGAGGATAGCCAAGATCTGCCTAAATCAAAATAATTAAAAAAGTTTGATGATCTCGCTTTAAAAGGAAAGGTGGAGATTCCTAGCTAGCTAGCTAAAGACAATACAATACACCGATATATAAGAATGGAATAAGCCGAATAAAAAAAGGGAGATGCTATACATCACATACTTCTACTATACATCACATTTAAGAAAAATTAATAAAAATAAAAAGCATTATGTATTAAGATATTTTGTTAGATTCACTACCTTAATAAATCTCAATCAGCTTTAAAAGGGAAAAAATAACTAATCTCAATCTAAATATTCCTTATTCTAGTCTTTCATTTCTTTTAATATTTTTTTACCATTTATTATTACGAAATTATTTATAAAAAAAAACGTATCATACTATATAAGATTAAAAATAAAAATAAACTTTATATAGCGTTGTATATATAAAAATAAATTTTTTTTTTTGAAGATGCTATAGATGACACACTTTTATAATTATGAAATCATTTTTACCATTTATTTTTAAACTTATTAGAGTTTTTGTAATAGTAGAAAAAACCATTATATAGATTAGAGTTTTTAAAAAAGGAGAAAAAATCATTATATAACTCTGTATTAATTATATATCATAAGATTAAATATTTGTTTATTGAAAATATTGTTTAGAAAAAAAGGATTTGGTGGGTTCAATTTTTGTAAAGTAAATATCTCGTTGGATGTAGTATGTAGATTTTGCTTAAGGATATTCTTGTAATTGAAGGTAGTTAATTTTGTTTAAATTTTCCAAAATTAATTTTAAGGGTATTATAGTAAAAAGATTGGAAAAGTGTGAAGGAGATGGAAAATTAAGTGTGATGTTTAGCAGCTATGTAAAAAAAAGAAACGCGTAGAAAACGCACAGCCAAACACGCCCCAACGATGCAACAGCTAGCCAAGTAAGCATACGGGCTCCTACGTTGTGCTTGCCAAAGTCTTGGGCTGTCACGCTTATTTTATGGTGATAACCTTGTTTTCAGTACTTTAATTCCAGTGCAATATTCTTATTCCATGAGGATGAGCATTCCACCCCTTAAAATGACAGTATTAAAATATAAATATTTCGATGCTATGTACCAGAAAGTTAGGTCTTGAACCGACCATGTGGGTTCCGGAAACTCGAGTAGCCAGGGTGGCCCAAAGGCAACCACGGGCTATGACCATAGTCCATAGATGCCTTTCGGCCACCATTTGCTGCGCTCTTCAATAACAAAAGGTCGCCTTCCCAGACCTGCCAAGACCCGCCCACATGCCTTATAGTGAACCGACAACACGATTGGACGATTAATTGTGAGAAGCTAGGTGCATCATTACTCATTAGCCCGGCCAACCACTTGCTAAGTAGAGTACAACCTGACCGAGTCTTCCTACCAAACAAAGATCGAAATGCCATGCCACTCCAAAGGCCATCCCACATCGAAGACTCCCAAGAGCAAGTTAAACTCTCCTCGATGTCTTATAAATAGCGTTAGATGGCGAGGAGGCCAGGGTTCGAAAAACTAAAACTGCTCCTACTCAAGATCGAACATCTTGATAAGAATGTATTGTGTACCAAAAAGAAGTTACAAACAATTTTTAACTCTTTATAAAAGAAACTTCATACAAAGGAATCTCACTATAAATAAAAACATATCCTCCAAAAAAAGAATCATGTCAAATGTTGCACCTATTAAAATTTTAATCCAATAGAGTGTGTGTATGCAATTGTACCCGCCATGTACTGTACTCCTCAATCCTCATGTACCCACATGACCTTTCAGTGTCCTATCCTCCCTCATTTTCCTCCTCCTCAAGCTTTCTTTTTCAATCAACCGACTATTTTAATTTTAACCAAAATAAATAAAATAAAATAAACATTAATCAAATACAGTAAAAAACCGCCCCCGTTGTTTAAATACCCACCCAAACCCCCCAATCTTCAACTCTCACATCTCACATCTCAATTCCCAATTCTCAAGAAGATGAGGCATCTGATAAGGCGATTCTCCCGTGTCGCCGACTCCTCCTCCTCCGGACAGACATCGACGTCATACAGCCTCCTGAGATCGGAGAGTCTGAACTCGCCGAGGAAGGCGGCGGCGGAAGCGGAGGTCGGCGGTTCCCACGGGACACGTGCCTGTGTACGTCGGGGAGAACATGGAGAGATTCGCCGTGAGCGCCCACCCGATCTTCGTCCAGCTCTTGAATCGGTCCGCTCAGGAATACGGCTACGACCAGAAGGGAGTTCTCCACATCCCCTGCCACGCCCTCCTCTTCCAACGTCTCCTCGACGCGCTTCGCTCCGGCCACTCCTCCGACGCCCTCGATCTCGTCCTCCGCCACATCTGAATCTCATCCATCCATCCATCGAGTGGTTTTTGGTTCGATAAATGTAAATAAACGCATCTTAATTTGATTTTTCTGTTTTGCCCACTCAGTCACTCTGCTCCTTTTTTTGGTTGGTTTCGATTTGAATTGGAAGCAATTTTTGGGGCGTTGTTGCCTGGTGTAAAAGCGGTGGATCTGAATCTCAACCAAAATTACCGCGATCGTCCCGAACAAGACCTCCACCCCCAGCCGGGCCCGGGTTTCCCTTGGAGACAGCGTCTACATGGAGTGTGAATTCGCCAGCAGCAGCAAGAGGAGAAAAAGAGCATTAGTCTTGTAGGATTCAGAGACGAATACCACCATGGAGGAGAGCCGGGGGTGGTCATCCACACCTTCAAACACAAGCTTGTTGCGCGTTGTCCATGTACACCAAACCATCGTAGTAAACACAGTGCTCCACTCGTCCCTCCTTCGAATATTATCAAGGATCCAATCCAAGGGAGTAAGATGAGAGAAGAAGAGGTTACTCGTCATACTGCCACCAAGCGCGAGCCAAATCAACTTGATGCTTGGACAATCACGGAGAAAGTGAAGCACGGTCTCACTACTGCCACAACGAGGGCATCCCACCACATGTGACAGGTGTCTACGAGCTCGCTCAGCATTACACATAACAGCCCCGTGAGCAGCAAGGAAGAGAAAGTGCCTCGCCCGCTGTTGCGCAGGCGTACGCCAGATCACTTTCCATATGGGACTCGCGGGAACCTGTGAGGGCGCACGAAGGATAGACATAGCCGAGGCTGTGGTGAAGTCTGATCTTCTTCTTTTTTCTGATGCTTTTTCAATGTTAATTAGAAGACGCGTTTACCACAACACGCACTCAAATGCACCTATCTTAAGAAAAGTTGGCACTTAAGTCGAATTAAACATTTCAATCTTTTTATATATAGGCGGGCCAATGACCGTCACGGAGTATCTCAACTAGGCTTGTTCATTGGTTCGGTTAAACCGAAGAAAACCGAAAACCAAACCGAACCGAGCTTGTTCGGTTCGGTTTTCGGTTTATGTTTTATCTTGGTTTGGTTTTCGGTTCGGTTCGGTTAAACCGAACTAATTTTATATAAAAAAATTTAAATTTAAATATTCATTAGTCAATATAGAAAATATCAAAATAGGTTTTTAATTGGTTTTCTTTGGTTTTGTTTGTACATTTGGTTTTGTTTGGTTCGGGTATTATTTGGATTTTGATTTATCTTCTCCAAAAAGAATCACATTTTAGTCAATCGGTTTATTCGGTTCAAAACCGAACCAAACCGAATAAAACCGAAACCGAACCGAACCGAACCGAACCGCGGTAGATCGGTATGGTTTTCGGTTCGTATATTTCCGATGTTCAGTTTTCGGTTCGGTTCGGTTTTCTGCGGTTCGGTTCGGTTTTGAACCGATGAACAACCCTAATCTCAACCAATTCCTAGTAGCTGTAATTCCAAGGTCACGAGAAACGAACTCGGATCCGAACCATATATGTTTTGACGCCATTTTAAAATCTATATAGATCCATGATGCTCGGGGTACCGTCTTGATTTAAGACCATTTTTACAAATAAAGCCGGTAACCAAATGGTTACGTTAATGGTTAAGGACTTTACCTTCACTTATTACTAGTTTCTTTTGATTATTTTTTTAAGATTTGGGAAAACACTTATCCAACATACTGTATACTAGCCAGTGGTTCCAACGGACGGGCCTTGTACGTAAGCTTACGTTGTGTTGCTTCGTAAAAGGGGATGACATCTACTGTACAATAATTAAAAGATAGCTTTTGGTCCATGAAAAAGTCATACATGATTCTTGAGGAAAGGATAGTGTTTCAAAAATGTTCTTTTTGTCAAATATAGACCACACAAATCTAAAGTAATTTATTTAGGCCGTGAGTTTATCAAATTGCGAAAAGATAGTGCAATTTATTTAGCCCCTATTCTTTTTGCCAAATATAATAATTACTTGTTTCACTTACGTAATTAGTACAATTGCATTAGAAAAATGCAATGAGTTATCAAATTAATTTGGAAGATTATGAGTTAATTCTTTTATGTCACTTGCATATATTTCACTTTTCCTTTGTTTTTAATTTGTCAAAAAAAAAATATTTAGAAACGATGAACAACATTTATGCTAAAGGAGGAACCACCTTTTTCTATAGATATAGATAGATAACTATTTCAATATGTTTAATGTATTGCTATTGCCTTAACTCCTAGTATAAAAGATAAAATCATAAAAACCAGCTTAACAAATTTTACAACGCTTCCAACTTAAAGCTTAGTCGTACGTACGTATAACAAAACATAGTTCTATTACTCGGTCACTCCTCAATCCTACCAGATAGACACGTCAAGAAATGATATAACCATTGACTAGAGGACTTAACATTCTCCACAAAATCATTTATATTTGATCTTATTAAATCCAATCAGTATTAAACTAAGCTATTTCTTTATAGTGGAAGAAAAAGATATAATGTATGAATTAACGCATGCAATTAGTCATGATTTCGTCCTAATTGCGTGGATATATATAAGGATTAGGTGGCCTCTTATTTTCTTCCACCTAACACTAAACAGTCTAAACCATGGCAGCTAGTGTCTTTGTTGCCACCTAATCACTTGCCAAGTGGCTTCATAAGGTGACTAGATTGAGCTCGCTAGCTAGGCTAAGGCATCTCCTTAATTCTTATCATTGCATTTTGGATAGGATAACTTTGTCTTATACTATATTGTTGAATTTATCCTAATCTTATTATATTCATACTAAAATTATATTAATTTCTTTTTTTTCCTTTATTGGGTAGCCAATTCGTAAGTTCGTCCAAGTTGACGATATAATGACACCTTTTTGAAAATTGTGGATCGAGTTGTATAAAACCGATACCTCTAATTTTTTACTTGCATAAAAAGCTTGCTAATTTCAAAGCCTTAATTAATCGAAGAACATGTATGCATATGATCGAGCATGATAGAGGTCTGTCTCATATGTGTATAAGGTTGAATTATGTGAGCCTTAATGATTTCTCTTTATTTGTTTTTGAAATTTAATATTATGAAACTGCGCGTATAAGTCCATACATCGCATACCTCATCATTTCTCGATAGCTCAATCATTGATTAACCTATATTTATATAATTTAATTTAATCCAATATTGTTAGAATACAAAAAAACATTATTTTATTTCGATCTCTATTATTTATGATCGATTAGCATGTTAACCAATAATTAGTCTTCCAATAACCCCTTGTGAGTTCTCAATTGATCGATTAGTTGTTACATCTCATGATAAGTTGTACTATTGAAAAACACAGATTGTTAGCTACTTTCGAAACAAGAAAAATGGAGAATGACAAGTACGTGTAAAGAGCCAATTAACTTGAGTCCTAGGTAGATGCATGTATTTATACATTTATGGACCTAAATGGATTGAGTTTACTCATTTAATTAGTTTTATCGTATACCATACGTCGTAAAGCATAATAAATAATAACGGCCAAAATAACATATTGGTATTAAAAAGTAATACCTTTGAACATTTGAGTATTAAAAAACATCTTTTAAAAAGAAAAAATTGGACACTTCGGTATTAAAAAAACAACGAGGCCGACGCTTTCAGTTTAAAAAATTGAAATTTATTCAATGTTTTCATTTAGGTTCAACTTGATTTTTTTTTCTTTCCAAGTAGTTAATATTAAATTTTCATTAGAATTTTAACTTAAATTTTTTCAAATGGAGTTAGCTGTTAGCCCCATATTATTAATTGAAATTTTAAAAATTATTAAATAAATCTCTATTCAAATTTGCTTGTAACTAAAAATATTTAATGAAATGTGTTTTTAGTTGTTTGCGTAATACTACAATCCGACAAACTCGTTATTTTTATAAGCCTTATAATTTGTATGTCTTTTCAAATGAATAACATCAAAGATTTATTTCCATTGTAAAAAACTAATATATGATATGATGGAGTAATCAAATTACGCTTTGAAGCAAATAAAACTCTTATTTGCATGAAAAAATTATTTATAAATATTTTATTAAATATTTAAGTATTTATATTTTTGATTTTTGATTTTTTTCAAATAAAATTTCAGTATAGTTTTATTAGTTATAAATAAAAAAACTAGTTTTAACCTATTATAACATTTTTTAATTAATATGCTAGTATTTTTTGCATGTAAATTTGATTATGTTCATAGAATTGTACTAAATTGACTAATCTTTACTTTTATAATACTCAAATGTCTAAATTTTTATTTTTAAATACCCATTTATCCAAACATGTTTTTTAAACACTCAAGTATCCAAAAGTGATATTTTTTAATACTAATTTGGCATTTTGGCCAAATAATAAACCATAATAGTACTGTGCGATCCCTTATTTACCACTACAAACACATGATGTACAAAACCAACCTTCATGTGTCACGCATGAGATGAGTGCAACCACTTTCATACGATAAATAGACACATTCTGCATACATTTTTAATGACAGGTAAGGTAAGTCCATACTTTTTTTTTTATTTTTCAACTTTCTTAATCTATTTTATAAAATTACACATTAACAAATATCACTTAAAACACATATTTTTTATTAGGAAATTTTTATAATTAAAAAAACACATAATCTTATATATTTATGTAACAAAATGTCATGTGCACGGGCAGTTTTGTACCTTCCTAGAAAGTGGGTAATTCTTGTAATTGAGATAGGGGTCATGGGAAAGAATTGTAATTAGAAATTAGCCTTTAAAATGGGTATCCATCTATGTAATTGGCATCCTTGATTGTATAATGAAATCCTTTTTCCCTTAATTCTCTACCTCTCCCGTTTTGTAACTCAACTTTGAGCAATATAATACTTTCCTCACCCTTTTTAGAAATCACAGCTGTATGTGTGTTGATGTATGGAATATACCTCCCGTCATGCAATGCAAACAGAGCTTGAAACATGCCTTTTATCGCCTTTATAAAATCTCGTTCATCCATCCCAAGCTTGTTGTTAATGCATGTGCTGAGAGAAGTAAATAGTTGATACAACAGAGTACTCATTTTCCTACCCTCTTCCATATGGCTAATTTTGATCGTTGGAGCAATGATCTATAAGTTATTCTATATCTTTTCAGTTGAATAATGTCCATAAAAGGCTTTGTCTCAAAAGAAATCACTGTCGTGTTAACCAACATCCCATCACTATGCACATTGTATATAGCAAAATCATCTGATTCCAAAACAACTTATTGCTCAAACTCAAAATTGAGAAAAGCTTTAGGCGGATTCAGAATTAAAAAGAGAGAGGAAAAAACATGCTAAAAATAAACACACTAATAAAGAATTGACAAATAATTCAAGCAGTTAACAATTAACTACGTAGACGGGGATCTACACCATAAGAGCATGTTTATCAATAGCACTCCAAGCATCCCACGCATATTTTCTCCCTTTTTCCAATTTATCTCTCTGCCACATTATCCAAGTATCTCATATTACCCTTTTATTAGTAGCATCTCTAATACTCCAAAATCTAAATTTTCTTTATATTAACTTATAAATAATATGCTTATATTTTATATTAAACTTTCATTTCATTTTAATAAATAAATATATGCTTTTAAAAAAACATTAGAATAATTCAATCAATAAAATTTCATCAAAAAACACAATTTAACAAGATTTAATTATTTTTGAAGATAAAAAATCCCAAAATATACAATTTTTTAAGAAAATTATCCTCGTTGCCACAATCTTTGCCACACACTAGCTTATGATTGTCATTCTTATGTATAAGAAAAACTACGACCGAACAACCTGTATAGAAAAGGAAAACTGATGTATAGACTAAACGAATGTTGTCGTCACCCTTTTGTGATTTGTCTCACAGTTCTCAGCGGGTCGATCAAGAATTTACTGGTCACGTAGAATATCACAACTTCGAAAACTCAAATACAAAAGAAAATAATATTCTGGATGGCGCCTCCGACATAAAAGGAGCATTTTTTAGTATATATAGATCATTGATCCATTCCAAATGGGTATATAGTTAGATAGATAGTGAAAATATATCTATAATATTTCATTAGAAAAAGTATGTCAATCATTTAACTTTGTTAGATATCTCTTAACCTCATAACTACCAATAAACACCCGGTTGAATACATCAGGCTTTTTCTCACTCGAAATGTTGTGTATATGACTTTAACAAACTCTGAAGGATTTTCCATCAGTGGCGAGATGGGTGGTCTTGGTGGTTGTTTTGTGACTTTTGTCTCTTCAGCATATTATGCAGCTCCTCTATCTTTTCATCCTTGTCCTTTTCTGGCCTTTTTAGCTTGTTCTTTTCTCGCCCTTTCAACCTTTTCTCTTTTAGCATTTTCTTCTCTGGCCTTTTACTTTAATTCCCGTGAAATATTATTCTAATGATGATTCAAGTGCTGAAAACGGTTACGGATGAAGCGGATTAGAGCAAAATTATTGTTGAGTTTCTCCATCTCCTCACAACCCTCAGGATCACCAAATCCTTCATCCCTCTCTTCAAAATAGAGCACCCTCTACATTTTTTCAGGACATCGTTTACTTACAATATTTGTACAATCTTTTTGTAGTTATTGATTGATTAGCAAATAACTGTATTTCTTGCAAGAAGAACAAGCAAAGTTGATTTTCTCAATGAACTGGTTCACTAGTTCTAAATCTTCACAAATAATGGGACTTGAAGCAGCCGTAGCCTTTGAGACTTTGACCAAGCCAAATCCATGGAGTGTAGAAGAGTGGTTAGGTTCTCTGACTTTGTCATTATTTCTCCAACACAGGCCTTAATTACTTCCGAAAGAGATCTCAAGTCTTCGGATTAAGCTACATTTGTACGAGGTTCGTTTTGTACCTCAACCTTGAGCAACATAATACTTTCCTCATCCTTTTCAAAAATCACAGTTGTATGTGTGCTGATGTATGGAATATACCTCCCGTCATGTAATGCAAACAGAGCTTGAAAAATGCCTTTTATCGCCTTTACAAAATCCCGTTCATCCATCACTAGCCTATTGGTAATGCATGTGCTGAGAGCAGTAAATGGTTGATACAGTAGAGTACTCATTTTCCTACCCTCCTCCATATGGCTAATTTTGATCGTTGGAGCAATGATCTGCAAGCCTTTACATATCTCTTTCAACTGAATAATGTCCACAAAAGGCTCTATATCATAAGAAACCACTGTCGTGTTAACCAACAGCCCATCACTTCGCACATTGTATATAGCAAAATATCTGATCTCACAACAACTTGATTCTCAAACCTAAAATTGGGAAAGGCTAAAGGCGGATTCTGAATTAAAAAGAGAGAGAGGAAAATAACATGTTAAAAATAAATGCACCAACAAAGAATTGACAAATAATGAGAATACAAAAAAGTAACAGAAATAAAGGAGAATAGAATATGAAAAATAAATTATAGCACAATCTTTCTCCTCGTTGCCACAATCTTTGCCACACACTAGCTTATAATTGTCGTTCTTATGTATAAGAAAAATTACGACCGAACAAGATGTATACAAAGGGAAAACCGTTGTATAGACTAAACGAATGTTATCGTCACCCCTTTATGATTTATCTCACAATTCGCGGGTCGATCCATAATTGACCGGTAACGTAGAATATCACAACTTCGAAAAATAAACTAAAAAAAAAATATCCTGGATGGCGCCTCCGACACAAAGGGGCCATTTTTTAGTATATATAGATCATTGGTCCGTTCCACATGGGTATATAGCTAGATAGATAGTGATTAAGTTATTATTTTTATCATCTCTATTTTTTAGTATATATAGACCATTGGTCCATTCCACATGGGTATATTGCTAGCTAGCTCTGAGTCTGACCGAATCCTTAAGGACCTCATCCGTAAGGATATTCGAGGATAGTCTTTGTATGTTGTAGGGGTTAGCCTAATTTTTTCCTTATAAAAAAATGCTAGCTAACTCTCAAGAAAGATCAAATAATTTGTAGTGTTACAATTGATATTTACAATACACTAGAATAGATGGTCATGGGTTTGATTCGCGCCACCAACTGCAGGATTCAAACAAACAGTAAGTGCTTGATCGATCAATACATGCTCATGAATATGTTACGTATAATTAGATTTAAATTACTTAAACGTGCTTTCATGGTCCCCGTAATTTTTTATTGATATGTACATACTCCTATTTCTTAAGTAATAACTAGTCACTTTAAGTTAGTATAATCATCTTATGTGGTTTAATTTATACCTACAATAATTAGTTTGTTTTAGTTAACTTGATTCATTAGTACTTTGGCCATTATGAAATTAACATGCATATATATAAGCCACTATAGACTAAACCAAGCATATTATGTAAGGATTAAAAAAACTTGCCATAAAATTAGATAATGATGTTTGCACTTCAAATAATAAAACTAGATATAAAAAATAGTAATATCTACTAATATAAATTCCAAAAGATCTATTTATAAAAGAATATTAATATAATTCTATTAGTAACAAAATTTTCATGATATGTTTACCCTAATATACCTAGAACATGATAATATATCTATATTATTTCATTAGAAAAAGTATGTCAATTCTTTAACTTTGTTAGATAAAGTATGCTATTATTAATAGAAATCCCATAAAATAAAATTAATTTTAAAAAATCATTCCCGTAAAAGGTACGGGTCCTAAGCCGGAATTATGAGAATCGAATATTCCCTTTTATGAATGATTAGAATTAGAAACCAACGCATCACATTAATCACATACTCGATTTTGACCTGATTTCCGTTTCTAGTTCATAGTCAATAACGAAGAAAACCTTTGTGCTCTATATTTTTTTTAGGAATTAGCAGATTTTTCTATTAAGTGGCGCATAATTCTATATTCCAAGGCAGAGAAAAAAAATCGTCCAATAGAAATTGAATTGTCTAAAACGTATACATAGTTTCCATATTTTAAAATTGCTTTGTTGTCTCGCGGTTATAGTGATTATACTGATTTGACTAGATTATTGGGTAAAAAATACAATTATAGAAAAAAAGATAAAAATCCTTTAAAATCCTATTTTCAGTAATTATTTCCTTTAGTGTGCCACCATGGCCTATTTTGTTTTACAAAACTAAAATTCTTTTTTAAACTCCAAATTACCCTTATTTAATCTCCATTTAAACCCTTTTTTTAAAATACCAAATTACCCTTTTGAGCCTGTTACATCTATACTACTATAGTATAAAGCGGAGTCAATGTCTTCACAAAAATTTGCACCACGTGTCATTTGTATAATAAAATAATCATCTGGACCCTTCTTTATACAAATTAGGTAGTTAGAGTCTCATATAATCTTATCCCGTAAAAATTGCTTAAAAATTACCAAAAATTATGAATTATCCCGAAAATTATGAACTATTCTTTACCCAGTATTAGTTGTTATATTCTAATATATTTTATTATTTAATAAAACCTGATCTTTATCGTAAAATAATTTTTGAACAAATCCAACTTATTTACATTATGAGTTGATTTACTCTCATTGGAAAAAAAAACACTAATCACAATACGAAGATAAATATATATGATCCTGTAATTTTAATGTGATCATTGACGTTACATATCTATATTAAATTGGGTTTATAATCACATTACCCGTACATGGTACGAGTGTTAAACTAGTTAAATTTATATGGTAGAAGTTGCAGAACTAGTGATATTGTCGTGATGGTGTGACTTTTTACACTTTTGATTGAATTTGGAATTTCTATTACTAATGTGAATATGTGATTGTTTTTTTCATCGTTGAATTACATACACGCACTTAAGTTTCTCTTCATTTTAGCATTTTGTTTTTTGCATACTTTGTTTGTGTAGTATATGTGTTGATATAGCAAATTGAAACTATGAAACCCTTGACGTAAAACCTTAATTATTTCAAAATAACCACAGTTTCATCTAACGTAAGGATGATTTATGTAAATATTAATTAATGTAAGAGAAATTTATACATGTAGCGATAGTAACATGAATTTGGCTACTATGAAATTGACAATTGTCAATCTTAATCTATCAACAAAACCGGTCAATTAGACTTCAAAACAAAAGAGAGATTGTTTGCAAAATAAAGCTTATTCCATTCATATACATACTACCAGACTACCAGTAGTCACCACATGAGCACTCACCATTCACAAAATGGTGAAACCGGTATGGATCCCTTAGAATAATTTCCCTTCCCACAACAGCACTCACAAACTTGTACACAGAATGGCAATCACCACAAACCCTGAGATTCTTGAAAACTCTAACAGATGAGCCTTCTGGAGTACTAATCAATGCATAAGCAAGTGCAATCCTTTCACTGTGATTCCACAAACTATGCTCCTTCTGCTCTTCATCAGTGTCATGCAAAGCAAAGCTTGTATCGGATACGTAGCCTGCTTCTATAATCAGTCTCCTCAGCTCCTTCAGCTTTTCACTGATCAAGCTTGCTTGTGGATGTGAGTAGTCACCCATACCGAAAGAGTTGACCTTTTTATTCAGTTTGACCCAACTACAAGCAGGCTGTTTCTTAATGTTACTGCTTTCCATCATATTTCTTACATTCTCAACATCCTCCCACCTACCCGTTGTTGCACATACATTTGAGTAGAGAACATAAGCTGAGTCATCATTGGGGCCCAGCTCAATCAGCTTCTTGGCAGAAACCTGACCTAGATCCACATTTCTATGTGTCCTGCAAGAAGCTAGCAGACTCCTCCAAACAAGGCCATTTGGCGGGATAGGCATGTCTTCTATGAACTTCTCAGCCTCAGAAAATTTCCCTGATCTTCCTAAAAGATCAATCATGCATACACAATGCTCTATACCCACTGGCACACCAAAATCCTTTGTCATGGACTCATAATATGCGAGACCTTCATTTACAAGTCCCCTATGGCTACACGCAGAGAGCAGGGAGACAAAAGTGACATGGTCAGGTTTTATTGCCAGTTTAATCATTTCGTCAAAAGTTTCCTTTACCTTTTCGAAATACCCATGTCTGGAATAAGCAGAAATCAGTATGTTCCATGATAACCGTGATCGGTTGATTGGAGAAGGAAGCATTTTCAGAACATCATTCATCTCCCCACATTTTCCATACATATCCATAGCTGCATTTGCAACATACACATTTGACTGAAACCCAAGTTTAACAGCTAAGCCATGAAGCATTGCTCCTTCTTCCAATGCAGCCAGATTGGCTGCCGCAGCAAAGGCACTGGAAAAGCTGAACTGATCTAACTCTCTCTGTAAACTGTACATTTCAGTAAAAAGTTTCAAGGCTTCTTCGCCTCTTCCATGACGAGCATTAGCAGCAATCATAGCATTGTATGTAATATAATTTAGACTTTTTAACCCATTGCACACAGAACTGCTTGAATCAAGATCGCCACATTTGGCATACATAGTAATTAGAGAATTCTTCACATACTCATCCAACTCATAACCTGTGCAAAAGATATGTGCATGAATTGGCTTCCCGTGGACTACTAGGTCACTGGGGGAGACAAAAGAAGCAAGTAAATTCACCATAGTAATGTAGTTCATAGGCATTCCCCTATACCTCATCAGCTTATAAGTTTGTAATGCTTCATTGGATTCTTCCTTTTCAGCATGACCTCCAATCAACGCATTCCAAGTGACTACATCATGCTCAGGGGCCATTCGAAATATCTGATTTGCCTCCTTCATCAAGCCACATTTTGCATATAAAGTAACCAATGAGTTAGCAACAATCACATTAACTTGGAAACCAGATACTATTGCAAGCGCATGAACAGTTTTGCCTTCAGCAAGAAAATCGTGGCTGGAACAAGAAGCCAATACACTAGCAAAGGCAACATGGTTCACTGGAATATTTGTCCTTAAAAGATCACTCAATAGTCGCACAGCATCTAAGCACTTGCTATGCTGTACATAACATGTTATCATCGAATTCCATGAGATGAAGTCTTTGTTGGGCAATTCTTGAAACAACAACTCAACATCTTCGAATCTTCCTACTCTTGAATACATAGCAAGCAAAGTATTGCATACATAAACATTTGAGCCAAGTCCAAACTTTACTGTTAGGCCATGGATACCTCTTCCCCACTTCAGATCCTCTGTAGAATCACAGGCAGAGAGCAAAGTTGAAAGTGTAGCAGAATTTGTTTCGTAATGAACATGGCGCATCCAATTAAAACATCCAAGGGCCCTCCCACCCATCTGGTTATGAGCATATGCAGTAATCATAGAATTCCACGAAATTGTATCTCGTTCTTTCATGTTTTCAAAAACATAACATGCCTCTTCCAAACTACTGAAATTGCCAAACATTGATATAAGAGAGTTATCTACAGAGACATTATACTCAAACCCAAACTTTATAATCTGTCCAAGGATTTGGTTACCCAAGTACTCATCCTGGAGCATCCCACAAGAACCAACGAGAGACGTCAGTGTGTTTTCGTTGTACACAATGCCTTCCTTCCTCATCCTTCGATATATATCTATCACCTCATCTGCCTCTCCAGCATCCAGACACCCAACCATCATAGCCGTCCAAGAAACAACATTTCTATAAGGCAACTCACTGAAGAAATCCCTGGCCTCCTTAGCAAACCCATAAGATGCATAAAAATTCAAAAGCGAAGTACCCACAAACACATCATACATAAAACCACATTTAACAAGGAATCCGTGCATCTGAATCCCTTCAGAAACCATGCTTTCTGACCTACTAAAAGCAGTAATCAAACTAGCCGTAAAAAACTCATCAGGGTCAAATCCCTCATCCTTCATACTACGAAACAAAGCCACCACCTCCGAAAACAGCTCCGCCCGCACAAAACCCGAAGCCATAGTATTCCAAGAAGCACATGTTCTCTCAGGCATTTTATCGAACACAAACCAAGCGCTCGAAATAGCACCGAATTTCGAGTACATGTTGAGCAATGTATTCGAATAAAATGTACCAAAGGGCAGCAAGCCTTTCAGGCACAAGCAATGTAGAGCCTTCCCAATGATCCTGTTGGTGATCTCCGAGAAACCCTTCTTTGGAAACACTGAAATTTCTGGGTGTGGGTGATGGGATATCCATGGAACTCTGTCGTTCTGATGATGATCTGTTGTTGATTCTGGTTCTGAATTCGCTACTTGGGTTTGAAGACGGCGTTTTAACAAGGAATGGAAGAACAAATTTGAGGAGGGCTTGAAGGGCGATAGAGTTCTACAACACCTGGCCAGTTCTGGCATGTTACCTTTGGCGGGAAAGAGCGCAAGGGGAAACAGCTATTTACGCCAGATCAAAGAGGTAATCGGGTTAAATTAATCAATTGAAACCTAGTATTAGACAAATGTGACACAGTGTCAGTGATGAATATGGTCATATAATGAGTGCTTTCTTACCAATGAACGGTAAACTAAAGAGTAACAATGTAGTTATCTTTGTATTTTTTTTGGTCGACAAATGTAGTTATCTTTGTATAACAAAACAATCCATGTACGTTCTTTGACTTCTGTATTGATGATTGGAGCGTTATTTCTATTATATATACATGTTCTTAGAAAAACCCCTTTCAGTGTTGCCTCACCTAATGAACCCATTACTATCTCATCTGAGACTAAAATTGGCAAGCAAACAACGCATGTGCACAACACAACAGATATTAGTAAAAAAGGCAAGGGAGAACATTCAAAATCTATTTATCCCTTGGTTTTCACGTTTCAAAATTGCAGATACAACTTCAACAATAAGAGCTTGGTCAAAGTGATGGTCATAGAAGAATTGGTTCTATATGAGAATATCAATTACCAGCAAGACCGACAAAATTGGCAAAATTCCATGACTACTTTTGGATACTTGTACAACAAACAAAATCAGACTCTCCACTATAAGAGCTTCTAAGATGGCTACAAATTTGTCGAGCAATGAGTAGAAATACAGTCATGACAGGAGAACTTCCAGAAGTGTCATTATGGGTTTTCCCTCATTTGAACATCAGATGAATGCAAGTAGGCATCTAGAGCAGGAGACTTGAAAACATTAATACGAGTGATCTGACTGTATACAGCAATGTTAATGCCTAAAATTCAATGGGAAGGCCAACTGATGGGCACAGATTCACTATTTCAGCAACCTGCAGAAAACATAACCCTCATATTAGATACATGCAATTAACTTCAAAACTGAGCTTTAGTCCTAGCTTGTGAAAATATGCATACCTCTAGTTCAGCACTTTCCTAATGCTTTGACTGCACATGGCGTGCTTTCTTATGTTTTAAAGAGTCTTCAAGGGATAGCTTATAAAATGGATCTTTGACAGTAATAATACTGTTCAGAGCTTGGATGGAGGAGTGACCTTGGAAAACAACTGCACGAGGAAATTTGGAAATAGACTGACGAATACGTTTTACAATATCTAGACAGCCACTCTCAGTCAACATGTCCATTCCATCCACAACCTACAGAGAAGCTTGGAAAATTTAGAGAAAGCGTGACAAAGAAACAAAATTATAACAGAAAGCAAACAGCACCATCCACACATTATGTTATTCTAGCGACTCAAATTAAATAAAGGATTTGCTATGGCCTGTTAAATCTGAAGTTAGCAGACACTTCATACTGAGCTTTCACTTAATCACTTTAATCCTTATAAATTTACTTAGCCCAGTAAGAATTACCAGCAAAGAGACACCAGATATGTCAATTGCCTTCATGGAAATAAGCTCCCATAGTCTTTCAGGAGTTGCCACAAGGAATTCAGGTTCACAACTCTTCAACCTACAAGTAAAGTACAGAAACATCTCATGATAAAGTCCAAGTGAAAGGCTGCTAATATGACATCAGAAAACATCATAGAATAGAATAAAATCTATAGTAGGCATCATTATTCTTATTACAGCTTGCTAACGATCCATCAATAATATCCAGATTTTATAGAAGATCCAGTTCCTAAATGATGAATCTGAACCACTAAAAAGGCAGCCCTCAAAAGACATGTTTTTTAGTTCTCAATTAGATGCTGGAAGCTACTGTGTTAGAGAAAAGCATTTCAAAAGCCAAATGGTTATAATAGACTGATGAGCCATTACAAGAATAACCACCTAACCCAGTAGATAAGATCAAGAAGAGCAATAACTAGAAGAATCACTTCTGTGTTGATGTCATTTTACTGATTGTTCATTTTCATGAGAAACCTTAAATATTGCGAAAGAATGAGAGGTGGATATTTGATGCATACCAAACAAGTTTATTCACTAGATAGCAGGTCATTAGCAAAACCCGAATGATGGAACACAAAACAAAGCAAAAGGGAAGTCCAGTTCCCAATTCAAGATTCTTACAAAGATTACAAGATTACCATTCTAACAAATTTAGTTAAGACTAAAACCCTACAACAAAATAGGTTTTACAAACCCTGCATTCTTGATGCTAGATCAAATAAAAGAAAGAATTTTCAATGGTATCGTCACATCATCAGTTAATGAAAAGATAGAAAATGTGATAGTAAAAAAAACATAAATTGATGGTAGCTTCCTACTGGATCATGATACATGAGGAAGAGCAAATAGTTTTTTTCAACAGTCATACCCACTCATTTGGTGATCTATCAAGGCACCGGGATGTAAACTGACGGTGTGTATCCCTAAGGCCTTCAGGGGCTTGCATACTGATCTTATCTGCACAGGCATGAGATTGACGTGAGAACCAATTACTAAAGCAATCAAGAAGGGACATCAGAGGCATGATCCTCCGAGTCTGACATGAATCATATGATCAGGAACTCAAGAGGCAACTTCTACTCCATTTGGCTAGTAAAAATTGACAATGCCCAATCTTAATTCACCAACAAATATTCAAAGATCTGTCAAGTAGATTCCACATAAAAGGAATATTGTTTATAACACACAGGGATTATTCCAAACATATTGTTGCCGAGCATTACTAAATTTCTCAGCTTTAAATGTCCATATTGCCATGAATGTAAGAAATTTTCTGCAGTATTCTGATGAAGATTGATCAACAGAGGATATAAGAAAATGGTGACAAATCAGAAAAGAGGGGCAAAAAAAAAGGAAGTAATGCTTTCTTTTAACCTGAAAAAACAAAGCTATCTTGGGCAATGAATACAGAGGAAGGAATTTATAACATTGATGAAATGGCAATCTAAGAAGGCATAGCAACTAACCTTGTTAGCATGCTCTTGTGATGGAACTAGGTATAACAAAAAGGGGCTTGCAAATGATTCCCCCTCTTTCTCCTTTCTTGCAATAGTATCAGCAGCGGTAGAAACCATCCAAGCAATCTGCTGCAAATTAGCACTATTTCCACCGGTTTCCAAAATATTCTTCCCCGCTGAAGAGCATTTCCAAAACTCAACGCCCCAAGGGTTAGCAAACAACGGATCAACTAGCAAAGCATCCTGTATGGACTTCAAACAGAGGACAAGGAACTTTGATGGAACACTCGGTACTTCCAAATCCTGCTCAGATACATCGTCTACAAGTTTGTCCTCCTCTTCTGAATGTGTTCCATTTGCTTTCAACTTCTTTGACCCTTTCCCATCTATGTTCTCTCCATTTTTTCTCTTATCATCGTTCTTACGTTTTAAGACCTTCTTCTTTCCCTTGATATCTTCCTTAGGCTTGCCTTGTCTATCATTATAGGGATCCTCTGGACTAGGAAGGCTAAAGCACATCCCCTGTAAGAAAAATACGGTGAGAACAGTTTTGATTATAGCAACACTACACAGCTTTGTCCAGCCAAACACACAAGGTCGGCTCAGCTGCAAAATAACAATCCTTTATATCAATAGTTCAGTTTCATGACTACAAATCACAAAATCATGCTTCCTGACTGTTGGATGAACAATTACATTATCATTCCATTCAATCAACACCATAAGTATGTATAGCAATCTACCAATTCAAGCTGCATAATCGCGAAAGCTGAGATAACGATAAATGCAAGCACAACAATTGGACTAGCAACATCAATTCAGTTCGGCTAATTGAACGAAACGAAGTACAGAGAATTGGAATGGGAAGAAAAGTGGTGAAACCTGACACTGTCGACGCTTGCCAGTCTGGCGCCGCTTCTTGGCGGCGATGATGGAGGCAACACGAGTGGAGACAGAAGACTCCTTCTGAATCTTCTTGTTCATGGCCTTGTTCCGCTTCTTCCTAATTGCATCATCACCCTTCGCCATTGGAGTGATGAGAGAGCACGCGAGCGATAGATGAGAGGAAGCGAGGCGGCGAAGAGAGAACAAGGCAAGTAGTCTAACAAAGTAGGGCTCTGCTATTTCATTTCACAAACCCGTTCTGATTCTTCTTGGTTTCTTTGGCCGGTCTGGTTTCTTTTTTTTTTTTTACCCGTGAACGAGCTCGTTCTGATCATTTGAACAAGTTCTTCTACGGTATTATTTCATTAGGTCAAAATGACCAATTTAAAATGTTGCACACGATTTCTCGTTTTTTTGGTCCAAAAGTTGTTGGTTTTTGGGATGTAATTGGGCATTTATTATATATTCAGAAAATAAAATTATTTTAGATTTTATAATATATTAACCAATAATAGTATTATATTTAAACATTATTATATCATCGTATTATTATTTTGATCATTATGGAAATTCAATTTTGATCCGTACTTTTTTTTGATCCATACTTGACTTAACTTAATTGATTCGGCTTAATTTGAGACCCGTTAGACATTAATATCTTATTATGATATAAATTAAAAAATAATATTATATTTCATATTTTACATATTAATAATATGATATTATAATAATATTATTGTATCCATATTCAATTACATTAAATTGGATTAAATTATGTATTATTCTTTTTACAATAATACCTTATTATAATATATATGCTTTAATCAAAATTTTATTTTTCATATTTATATTTTATTAATAAAAAATATTATTTATAATCTTATCCATATATATATAAACATAATAATGTCACACCTATGCACCAGGAGTCTAGGACGTAGGGTTTAGTCTCTTACACGGGACTAAGGGTGTGTTTGGTACTATGCATTATATATTGTAATGAATTTTTTTCCTATTTTTTACAGTAATATCTAGTGATTACAATGTGTTTGTGTAGTGGATTTTTTTATCACGTTTATTACTTTTTTTTTAAGGATATTATTGTGGATCGCCTCCCGTCTAGCTTTTTCTTTTCTTTTCTATTAAGTATTGGTGTATTGTTTACCCCTCTTGAGGGAATTTATTTATTACTAAATGACGCTATAAGAGGTTGAGTTATCCCCGCATCTTGACCATTTGACATTTTTTCATATCCTTAATAAAACGCTCCCTCGATTCCAACATTCCTATAAATTAAATTAAGTCAAAGTATATATATAGATATATATACATAGATTAAGGTTTAATAGAGAACAAATAAGTATTAAAGAACAAGAGAACAATTATAGGTCTTTAGATGCTATTTCAATGGATGACCCAGATTACATATCAAAAATTGGCCCAAATTCAAATTTGAACTCCATCCCTCGATTATAGCAAGTGTTAATTAATTTTCGGATTTATAGAAAAATCACAAAATAAATCCCTTAATTATAGCAAGTGTTAATTAATTTTCAAATTTCAACTCAATCTCGTAATTATAGCAAGTGTTAATTATATATTGAATATTCACACGTCTTGTACGAATTATATATGAACTATATATACATGTTGTAGTCATGTATATACATCCTGGGGTCATTATATACAATATATATATATTACAGTATTTTGGCAGAATTGGTTGTACGATTAAACATATGAATACAAATCGGTAAATGATGTATTGACATCAACTGAGTCATGTTTTGCCGATGTTGGACAAGTCATATCCATTTAAACTGAAATGAATTCATCTCATGTATATTAACTAAAATGCTCAACATTTATACATTTTTTTTATTCGACGTAGAATTACAAATAGTTTACAAATAAGTCATGTATATTAACTGTGAATTACATGTATATACACTAATAACGAATGTATACATAATTCAAATTGTACATGTAAAAGACATGTTTTCATTAAGGGCTCGTTTGGTATCGATATCAAAGATATCAGATATCGGATATCGGTATCGGTATCGGTATCGATATCGGATATGGGTATAGATTTGATATGGCTTAAAACATATATGGCCCCCTGAACTTACACAAATTTGTCACTTAGACACCCCACCTTTGATTTGGACCTATTGAGTACCTGAACTTATATTTTTTGACCTATTGAACACCTGCTTGCTGATGTGTGCAAAAAAAATTGCCAACGAGGCGCCACGTGTATGTCATGTGTATGCCACCTCATCACATTTAATTAAGAAAAAGAAAACAATAAGAAAAATAAGGTGTATACCATATGTTTGCTGACGGTGTTACTTGTCTACTGAATTATGTAATCTATAACATTATTATTATAAGAAAAATAAGAAAAAGAAAAATAAGCTATCCCCTTTCCTCTCTAACAGTGTGTTTGGTTGGTGGGAATTGATGGGATTTTAATAGGAGGGGAATGGTGTGAATCATTTTCCAGTGTTTGGTTTAATTCTTTGATAGGATTTGGTGGGATTATGGTGAAAAATTAGAGTGGAAAGGATGGGAAAATAAATCCCACCAATTTGGTGGGAAAATAAAATATACACTCTCAAAAGAAAAAAGGAAAAGAAAATTTTATTTACAATTTCCCATCAAAACCCATATGTATCCAAACACAGGACATATATCTTACTTCCCCACATTTTCTCTTCTCTTCCTTTCTCATCTTTCACCACCCTTTCCTTTCCCATCAATTCTCAATTGCCAAACAGACTGTAAACCAATCAAAGTAAAAGCAAGGCAGCATAACCATGGCGAACGAAGCCGAACCCAAGAAGGATTGTACTCGATGGAGTCTGTTTTATCACTTCGGTGATCTTCAAACAGGTCGATTGTACGCGATGGAGCGAGGATTGAAGATTCCTCCGACCCAGCGCACCAAGACTATCAGTTCGCTCCTTGGCAGAGTACGGCGCCGCCCGGCATCGTCGAGGCCGGCGACGCGCCGTAACCGACAGGATAGGGGCGGATCTGGAGGAGCGCTGTGGGCGAGGTCGAGCCAGATCTGGAGAGAGATGGGCGGCGGCGGCTCGAGCGAGGTCGGTCTCGACTTTGGGTGGTCGGATCTGGAGAGAGACGGGCGGCGACGGCTCGAACGAATGTCGGATCTGGGGCTTGGACGGCGGCGCAGCGAAAGAGGTGGACGACGGGGCAATGACGTCGTTGGCAGAGGAGACAAGGGAGATGACGATGGGGTTTGGCCGGTTGAGGAGGCGGCGGCGGAAGGGAGGTGGCGGCGGATTGGTCAGCCGGAAAGGATCGGGTTCATCGGGAGGGGGTGGTTGGATTTAGATTTTTTAATTTTTTCTTATGACAAAACAAATTTCGTTAATTAGCAAAATGCCATGGAACTTAAATTTTCTTATTGTTTTCTTTTTTTCAATAAAAAGTGATGAGGTGGCATACACATCACATGCATGTGGCGCCTCGTTGACAAAATTTTTTACACACCTCAACAAACAGGTGCTCAATAGGTCAAAAAGTATAAGTTTAGGTACCTAATAGGTCCAAACCAAAGGTGGGGTGTCTAAGTGACAAATTTGCGTAAGTTCGGGGGGCAATATATGTCTTAACCCGATTTGATATCCATATGTGTTGTTTGGTATATAAAAGATATCATTTTTATATCTCTATCTCTTGTTTGGTAACGTACATACAGATATCAAATCCTATTTTTTATTTATATTTTAAGCTTTTGGATATTATTTGTTTTATTAAAATTTGATGTTAAATCACTTTTTTTTTTATCGAATTTTCATAGCCTCTAATTTGCAGTCTCTTCTCTCATTTCTACCTCTGGCTCCTCTCTTCTCTCTTTAGTTTGATTTTTTTTTGTTCCTTTGTCTATATATTGGGAAAATCTTGTTAGAAATTAGAAGTCCCGTTTGATAATCGATGGCCGGAGACGTGAAGGTCTTAAACCTAGAACTCCAGATCTGGACGGAAAAGAAGGGAATACCTAGATCTGTAATTGAAAGGGAAAAAAAAAAAGAGGAGATCGAAGGGGCAGTGGTGGCCGGTGAGCCAGTGAGAGCATCTCAATGGTGCCTTCCAAGGTTTAGTTGCTGTTACCTGTGGATTTGGTATAATGAAATGAACAAGAGAGGGTGAGGTTGAAGAAGCTACAAAAAAAGAGGAGCTCAAAAAAGAAACGTGAAAAGGGTAGATGGAAGGATATCAACTATACCGGCCATTTAATCGGTATAAGAGCGTATGTCAAAAAGTGGGTTTTGAGATATGAAGTATATCGCTGGATACCCATATCTAAATATACCAAACAGGAGATATCGATATAATGATATCCATACCTGATATCTAGATATGGATACCAAACAGGTCCTAATTGTAGGCAAAATACATTTACGGGTCCCTGTACTTGTGCGTTTTTGTCAATTAACACCCTATACTTTAAAATGTTCAACTAAGTACCTAAACTTGACTAATATTGTTCATTCCAACACTAAGAGGTGATGTGGCATAGCAAGTCAAATTCACTCTCCATGTATGCGAGTAAGGAAATTTCCAAATGCTAATTTGAAGATTTTGTATAAGTAAAAAAATACAATTAATTAAAATATCACAATTATCTCTTTGAACAATTTTTTTTTACTCGTACCTTTCTTCATTTTCTTTTATCTAGCAAATTACATAAAACGAAATTTTGTAAGATAAAAAAAAAAGACTCCTTGACGAGCGTCACTCCGATCGCCACCGTCGACCGTTACCGTCCACCGCCCACCATCCATTGCCACCACCCATCGCCATCGCCATCGCCGTCTCCATCCCCGACCATTGTTGCCATCTAAGCTTGCCTCAATCTAGCCACCCCAGGAACCCGATGTCGTTGTGGAACCGACGAAGCCATGCCCTTCGAAGGGGAAGATCCAGTCCAGGCGATAAAGATGGAGAAGTAGCGACTTTGGTCCACACCCTCCTCGAGATTCCCCTTTCTAGATCTAGTGGCGACACGACTTGGAAATAGCACCCACACAAACTCAACTTTCGACCTCCCACCGACTCCTGCCCCTTGGTCTTCACCGGCCCAGCCGCCTTCTTCCCCACCTAAGTCACCACTCTGGCTCACCCACCAGCAGCCTAGTTCATTTGCTTAGAAAGCCCCAAATTTGCTTTTGTAAACCTAGATCTGGTCCTCAATTTGAGTATTAAAAACCCCCAAATTTGCTTTTGTGAACCTAGATCTAGTCCTAAATTTGAGTATCAAAATGGTGTTCTTTTTTGAATAAATTAGAATGGATTTTTGTGTGTGGCTGCTAACGATACAGAGGTTGAAGAAGGATGTGATTTTCATTCTAGCTAAAAAGGGAGTTATGAATTACAGTAGTAATTTGCCTATATTTTCGTTTTTTAATTAAAATTATCTACATGGAGCCTACATAGCATCTACGTGGTAGAAAAAAATCCACATCAGCACGCGTGTGAAAATCACAGCACGGAGAAGGGTTGGATTGAACAAAATTAGTCAAGTTTAGGTACTTGGTTGAACATTTCAAAGTATAGGGTGTTACTTGACAAAAACGTACAAGTTGAGGGGCTTATATATGTATTTTGCCCCTAATTGTATATACAATAATGCAAATAGTATCCAGCCACATCAATTTTGTATATACATTTATCAACTTGTTATATACAATATTACAGTACATATATACATATAATCGACGCTTGCTCGATGTGGTGGTTCGTCGTGGCCGGAATTCTCCAGTGAGCAGTTCCGACGTTCAACATGCAACATGCAAATCCAACAAACAAATTTCGTATATACATTCTTCAGGTTGTCATATACATTATTACTGTACATATATACATCTTGAACTATAGGAATAGGTCACATAAACAATTTACACATACATTTACGACATATACTAAATCAAATCAACCATATACATAATGAAAAAAATTATATACAAAATTACCTGATGTCATATTTATACGATTAATAATTGGCAACGTGGTGGTTCGTAGTGGCTTTGGCGACGTGGTGGTTCGATGTGGTGGTTCCGACGGCGCTTCCAGCGAATTGGTGTTTTCAACGGCCGGCGCAATGGTGGTTCGATGTGGCTGGCGCAATGGTGGTGGGCGGTGAAGTGGTGATTCCGAGCGCAATGGTGGTGAGATTAGTGTCCGGCGCAATGGTGTTGACCGGCGAAATACAGTGGAGGCCAGCGAAGTGGTGGTTCGACGAAGTGGTTACATTGGTGGCAAAATGGTGGTTCGGCGAAGCACGGTGGCCGGCGCAATGAAGGTGGTTACACTGGTGGCCGGAACTGCAATGGAGGTTGGCGTCTCCCACATTGGACGGTCTTGAAACTACAATGGAGGTTGCGTATTTCTCCCACAATAGCGTACAATTTTTTATTTACAAAATTATAATTATAAAATTTGTTCTCTTATTCTCTATATATAGAAAATTGGTCACTATAAAACCTATATATATGTATATATTATAGATACTAGAACTCAAAAGTTCATTAATAAATGGGAGCTAGGTGTGTTTTAAAATTGTTTTATTAATGTATCTTTGTGTAAAACATATATATAGTTGTGTGATACGATTCTGTATATACGTATGTATCGTTTCTCTTAATCTTTAGTTTGATTTTTTAGTACCATTCGTTATATCAACACATTCATATTACATGGCAATAAACATACGAAGGTTTTATTTGACGCCCATCCTACTCATAGGCCTGCAGGCCTAGTTGACGCCCATCCAGCCATTACGGCTAGAGGTGCATAAGCCTTTACGGCTGGAGGTGCATGAGCCGTAAAGGCTGGGTTGACATAAGCCGTAAAGGCTGGAGCGCTTTCAGCCGTAAAGGCTCGACAAATGCCAAGAAAACGTAATAAATACCAACGGTTGGCAAAGTCTCATCTACTTTCATTTTTTATTATTTTTCTAGTTTAATTTATTATTTGTTTAATTTCTAAACATTCTTAATGTTTTAATCAAATAATTTGCTATTTTTACATGAATATTGTGTTTTATAAAGTTATATGTTTGTTATTTTTCTATTGTTTAAACTAATATTAATGTATAACATATATAATATATTTTTATAAATTAAGAAAAATATGAAGATTTTTATTTTCTTAGGACAACAATCAGCGATAAAGAATTCTAATTTTTATATACATCATCTGTTTAGTTTTCAATTAATAACTATTAAATTTAGCATGGAAATTGTCATTCTACTGAATGCATATGTATATATATGAAATTTGTCCAATTTTTTTTATACTTGCGTTATTATTAGTTCTAAATTTTTCATCTAAGTTATAATGTTGATCATATATAATAAATATAATGATTTGAGATTAAAAGTATCTAACATACTTGTATGACATACTCACATACCTTATGCACCTATAACAAAATGTATATTATTATAATACTATACAATAAGAATATAATGATAAATACTAAAAATGAATATAACAAAATATATATAGTATCTAACATATTTGTATGACATATCGAAGGTGTTTTTTTCTAGTCCTGATTTGATATCTCTTTTTAAGGCATTTTCCAATGTTTTAATATTGGATTCCACTTACAACACAAACATGTAAGTAATGTGAAAATATGGATTGTACGTAGTTTAAGGTTTCACAAGTGCTTTTTTCATGCAGATACAACTTGCCCTTTCTTGAAATTGTTGGCTTCACATCCACATGGAAGAATTATACTCTTGTTGGGGCATTTTTGAGTCATGAGACAGTGGAGGACTAGACTTGGGCTATACGACAACTTGCAGAGCTATGTGTAATTGCTAAAAAAACGTCTACATGTATGGTGACAGATCGAGAGAAGGCTTTGATAAAGTCGTTGGATGCTTTATTTCCAAGTTCAAAGCACCTCCTATTTAGATTTCACATTCTAAAGAATACTGAAGGGAAAGCGAAGAATGTCACTAAGAATGTTGCGATAGCTACATACTTCTCAAATGATTACAGATCATTGTTTAAGACAACTAGTAAGCAGCGGTACAATGAAGAGTTAGCTAGAATTAAGCAAAAGTGAAATGCTAGGCAAAATCTTATTTGTTACGTCGACCTCGAGTACTCTGTATGACTGGGGTCTGTGTGGGAGGTGTCGGATCCTACTGAGAGCTGCTCCCCAAATCAAACTGTGATGAATCCATAAAGACTCATCGAGGACCCCTCCGGCCGGAAGTGCCTCTCAAGCCGCTCAATTACTGGTGTAGGTTCAATCTCTGCAGCCGATGGGAGCGAGATGATCTGTTCCCTCTCTTCGGCACGGTGTCGAGCACGACCGGACCTAGCCTCATAGCAACATGATGTCATCTGTAAACAAAAATAAAAAACTTAGACAAATCCACTTCCAGCCGTAAAGGCCTGTGTGACCTCGGCCTTTAAGGCCCGTGCAACTTAGGCCTTTACGGCCGAAGCCGTATCAGCCTTTACGGCTGGAGTGACCCCGGCTTTTATGGCTGAGGTCTTCTTCTCCGACGTGACTGCGACTTCACCGACTGATTTTTCATCCGAAGCATTCAACTCGATACGATTTAGTCGTAAGGCATTCGATTCCAATACTAATCATAGATTTTGTATATGTAAAATCACTCATTTCAATAGATTAAAACAAATACTCATTCAATCAAAACAAAAAATTGAAACAATATGTAATATATGTAAACTTAAACCCTAATTTTGTATAACCTTGAATTTGAACAAATCAAAACAATTGATTACCTTTTAATGAAGAAGAAGTGTAAAGAAAGATCTTGCTAGTAGTTGAAGGAAGAAATTTGGAGGGGGAGAGAAGAAGAGAAGAAGGGTGAAGGCATAGAGGAAAGAGAGGGGAAGAAGGAGAATGAGAAGAGTAGAATGTGTAAAATTAGATGGATTTTAATTTATATGAAATAGGTATAGGGTAGGTTTTAGATAGGGGGGTTTAGAGTGGGTGTTAAATAGAAAGACCCTAAACATATATCGCCCTCTTCATCATTGCACTGCGTAACACTTGTTAATGTTTTAAATAAGTGAAAGCAAATTCAGATGCCAAAATTTAAAGCAGCAAAACAAAGGAATATAACAAGTAAACATGGGGACATGGGGCAAAGGAAAAAGGAAAAAAAACATTCTTGTACGTGCCTAAATGTCTAGAATGAAACTTATAATAATATTATTAGCATGCACGAAATCCATCATTCATCATCCTTTCTTTCTTGATTCTGATTTTATGATTCATTAATCCATATATATATATGTGTGATTGCTTCTCCTCCCCTTTTTAAAATAACTAGCTTAACCTGTCGTGTCATGCACGACTATTTAAGGAAATGAATATTAAGATTAAATTAAATATTTATGTGGAAAATATAATATAAGTCTTATTGTATGGACATGTTTTTTATCTTCTATAAAGAGTGATATTGTTTTTGAAATTCATATAACCTAAAAAATATATATAAGACATTATTTTTCACTCATTTGTATATTTTTATAAATAAGTAAAAATTATTGAAAAAGATGTACGTTATCAAGATATAAGTGGAAATTATTATTTGGCTAAAAAATCAAGTTTGTTATCAAGATACTAAAAAATCAAATATAGTGGGTAAAAATATATAGTTGATCATGTAAATATAGAAAATAACTTAAGCTTAAAAATGCTAAATTTATTCAAGTAAACCAAACAATAAAGTGAAAAAATTAGTTTTTTTATTAAAAATTAATCTAAAATTTTATTTTAAAAATTCTAAATTTATTTAAGTAAATCAAATATATTTAATTCATAGTAATTATATTTCGAAAATTCAAAATATTTATTAGAATCATGTTTTTCAATTAAGTGATATATTAAAAAAGATAGAATATCTTACCAAAATTCAAAATTTTGAATATATCTTTTACATAAATAGATAATATATAACTTAATCAAATGAATTGAAATACCACAAATAACAACTATCTTTTTTAATCAAATATACGGTGGGTCCAGAATCAACTTTAGAAAAGATAAGTAATATATTAAAAAGATAGAATATCTTACCAAATTCGAAAATTTGATCATATCTTTTGCATAAATAAATAATAAGAAATTTAATTAGATTAACTGAAATAACATAAATAGAAGCTATTGTTTTTATCGAACATGCGGTGGAGCCAGAATCAACGTGGTGGCTCGAAAACGGTCGGCTTTTATAATATTTATTGAATTATAAAACAGTCATGCTATGGTAGAATATGCGTTAATTTGTCAATCTACGTAATTTTAAAACGTAGATAATATGCAAACAATAATATCTACGGTTAAGCTAGATAAAAAAACAGTCATTGAATTATTATAAAAATGTTACAATATCTTTAACATTAAAAATTTTAATAAGATATTGACGTATATATTTTTATGGATGTTATTTTGGACCATGCAAATTTGATAGATAATATCTACTTATATAATATGCAATATCTACGTATATAATTTGAAAGACACGTATTTTATGGATAGATATTGTATATGATTTATTTGCGTACTATATTTTCGGCTAGATATTGTATGGATAGATATTTTTGATAAGGTAGTTAATTATAAGATTGAAAATTTATTTAGCAAAATTATGGTAGTTAATGAAAAGGCTTTAAAAGTTATTTTGGTTAAATATCTGGTGGGGCCAGAATCAATGTGGTGACTCGAAAACGGTCGGCTTTTATAATATACTAGTTGAAGACCCGTACCATGTACGGGTAATGATCATTTTTTCTTGAATTTGTGTATCTACTATAATCTATACTATATATTAATTCTTATATATAAATAGATTAAAATGGGAATTGAAAATTTAAGTTAATTAATATGTATCTTTTATAGAAGGAAATTTTAAAGATAGATAATATTGTTTCAAAGATAGATATTAGATGAGTAAGAAAAAGGTTAAAATTAAAGGTTCGATAATTAAAGAAATTTTAAAGATAAATAATATGCCTTTAAAGATAGATATTTGATGGGTAAAAAAAAGATAAAGTTAAAGATTAGATAATTAGGAAAAATAAAACATGTAAAATTGTTAATCCAGTGGGGCCAGAATTAACGTGGAGGCTCGAAATTCTCCGGCTTTAATATATAGTATAGATATTGATTGAAATGATTCTTCACTTTTGTTTTAAATGCATGCTAATAATGAATTAATTGACTGGATTATTAGCAATAAGCCAATAAGTAATAACCTATATAAGTAAAATCAGAACAATTCAAAAATAATAGTATGACTCTTAATTAACTTTTGTCACTTTATATTAATCACAGTCAACATTTAATTATTTTGTCATGGATATTTTTTTGTGTGGGGGTTTCATATATATATGTTTGATTGATATATTATTTTAGTTTAGCTTACAAGTTACAACTTACAACAATAAAAGAATTTGTCTAATATTTGCAGTAGGTGTAGTGTCAATAAAACAGCTATTTTTTGGCAGTAAATCCTTGAACGAGACTATTATGAATGATAAAGTAGGTTGATGGGTCAACGTATGATAGCCTATTCAAGGGTTCAGTTTGACCGTCCAAATTATATGCCTAATTAACTACTGTATTATGAACAAGATCATCCAAGAAAAAACTACTACTTGCCGAAAACATGAACAAAATCAATCATGTTATAATATTATTATTATCAGATATGGATGCATATGGATAAGCTTAAAACCCTATATTTGATCTTATCCCATCTCTTGTTCTAGAACATTGTGGATCGAGAACAAGAGAGAGAGGAAAGATATTTTGTTATTCAGTATCTAATTTCTGTTACAAAAGCTCACTTATATATGAGCTGAGTTTGAGCTGGATTACAGCTTAGTGTGACACGCACAAGTCACGTGTTCAACACCTCATATAACAGAAATTACAATTGAGCATTATACTCTATATCCCCCCCTCAAGTTGGAATTTCTGTTAATCCCAACTTGGCAGATAAGAATTCATGTGGTTGATGACCCAAAGCCTTGGTCATTAAATCAGCAAGTTGCTGTGAAGTGTGTATATAAGCTGTTTGCAATAGCCCTGATTGAATTTTCTGCCGTGTAAAATGCAGGTCAATCTCCAAGTGTTTGGTCCGCTCATGAAAACAAGGATTGGCTGCAATTTGCTGTGCCGCCTTGTTATCACAGAAGAGCGTGACTGGCAAAGGAATGTCAAGATGAAGATCCTTAAGCAAGAAGGTCAACCATACAATTTCAGCAGTTGTAGCAGCCATGCTACGGTATTCAGATTCAGCTGAAGATCTAGACACTGTGGACTGCTTTTTGGTCTTCCAGGACACCAAAGAATGACCAAGGAAGATGCAATAGCCAGTCAAAGAAGTGCGAGTCATAAGACAAGACCCCCAATCAGAATCTGAAAACCCTGTAATATGTAGATCAGGCTGAACCGGATAGAACAAACCTTTGTTTGATGTTCCTTTCAAATATCTAAGAACATGTAATGCAGCTTGCATATGAGGTTGCCTAGGAGTAGAAACAAACTGAGACAAATGTTGAACAGCATATGATAAATCTGGCCTTGTAAGAGATAAATACAAAAGCCGACCTATCAATTTTCTGTATTGCTCAGGATTGGGAAGCAAAGTACCCTCATCTACTCTCAGTTTGAGTCCAGTAGGCAAAGGAAAACCAGCTGATTTGGCTTCTAACATATTTGTATCTTTTAGTATATCCAAGATATACTTCTTTTGACTAAGATAAGCACCACTTTCAGATCTGTAAATTTCCATGCCAAGGAAGTATTTAGCTGTCCACAAATCTTTGATGGTAAACTGCTTATCCAAAGCATGTTTCACACGGGAAATTTCTGAATCATCATTCCCTGTGAGTAAAACGTCATCAACATAGACTAATAAAGCTGTAAAAGACTTACCCTTGACTCTCACAAACAAAGAGTAATCATGGCAAGACTGTGTGTAATCCAAAGCAAGCAAGAACTGAGTGAATTCTTGATTCCATTGCCTGGAAGCTTGTTTCAATCCATAAAGTGATCTCACAAGCTTACACACCTGTCCTTGTCCAGCTTTAAAATAGCCCTCTGGTGGTGCCATATAGATGTCTTCATCAATGTATCCATGGAGGAATGCATTGTTGACATCCAACTGAAATAATGGCCATTGTTTTGCAACTGCCATAGCAATCACAACCCTCACTGTAGGTAACTTGGCAACTGGACTAAAAGTATGCTTATAGTCCTTGCCTAGCTTCTGATTATATCCTTTGACAACCAACCGAGCCTTATATCTGTCTATAGATCCATCAGGCTTATATTTAATCTTATACACCCACTTAGAGCCAATTGCTTTGTGTCCTGAAGGCAAAGCTGTAAGTGTCCAAGTCCCATTCTCTTCAAGAGCTTTTAACTCCTTTGACATGGCTTCTTCCCACTCTGGAATACCCTGTGCTTTACCATAAGAACTTGGCTCAACTGCAGACATCACTTGACTCATAAAAGCTGAATACTCTGCCTGTTGATCAACACAACCAAGAGTTGCTGTCATAACATAATCCGTACTCCAAGATGGAGCATGTCTCTCCCTAGTAGACCTCCTCACACTAGGAATTTCTGTAGACTCCCTTGTAGTATTGTCAATAGGAGGAACAACACTATTGTCTTGCACTAAAACTTCATTATCAACAGGCAAGAAAACATCTTCTTCATCACTTAGAAGTTGAGATGAAGGATGAAAAATGCCTTGACAATTATCCTGAGCTGTAGGCTTAGGTTGGACCTCTGTTCTAAAGGGAAATTCAGTCTCATAAAACATCACATCCCTGCTTAAGAACACTTCTTTGGTCCCCAAATCATACAGCTTATATCCCTTTTGGTTGGGTGGATAACCAAGCAATACACACTTCCTACCTCTAGGATCAAATTTATCCTTGCCTCTCTTATTTCCTGCTGCATAACATAGACAACCTATAGTCTTCAAATTCTCATAGGTTGGCTTCCTCTTGAAAAGTAATTCAAAAGGTGTTTTCCATGCAATGCTAGCTAAAGGCATCTTGTTGATAAGGTAGGTAGCAGAAAGAATACACTCTCCCCAAAAACTCTTAGGCAGATTAGCATTTATCCTTAAAGCTCTTGCTGTCTCAAGTAAATGTCTATGCTTACGTTCAACAATACCATTTTGTTGAGGTCTATATGGCATAGAACGTTGATGAATTATGCCTAAATCAGCAAAATACTCTCTACAAGTGGCATTCATCAACTCAGATCCATTATCAAATCTAATACTCTTTGGTAAAACTCCAAACTGAGTTCTCACCATAGCAAAAAAATGTTTCACAGTGGCATAAACTTGAGTTTTATCATGCAATAGAAAAGTCCAAGTACACCTGCTCATATCATCAACAATAGTGAAGAAATATTTTTCTCCATTTATATTTGCAACATGAAAGGGCCCCCATAGATCCATGTGTAGTAGATCAAAAACATTCACTGCTCTAGAATCACTCTTAAGGAAGGGTAGCCTATGAAACTTAGCAAGTTTGCAAGTATCACATAAAATCTGTGACTGTAAATGCAGGTTATAACCTGGTACATACTTCAACCTCGAGTAACATATATGACCAAGTCTGTTGTGCAAGTCTAAACAAGCTTTATTTGCAAGAAAAGAACTACTAGTGCTCTTAATATGAGAATGCTGTAAACCTGAACCTTGCAATTTGTAAAGGCCTCCAATCTCCTTTCCAACTGCCAGAATAGATCTATTCTGAAGGTCCTGTAAGTGACATGCATTCTTATCAAACAAAGCAAGCAATCCTCTCTGAGCAACAAGCTTACTAACTGACAACAGATTGTACTGAAACTGAGGCACATGAAGAACTCTGTAAATCACAAATCCTGGCTGTAATTCCACTGAACCATACTGAGTCACTCTCATGACTGCTCCATCAGGTAAACGTACCAAAATGGCCTCATCCAAGTGTTTAACATCAATTAAACAATCAAGGTGAGGTGTCATATGGTCAGTGGCACCAGAATCCAAGATCCATTCATACTTATTTGTAAGATTTAAAGCATTATGAGCATGAGAATTACCTGCAAAATTTGCAGAAGCTCCACCTTGCATCACCACCTTGCCTTTGAATGCTTTCATCATCTCCTGACAAAGAGCCTGAATCATCTTTGGATCAAAGCTTGGCTGTCTGCTACCTCCTGAAGATTCACCTTCAAATTCATCCAAAGGTGTCTCCCTACTAGCCTGATTAGCCATCCTTTGACCAGATTGAACTCGTTTCCCTTTGTACCAGTCCGGATAGCCTATAATCTCAAAGCATCCCTCAGCAAGATGTCCATCCTTGTTGCAATGATTGCAATGTCTCTTATCATCCTTAGATTTCTTAGAGTCCTTCTTTGAAGACTCTCCTCCTTTGCTTCCTGATCCACTTGAATTCCTGCCTCTATTATCACTTGGATGCACCATAAAAGCAGCAGGCTCAACCACAGTTTGTGTGAGCTGCTTTTGCTTCTCGAATTGCATCACAAGATAATAAGCACGATTCAGGTTAGGAAGAGGATCTTGTGATAAAATGCTACTCTTCACAGGATCAAAGCTACTGTTTAAGTTGATCAGGAAGTGCATTAGCTTATTCTCCTCTTCCAGATCTAGGAACTTTGAAATGACATTGCAAGTGCATTTCGCAAGGAAACCACAAGCACAATCAGGTATGCCATTCATACTGTCAATTTCCGCCCAACACCTCTTCAATTTGTTGTAATAAGAGGTTACAGACAAATCTCCCTGAGTTATCTTCATCAATTCCTGTTTCAATTGATAAACTAAAGGAGCTGTGCTCTGACTGTACCTCTCTGTGATTTCACTCCATAAATTGTGAGCTGAAGTTGTGAAAATGAATGAATTTGCAAGCTCTGCTGTCATGGAATTCAGAATCCAAGACGTCACCATTTGATCACACCTCTCCCAACGAGCAAAGTCAGTTGAATCCTCACTTGGTTTCTTCTGTTTTCCATTGATGAAACCGACTTTCATCTTCGCTCCTAACGCCAATCTCACCTGCTTGCTCCATGCGACAAAATTTCCTCCATCAAAAGGCGTCGTCGTCAAGGAAGCTCCAGGTGAGTCAGAATTTGACAAATTCAACGGATCCTGTTGAGAAAATCCGCTAAATTGTGCCAATTGGTTCAGCGCTTGAGCTTGATTTCCTGCTACGTTACTCTGACCTCCATTTCCTTCCGTTTCTGTCATGATCGATCGAATTTTTTGCTAGATCTGCTCAATTGATCAATCAAAAACTGAGATCTCTCACTCGTTCCTTCCTGAGCGCTCTGATACCATCTAGAACATTATGGATCGAGAACAAGAGAGAGAGAGGAAAGATATTTTGTTATTCAGTATCTAATTTCTGTTACAAAAGCTCACTTATATATGAGCTGAGTTTGAGCTGGATTACAGCTTAGTGTGACACGCACAAGTCACGTGTTCAACACCTCATATAACAGAAATTACAATTGAGCATTATACTCTATACTTGTACTCTCTATATAAAGACCCTTATGGGTGACCTAATAATAAAAGATCTGATCTCTCTTCCTCTCCCAATTCTCTCTGTTTGCTTATGATTTTCTCTAGTTTTATAACACGTTATCAGCACGAGTTTGTTCGAAGGTAGTATTCTCATTCTTCTCATTCCCTATCTACGTAGATCTAAACTTGTTCACTAATTAATAGTTGAACAAGTATGGATCAATGATATATTCTGTTTTGAACTGAATTGTTTTCAATACGGAAGATACTGTTTTTTTTCGAACTGAATTGCTATTTAATTTTTTTAAGTTAACGTGATCGAACCATCATACTGATTTGCTCCTCCTTCAATCACGTATTAATTTCTCGGTATTCGAAAGCCTATTGTTTTTAATCAAAAGTCTACTGTTTAAAGATACATGTACCGATTTGCTATGTTCTCCTCTTGTACTGTGTATCATGTATTGATCCATACGTGTTTGCTACAGTAGATAGGTGTACTTATTTGTAATCATTGCGTGTACTGTGTACCGAGTATTTATTTTGCTCCATTGCATAGCATGATTAATTTCGTTACCTACGCATGATTAATCTAATTGAATTAACCTAATTGGATTAACCTATTTTAAGCATGCATGTTCGAACTGTGTTATGTTTATGCATTTATTTATTCTAATTAAATTATGCAAATCTTATGGTATATCTTGACGTGGATGTATTCATACAAATTTGTCCCAAAAGTGACAAATCAAAATTTATATATAATATATCCCCTGAAGTGGATGTATTTATAAATTTGTCCCAGAAGTGACAAATAAATCATGTTTTCATCTCCTGAAGAGATGCATAATAATAATTATCTCAGAAGTGATAATTTTTTTGTTCCAATCTGTCAACTCCTGAAGAGTTGAATACAATGATATCATATTACCCCTGAAGTGGTAATTTTCTTCATTCCTAGAAGAGAATGAAATATCATTATATAATCCCTGAAGTGATTATTTTTTCAATCCCCGAAAAGATTGGAACGCCATAAGCCTAAACATGATTGATACGTCTTAATATAAATCAATCGATTTAATTTATACTTTATTGTTTTTATGATCATTTAATTTTTTTTATTTTTAGTTGCCTTCTTCGTACTTGCTACTCGATCATGTATTTGTGATATATATTACTGTATTCTTCTATGGTATATTACGTTCGGAAAAATCCAAACATGGATACATGCTTAATTGGATCAATTTGGAGTATGTTTGCATTACTGTCTTGTACGTATTTGCTTGATATTATCGGTTTCTCCGTTTTCTAATGCTTACAAGTTATTATTGATGCGTATGTCGTATCACGCTCTATGCAAGTTTGTTGAATTTAATCGACGTGCTCTAAGTTTTAAACTGAATTTGCTTTTGTACCATGCCATCATCTCGTTCTTTGTTTTATTTGAGAAGGATTTCGTTCTTTGTTGAGGTTTCATCGTACATTGAATTTGATGTGATAATCACACTTGCTAATTAAGCATATATCGTGGTCTCATATACTACTTTTCTTATATGCTCTTAAATTATATATGCATGATCAGTGATCGTAATCAAGTTATCGGTTGATGTATGTATATAGAAAATATACATAATACATTCCCTGAAGTGAATGTATATGATTTGTCCCTGAAGTGGCAAATTATAATCATACTATGTACAATTTGATTCAACTCCCGAAGAGTTGGAAATACAAGTATTATATTACCCCTGAAGCGGTAATTGTCATTCCTAGAAGTGAATAAAATATCAATATGTAATCCCTGAAGTGATTACTGAATATGATTATCCCTGAAGCGATAATTAATATATTATACTATATCTTAAGTGATAATTCTCATCCCCCGAAGTGGATGAAACAAATAAAACCATCCCCAGAAGTGGATGCGATATCAAAAGATTATACTCATATATATCCTAAGTGATAGTTCTCATCCCCTGAAGTGGATGAAACAAATGAGTCAATCCCTAAAAGTGGATTGAATAATAAAAGTTCATACTCATTGGAGTGAGTGGTGAAACTAAAGTCATCTCCAAGAGTAGATGACAAATGTTTTATGACAAATATTATCTCTTGGAGTAGATAATAAAAGACCAATGACAAATATTATCTCTTGAAGTAGATAATAAAAGACCACAAATATTATCTCTTGGAGTAGATAATAAAAGATCAAATCACATCTTGAAGTATGTGATTAAGCAGTTATGTCTTATATATCACATCCTGAAGTATGTGATCGATTAAGTGGTCTTATATATCACATCCTGAAGTATGTGATCGATTAAGTGGTCTTATATATCACATCCCGAAGTATGTGATTGAAAGGTCTCGAGGTCTGGAAGATTTCACATTCAATCTCATTTCACCAGAAGTTGACAATCTTTTATTATATTTTATTTATCTTTCTCAATTTTATTATTCATGTTATTGTTTACATATATTTTTTATTTGTATTTAAAGTTAAAACGTATCATCCCCTGAAGCGGATAGATATATGACATTGTCCTCGTAGAGACAATTTTGCAATCATCCTTGAAGAGATGAAATAATAAAGCATATTACTCCCTGAAGTGAGTAATGATAGAAAACATCACTTCCTGAAGAAAGTGATGAGAAGAATTCATCTCTAGAAATAGATGAACATATCATCTCCCGAAGTAGATGGTAAATGGTTCAAGATATATTCTATTTTTTGTCAATTGGAGTTGACAAATAGAATATTTGTGAAAATTCATTCTTGAACATAATAATGATAAATTAGTCATTGTCACCTGAAGTTGACAAATGAGATGTTTGGGAGAATTATGCAGCACTTGAAATTCTAGGAGAATTGTGCTAAACTATAATTATAGTTATCATCATCAACTCCATACGAGCCTGAAGACTCGATTTTTCGATAAGAAGAGATCACTGTAAACTCTTGGGGAGTTAGAAGATCTCATACCAGTCATGTACTCCAGAAGTAGTACAAGAAATATGACATGTACTCCAAAAGTAGTATAAGAAACATGAGTTTATGTTATATTCAGAACTAGTCCTAAATAACCCCATACCTAGCATGAACTAGGAGTTCAAGGTCATGGTTGACCAACCTCTTGCATGCCTGAAGCATGCCTCCTCCGGAAGAGGGTGTGAAAGAGGTCACAATATATTACGCATGCGGCCGCTAGTCATGGCTATGACTTATAGCTAGGACGTTAGGGGTAAATTTGATGTCGAGAAGGACATCTGAGATAAGGGATATCCCATAAGTGATAAGAACCACAACTTATGAGTATAAGTGTGGAGACAGTCTAATCTAAAGTAAAGTTCTGAATGTACCCATTTTGAGGCATCTATTTCTATCATAAGATCAAAATCAAGATAAATGGTTTATCTGATTTGAGTTGATGAGCTCCTAAACTAATGTATAGATCACCGCCATGTTCAATGGTAGAAAACCATATTTGTCAATGGTGTCATAACACCTACTATTTGAAAACCAGAAGTTTTCACAATCATACGCATGACAAACTTGGTGTAAGGGTTGAGATGACTCTTAAAGAGTATATCCCATTGAACAAGGTAGTATCACTAACCAGAAGTTAGTTGATAATAAAGTATCCTTGTGGCATGATACTTGAAGTCTCTCATAAGAGTGACCTTGTATGTATGAAAGGCTTATGTTATTGGCAGATTAGTAGCAAAGTCGGTACGTTGTATGTCAATACAAAGTCTCCTATACTCCTTGACTGGGTTCAAATAATATGTGAGGACCAAACACATCGCCATGTGAACCATTGTGAATTATCATATCATTGTTGAAAGATGCCTCAACCCATTGGTTCCATTGAATATTGAGGAGAATCAAATCAATGTAGTGATTGAGCATTGCGTAGCTCTCACACACATTCACAAAACAACTCAAAGTAGAGTCGCCAATAATGCAGTCATAATTGATATCTAGGCAAGGGCTTATGCATAACATACACGACTTGGAAGAGTCATTGATCCATCAGGGTCATGAAGTCGTTAATTCAATGTGTAGAGACTGCTTATAGAAAATTCTCCTACTTGAAGCTTACCTCTAGAAGAGATTAACTGCTTCAGATGTCCTCCATCTCCCTAGATAATTTTGAAGTAATGCCACACAAAAGGAAAGTTGGGATTAAACGAGAGGATTGAATCCTTGTCGTTTAACGAATACCTTGAGCTTATCAGCGGTGATCAATATTTTGCTCGGTATTAAGATTATCACTTATGGCGAGGTGAAAATCCCAACTTTAGGGAGAGAATATAAGTGAGACTAAAAGTTAAAACGATTGCATGGGATGCAATTTGCTATTTTAGATCTAAAGATAACTAAACTAGAAGTTTAGTGGATCGTATAGCTAGCATGCTACCAAGTATATGTGATGATGTACATGAAAGTGACAAAGTCAAATCACATACACCAGCCTAGGCTGCACCACCTCGTTTGGAGATTCCAAAATTAACTCCGAATAGAACAATTAATTCTCAATCACACCGGAAGTGTGAAGAGACAATTAGGCTCTAAAGATATTATTATCCCGAAAGAGGAAAGAGTCGATAACATCACAAAAGGGGTGATGATATGTCAACTATACGCAAACATGAAGATAGATTTCTTGAAGAAATTCTATCTAAAGACTTTGAAAGCAAAGAGAATAATATTGGCGACAATTTGGGATTGTTGATGAGTAATGTAATCATTGATATCTTTGCTTGTTCTGTTGGAATCAAAGTCGAGCGATAATGATCCTTGAATAAAGGAGGAACGTCGACATTGAAATGGTTAAGAATGTTGAAGCTATTCGAGTATAGCTACATTTGCTATATAAACAAGGTGTTTTTTGGGCCTGAAGTTCCAACACCATAGAGTATAAAATCAGTCAACTATATATCGGATTCAAAGCTGGACTGATTGTACGAGAATTATAAAGTCTCAAGTGAAGTACATAGAAATGTGCACACATATCTTGGATGCAATCACACTCAGATTCTTGTTGCTTTAGTCGATGGGCGACTTAAGCTACAATCCATGAATGTGGTAATGACTTGTCAATGTGGGTCATTAAGTACCAGCACATACATGAAAAATCCCACAAGGATTGAAGTTGGCTGAAGCATTTGAATCGAACCCACATGATGTGCATTTGGTTAAGCTCAAATGATCTCTATATGGACCGAAGCAATCGGATACAATGTGGTAAAAATCGCCTTAGTGAATATCTACTAAGGAAAGGATTTATGAGTGATCAAATGAGTCCTATGTTCATGTAGTCACTTTTGTTGATGACCTGATCTCCAGAAGAGGTCCGATTTAACCGATTACATGAAAAAAGAATTTGATATGTAGGACTTATGAACTACGAAGTATTGTCTCGGCCTGCAGTTCGAGCATACATAGAATGGGTGAATTATCTGTCTCCCGAAACATACAATAAAGATTGTTGGTCCAGAAGTACCAAATCTTCAATGAAGACACATCAGGGTATATATGTGTCAAATGAAGAATGTATGTTTAATTGAGGGGGAGCATCATCATACGGTTGTACTCTTTTTCCCTTGACTTTGGTTTTTATCCCATAGGGTTTTTCCAAACAAGGTTTTTAATGAGGCAGTTCGTCATACAAGGTCCATAATGAGACAATCTCGACCTGAAGCTCGAGATACGCGAAAGAACGAGATCTTATATTTATCAGCAAATCAATTTGAAGAAGATCCAACAGAGGTATATGAAGATAATGAAGCTTGTATTGCTCAAGTCAAGAGATGATCATTAAAGACGATACGACCCAACATATGTTATTGATAAGTTTCTCCAATTTCAAGATTCAACTCAAAGGCTGGATGGATGCTCAATTCAATCAAGTATGGAAGATAAATTTCGAGTTAAGAGAGAGAACAACACTGCACTCTTTTTCCCTTCGTCTTGGTTTTGTCCCATTGGGTTTTCCAGACAAGGTTTTTAACGAGGCAGTTAGGGATGTACATCCAAGGGGGAGTGTTATAATATTATTATTATCAGATATGGATGCACATGGATAAGCTTAAAACCCTATATTTGATCTTATCCCATCTCTTGTACTCTCTATATAAAAACCCTTATGGGTGACCTAATAATAAAAGATCTGATCTCTCTTCCTCTCCCAATTCTCTCTGTTTGCTTATGATTTTCTCTAGTTTTATAACAAATCAAATATTATTTGGAGATTTTAAACACGTACGTAAACTATTCTTTTTGGGTACGTAGAAAAACACGTAATCAATATCTATCTATTACTATATATTAAAGCGGAAGCAAATTCTGCCACCATATTGCGCCACATCACCCCTTTATTAAAAAAATTATCTTATCACATCTTAATTTTATCATAATATATAATCTTCATCTTATATTTATTTAATTAAAATATTAGTTCTATCTTAAATTTTTAGTTGCTTAATTAATATTCTATCTTAATGTATAAATCTCAATCTTACCATTATACTAGCGATCAGGCCCGTGCATACGCACGGGTTCATATTATAAACTAATTTTATATATAGAAATTTTGAATTATTTGTTTTATTAAACAAATTTTTATCATATTGAATTATTCTACATATAATTTAATTTAGTGTATTATTGAATTATTATCTTAAACATATTTTTATTGAATTATTTTGTTTCAATAACCTCTCATTGAAAAATACAGTAAGTTGAAGGACAATTTCAAGAGGTTACTGAAATTTCAACAATCTCTTTCTTTTATCGTATAGTTTGTATAAAAATATTTAAATATTATTTGTTAATTGTTTCTAGTCTTTA
The DNA here is from genome assembly GCA_963924305.1 of Polygonum maritimum. Lineage (NCBI taxonomy): Eukaryota > Viridiplantae > Streptophyta > Magnoliopsida > Caryophyllales > Polygonaceae > Polygonum > Polygonum maritimum. The sequence goes on from OZ002736.1 coordinate 26,603,759, forward strand.
TGCCTATTTACTGATTTATAGATGGATAAATGTATATATTTAATGTTTAAAATAATATTTTAGTAGATTTGTGTTATAATCTGTAGTTGGAGTAATAAGTAATATATTAAAAGTAAATTCAAATGATCTATAATACTGAAAGTGAACAACAAATATTGGTACCTTCCTATCATTTTGTAATATTATAATATAAAAACAATGTTTGAATATCTTTATACAAGTAAAATGATGCACCAATTATAATTTAGATGAATGATTAATATTATGTATATATTCAAGGTAAAATAAAAATGATCTATAATACTTAATGTGAAAAATAATGTTTGAATACCTTTGCATTACAACCTAGCATACCAATAATTTAGGTTTGATATGTGCATAGTTTCGAAGTTTTTAATCATTAAGGCTTCATTCGATACTTGTTGTTTTTGGAGCGGGTTCAGCTAGATGGAGCGGAATCGACCAAAAACTTGCACCCTTGGTCCCCCAAGGGGGCTGGCTTTCCGCTAGCGTCTCGCTCGCTCCAATCCCCTCTACCTATAGTGCCGAACGGACCCTATGCTACAAATAAATTTATAAGATATTTTTTAATAATACATATATATAAATTTTTTATTCTCTTTATTTTTCTATTTTATGTTGTTATACAAAAATCATTTTCTTTATTATGTAGTACTACTAACGATAAGATAAATGTGTCATAATAACATTTGAAATATAAAAGATCTATCATATTCAACTTGAAAAATAATATTTGACTACCTTTACATTACAACCTAGTTTACCAACTAAATTTTTTAAATTATCTATAAAATAATTAAAAGGTGAAAAAGTAATTCTCATGTGTGATAAGTTCATAATTTAGAAGTTTTTGAACCATTAAGTTATACATAAATATATAAATAATTTTTAATTATAACTGTATATAAATATTTGCGATCAAATACATCATATTGATTACTCTTTTCATTCTCAATATTTTTCTATGTTTTATGTTCTCATGTAAAAATAGTTTTCTTTATTAAGTAATATTAATATTAAGATTAATGTATCATGAAGACATTTAATATCCCTCAAGTACACAACTTTATATATGTAGTATACATAGATATAGTTTTCAAATGATCACTTTTTGTATTCTTTTTAGTTTTCTATAAAAAACAAAATACTAATTTATACATTTCTAATACAATAGTTTATTTTTTAAAAGGATTACCTTTTTTATTCACTTCTTTATGCTCATTAATGTGTCATGATGACATTAACAGTTTATTCTTTCAAATAATAATCTTTTTATTTACTTTTTATGCTCATTAGTGTGGCATGAGGGCATTAAACATCCCTCATGTACACAAAATTATATAGATAGTATAGATGATTACCTATTTAGTTCATAAATACATTTATCTTAATCTTTTTATTTACAAAAAACTTTTTTACCCAATTATTTAAATAGTATATTATTACTAAGTATTTTTTCGTAATTATTTTCTCATATTTTCTAAAAATTATCAATAGTAGCAAATTCTACCAATATATTTACGCCATATCTTTTTTTATTAAAATAATATCTTTTTTTCTATCATATCTTATTGAAATCCAATAAAAGTATTAATAACAAGATTAGATAATATATTTACCCTGAATATATCTGTAACATTATATATTGATTAAGTTTTAGATAAAAGATAGATTTTTTATTAAAATAATGACTCATTAATATTTTTATTTTATATTTATATACTTCTTATTTATTTAATTTGTTACAAAATAATAAAATATATACAAGATAATTTCGTTTTCTTTTTTATCGGATTAAATATTCTATATATTTTTTGATATAATAATATATTAATCCAAAATTTCGTTTTAAAATTATTGATTAATTTATATAAGTTAGTTTATGCAATTTAATATAAATTCCTCAATTTTTATTTATGTATAAAAAAATTTAATATATAAATATATGAGAATTTTAATATTTTATAATCTAAAAAGTACACGTAGTTTTAAAAAAAGTAGACATATGATAATATTTGTAATCTATTACTATATACTAAAGCGGAAGCAAATTCTGCCACCACATTGCGCCACATCACCCCCCCCCCTTTTTTTAAAATATATCTTATTAAATCTTGATTTTATCATAATCTTATAAATACTTATTTAAAATATTAGTTCTATATTAGAATTTGTGTTGTTTAATTAATAATTCTATCCAAATATATAAATCTTTATCTTATCATTATACACATTTAATTAATACATAGATCTATCATAAACCTTTTATATAAAGAAGTATTTTTTTGCTCACAGTCTATAAATCATAATCATAATATTTTACCCATTAAATTTAAATTAATTTTCATAATTTTATTATGGTATTTTTTAAAAATAATCAATGGTATCAAATTCTACCACCATATTTAAGACAAATATTCATTCAATTAAAATAATATATTATATACATTTTTACTATCATATCATATTTAAATATCAATAAAAAAGCATATGTTATATTTAACATATATATATCACTAATACTGTATATTGATTACACTTTAGAAAAAAAAGAGATAGATTTCTTAGCTAAGATAATAATTCGTCACATTTTTATTACATTTTTATATATTTATTATTTAATTATTATTTAGAAAACAATAACATATATATGAGATAATTTGGTTTTCTATTTAGCTTATTAAATATTATCTATATATTTACTATTATAATATATTAATCCGAATTTTATTTAAACTTATTGATTTTATTATATATGTTAGTTTATGTAATTTTATTCAAATGTCAAAAGATTTGTATCAATTTTTAATAAAATGTGATAATGCAGCTTATCTTATTTCATTCTTCTCAATTATTAAATATATGTTTATGTATGTATAAAAAGTAAATGCATAAATAAAATATATTTATATTATGATGATATACAAGATTTATGTCATTTTAAAATCCAAAAAATAAGCGTCATTTTAAAACAAAGTATACATATGATAATATCTGTAATTGTTATAGTACATTCATACACAAAACAATAAACAATTAAATAACACCACCATACAAGGTACGGGTCATCTGCTAGTTATTATAGTGAATTCATACACAAGATAAAAAAACAAAAAAACGCCCCCGTACAAGGTGCGGGTCATTAGCTAGTATATATATACTTCTAAACCTGAAGCAGTTAAGGGCAGTTTTGTCATTAATGATTTATAAACCACCCCTCCTATTTTTAATAACTGATTTTTATCTTGATTTTCTATCCATTTATACGTAAAAGATCTAATATATTACAATTAAGTACATCATATCAATTGTAATATATCTTAGCAAATAAAAAAGATAAACTACCAAATAGATATAATTAACCTAAACAACGACCGAACCCAAACAATAATATGAAACACGTACAGTAAATGAAACCAAACGATAAGATATAATTAAACTAATTAATCTTATCATTATACCGACCATAATAATGCCCGATAATAAGATTAGAGATAAAACTTATCCCGGCCCATTACTAATAAGATGATATAATTAGGCATCCCGATAATAAGATGATTATATAAATTTTATTTGGTCGGATATAATTATTAAAGATAAAACTTATCTTATCTCTTATTGTCATGTTAATATTTTTCTTTAATTTGTACCAATTTAATTATGATAAATTTTATACTATTTTTTTTCATAGACTAAGTTAATAAAACACAATAAAAAACTTGGGAAATTCCACCCGGTAACCACGAGGTTTTGCAAATTCCGCGTGGTGTCCAAAGTTTTTTAGTATTCCGCGTGGTAACCTTGCCTATTATAAAAAGTTAAAATTATATAAAATTTACCCATACTTTCTACTTAATTACACAAATCACCCTATCTTTAGTTTTTTAAACTATCTAATCTATTTTTATAAAACAACTAACTTTATAATTTTCGTATTATATATATTATTTTTTCATTTACTCTTTTTACATGACACTATATATTATTATTTTACAAAATCTTCCATTTTTTATTATTAAAAAAAAAGAATCACAATTTTCAAATTTATATTAAAAAAATCAAAATAGATTTGATAGGTTTGTTGAAAAAATAAATAAACAAACTAATTTATTATACCTAATGAGAACTATCATTTAAATAGATTTTTTCAACAAAACTATCAAATCTATTTTCTTAAAATACATAATGAAAAGTATTACTCAATATATAATCTTTATTATTTTTAAATGTTAATTTATTATAAATAAAAAATTCCTAGAGTTGTACATGTCATAAAAAGCCTATAATTTTTGCACATTTTTAATGTCATGATATATGTACATTATGTTTAGAAAAAATAAATTTATTATATTTTAAAAACAAATTACTTGAATTAGTGCACCCACTTTTAAAAAACACCCCCTTAAAGAATCAACTATTAATAAAATTCAAGTTTATATTTTGTTAATAAGAAATGGTAGTTTTTTTTTTAAATTAGGTATAATTTTTTTGATTTGAAAAAGGAACTGTTTTTCTATACAAATTTGAAAATTTTGGTTCTTTTTATAATAATAAAAAATATAAGATTTTGTAAAATAATAATATATAGTGTCATGGGAAAAGAGTAAATAACAAAATATATATAATACTAAAATTATAAATTTAGATGTTTTGTAAAAATAGATTAGTCATTAGGTTTAAAAAAAACTAAAGATAAGGTGATTTGTGTAATTAATTAGAAAGTATGGGTAAGTATTCATATAATTTCAACTTTTTATAATAGGCCAAGGTTACCACGCGGAATTTGCAAAACCTCGTGGTTACCATGCGAAATATTGAAAAACTTTGGGCACCACGTGGTATTTGCAAAACCTCATGGTTACCGGACGAAATTTCCCATAAAACTTTCTACATTACAAAATTAATAAGAGTTTTAACTAAAAAATAAAAAGATACCAACTTTTCTTTAGTTGTTTCACTTATTTTACTCATTTATGGTCAATAAAATAAAAACAATTATTTTTTAAAACATAAAACCCCCCAAAAATCGAAAATTTTAAGGAAAAAGTAAAGAAAGGGCATGAGGCGAACTTTTTAAAAGTTCAGGGGTACTACCGGGAATAAAGTATTTTTATGGGCACCATCCGGAAAAGCCAAAAACTCAGGGATACCAAACGAAAATTCCCAATAAAAATGGGTTTAAATAAAGTTTTGGCCAGGGAAAGGAAAATGTATAAACCATAGGGGTATTAAAAAGAATATTTTTTTTCTAGGACACCAAAAGGAATTGTCAAAACCATAAGGGTACCAAAAGGAATTTTCCAATAAATAATAATGTATATAATTTATTGATTGTATCCATATACCAAAAATCATAAAGCTATAAGCATGGTAGGTTAAGTAGGTTGGTCATTTTAAGTTCAGACATGAATACAAGTTTTGACAATTGCATATGAAGAATAAAGTTATTGATGAGATCAGTTTGATGGGTTGATCATTTTTAGTTCGAATTGAGTATATTTTGGAATATTATATATGGAGAGTATATCCACTAATAAGCTCGGTTCAATAGGTTGTTCATTTGAACTTAGATTGAGTACAATTTGGGGTTTTGAAATTTATATGTCAATTGGGTAAGGTCATTGCAAGTTTGGTTTGGGTCAGTCAGTTTGGTTCGGGATTGAGTATAGGTTCACGTCGTTATTTTTATAGGTTAGTTGAGCCAAATCATTATGGTTTTCTTTCCGTTATCCACTTGGTGAAGAGAGTCTACTATTTTATACTTTTATTTGACACCAACACTTTGGACCAACTTGACGACTAACAAAAGTTATTTTAAATATTTATTTTAATAATAAAAATGTATATTTATATTTTAATAATTTCATATATGTAGTTTTAAAGTTAAAAATATGAAGTTATGGTATAGTATTCATATACATAATCTATGTAAATTAACATATTATGTTTTTTATTAAAAAAAGTTCTCGGATAAGCATCAGTTCATTAAATAGGTTCACAACATTACATTCGAGTTTACTCTACATAAGTTCATGTCATTAAAGTTAACTAAGTAACCGGATTAAAATAAGTTATGTATTTAATTTATAATACTTATATGACATGTAAATTAACATATTCAAAATTTTATTTGACACAGGCCCCGGGATATAACTAGTATATAAGTACATTTATATGCGTACACATTTTCAATCGATATTCGACTTGGTTGGGAGGTCACTTTAGGTTTGTGCTTGTAGGATCCACCGTCTTATGTCGACGGGTGTGATAATGATCACTCCATTTACAAGAATGTACATAAACAGCTAAGCAATCCACGTCACCTGTCTTTCCTTGTTCTCCGTAATTATTTTAACTTCAAAAGCGGGAAATATTGTATAGAATTTATGAATTTAGACCCTTTTTACTATGAAGAGACTGCATTACTGTGGTAAATCTTGAGTTTGATCATGATGGATAAGGATTACGAATCAAGTGAATTGACTCATATCGACGACTAGCTTACTGATCTTATAAAACAAAAGGCGGTGAGATTTATAGTTTCACCCAAGTAAAGGAGCGATAATAAGGATCAAATCCGAAACCTCCCACCTCTCTGATATGACTGTTACCACTAGGTTGCTCATGTGAACATTTGGAGCTTCATTATGGTTGAATCACTACAACCTTCCTTTACAAAGTGTTACTCCGGGGGCACAAGTGCATGTATCAGATCCAAAATGATTCAAGAAAATCGATACATTTGATTACTCAATACTCTAAATAGTATAAAAAATAGTTACTTATTTCTCAAAAAGAATTACATTATGTATGAAATCTAATGTACGCAGTAAATGACTAGTGTATAGAAAAAATTTGTAGAGAAATGCATTAAATGTGAATAAAAAAGTAAAATGATGCTATGAGGATTTGAACCTTGGTGGAGTTAAAACAAAATTAAACAACAAACCATCTAGACTAGTTTATTTTCATGTCATATTAAATACAAATTTATTAAAAATATATTCATATTTAACCTAAAATTCCATATATATACCAATAATGAACCCGACGGGAGGGGGGACACGGGCTCATTCATGACCCCCTAGGTCCGTCTATGTCCGTAGGGCAATGCATGTATATATTATTTGTGGTTCTCGGTTATCTAATAAATCACTTAATACTTTCAACCAAAAAAAATAATAAAAAAAATAAATCACTTAATACAAGTATATTATTCACGTTTAACACGACATTGTGTCTTAGTGATCTCAATACATATGCTTTCTCATATATAGTTGTTTATCTTATATATCTTTTAATTTTTGGTAGTCTGTACATGCATTATGCGATTTCGTTATACGTGTTTATTTTTATTTTTTTATCATATATCTTTATGATATAAAATATGAGTCCTGGTTTAAAAATTAAAGTCCTATTTAGAAAAATAAAATTCTATCATAAAAAAGGTCTAAATATACTCTGATATAATCAATATATATATTTCGACCAAAAAAAAAATATAATCAATATATATCTATTACTTACTATATACTAAAGCGGAAGCATATTCTGCCACCATATTGCGCCACATCACCCCTTTATTTAAAAAACATATCTTATTTAATCCTAATTTTATCATAATCTTATGCATACTTAATTAAGATATTAGTTTTATCTTAGAATTTGAGTTGTTTAATTCATAATTTTGTCCAAATATCAAAACCTATATCTTATCATTATACACATCTAATTAGTACATAGATCTATCATAAACCTTTTATTTACAAAAATATTTTTTTTGTCATAATCTAGATATCATAATCATAATATTTTACCCATTTAATTAAATATCATATTAAATTTAAATTATTTTTCGTAATTATTTTATGGTATTTTTTAAATCATCAATGGTAGCAAATTCTACCACTATATTTAAGACAAGTATTCATTCTATTAAAACAATATATTAAATACATTTTTGCTATCATATCATATTAAAATATTAATAAAAAAGTAGATGTTATATTTACCATATATATATATCACTAATATTGCATACTGATTACACTTTGAAGATAGATTTCTTAATTAAGATAATAATTCCTTAACATTTTCATTACACATTTATATAATTATTATTTATTTATTTTTTCAGAAAAACAATTCTATATATACGAGATAATTTTGTTTTTATTTAACTTATTAATTATTATCTATATCTTTAATATTATAATATATTAATCCGAGTTTTTACTTAAAATTTTTGATTTTATTATATAAGTTAGTTTACGTAGTTTAATTTAAATGTCAAAAGATGTGTATCAATTGTTAATAAAATGTGGTAATTAATGCATTTTATCTTATGTCATTCTTCCTCAATTATTTAAATATATGTTTAATTTATGTATGTATAAAAAGTAAATATACAAATACAATTTATTTATATATATGATGATATACAAGAATTATTTCATTTTATAATCCAAAAATTAAGCGTCGTTTTAAAACAAAGTATACATATGATAATATTTGTAATTGTTATAGTAAATTCATACACAAAGCAATAAATAAATAAATAATACCCCCGTACAAGGTACGGGTCATCTGCTAGTATACTTCTAAACCTGAACCAGTTAAGGGCAATTTTGTCATTACAGTTTTATAAATCTTTAATCCTATTTTTAATAACTGATTGTTATACAAATTTTTTATCCATTTATATTTTTAAATCTAAAACATTTAAGACAGTTTTGTCATTACAATTTTATAAACCTTTCATCATATTTTTAATAACTGGTTTAAATACAATTTTTCTATCCATTTATATTTAATAGATTTAACAGATCACAAGCATAAAAAATTCCGCTCATTCCTTCTTGGTTATGGATTTACAAACTCTCGCTCCAAGTAATTAATCAATCAACTAATTACCATGCTTCTAAACATTAGTTAGATTAATATTTATGAAGGAAGCTTGGTTGTCGGCAGTTTTGTTAAAGCTGGTAAATTATGAGAATAGAGATTCGTAATTAATTACCGACGTCTCATACATAAATCAAGACCGAGATGATAAATTGGGAAAATTGTTAAAACTTATCATGGCGGTAAACTGGTGATTATGATTTGCAGGCTAGGTCATGTATTTTAGGCTTATGGTAACGCAACACATGTTGATGAAACAGATGAAGTCAAATCCCCAAAGATTATGGCAAAGCATAGTATTTGATTTTTAGTCCACACAAAAAGGTTGGTTTGGAGTGCTCAATCTTATACTCCTATTTATCTAATAATTTCTATCTTGATTTTCTAAATAATGTATAAATTAAATATATAAGTAATGATCTCATATCATATTGTTGTACATGACTATATTATCTTGCATTAAAGTAAAGTATTTATTATCTTATATTTAAAAAGCTCTATTTGAAAGTAAAAGATTATAATTAATGGGCTAAAAAAAAAGATTATAATCAATTACTTATATTATTGTTTTTGTAAACAAGATAACTATAAAATTTATAAATTACACAAACCTATCTAAAAGTATTATATTATTATATTTATTTTCTTATCTTATAAAAGAAAATAAATTAAAATTAATATTAAATTAAAAAGAAAACATCTAATTATGCATTTAATATGCTATATAAAAGAATGAAAATAATAATAATATAGTGTTAGAAATTCTAAAAGTTAATTTAAAATTGATGACGAAAGTAATTAACAAATCTATGATAGTCTGATCTAATATATAAATAATAAAATTAATTCTAGAAAAAATCAACCCAAAAATAATATATCTCAAATATATTACTTGAGATGAAATCAAGCCAAAAATAATATTTTTGATATTGGTGTAAAATATAAAATCATATTAAACTTTGATATGTTATTGACCTAAACCTTCACTTAACACAAAATTACTGAACCTTAATGAACCGAACCGTTTGACAAGTTCAATATGAATAATTGATTACTAAAATTATTACAAAAGTGAATTAATATTTTTATCATGCAAATGTTTAATTAC